>ML780934.1:1687238-1698709 GCA_009831015.1 Picea engelmannii
GATCCAAATAGTGGCTAAATATGGAATGAGGGATCCGTACATTCTCTATAAAATCTCATGTCCATAGTTTTTAGAAGTACATATTTATTATGTATTACTCGTTTCCTCCGAATGTTGTTTGGAAGACACAGAACAATAGAAGTGAAATGTTGAGCGAGCCAGTCCACAAGTTCGCCTGTCAATTTGTATATCGTGGGACTCTGGATGCTATTTGTAGGATACAGAGCAATAGAGGCCCAATTTTGATCCCGCCAGACCGAGAACCCACAATCCAAAAAGTGGCCAAGTATGGAATGTAGGATCTGTACAAGCTCTGTAAAAACCTCATGTCCATACCTTATAAAAGTACATACTTAGTATGTATTACTCATTTTTCGGAAAACTTCTAGCTGCGGAAGTTGGCGGATTCACAACTTCATATTTCAATTACTTTTATATCACCAGCCCAACCGACTGCTTCTTCATTTGATATTGTAAGAAAAGAATATAAATTGGCCCGAGTCCAATTTTTCTATTACATCAACACAAGGCCCTTAAAATTCAAATAGTCCTCTTGTCAATCTATATCGCGGAACTTCGGGTGCTATTTGTAGGGCACGGAACAACAAAGGCCCAATTTTGAGCCCACCAGCCCGAGAACCTGCGATCCAAAAATTGGCTAAGTATGGAATGAGGGATGAGTACATGCTCTATAAAATCTCATGCCCATACTTTATAAAAGTACATTTTTGGTATGTATAACTCGTTTCTTGGGAAATTTTCTAGGTGCAGAACTTGACGGATACACGTGTTCAAATTTCCACCCATTTTTATATCAGCAGCCCGACCGACCTCTTGCCCGTTTCATATTATACAAAAATTTTGGAACGCAAGTTTCCGAATACACGGGTTTTTCTTCGAAATAAGATATTTCACATTCTTTTATAATTTTATGTAATTAAATTGTACAATATCAATATTTAATATTAATACTTTAGTACTGAAAATAATTTTTTTAGGTAGTGTTAGATAGTTGATAGTGATCACCATCCGTAAACAATCGCAAGCTTGAGAATGCCAACCCTGGAGTCCATCTGTCAATTTGTATATGGCATAACTTCGAGTGTTGTTTGAACAACACAGAACAATAGAAATGCAATGTTGAGTGATCCAGCTCGCAAGTCTGCCTATCAATTTGTATATCGTGGAACTCTTGGGTGCTATTTGTAGCTCACGAAACAATAGAGGCCCAATTTTGAGCCCGCCATCCTAAGAACCTGCGATCCAAAGATTGGCTTGAGTATGGAATGCGGGAATAGTACATGCTCTATAAAATCTCATGTTCATACTTTCTAAAAGTAGATATTATGTATTACTCATTTTTTCAGAAAATTTCTTGGTAGGGAAGTTGGCGGATTCACGTATTCAGATTTCACTTACTTTTATATCACCAGCCTAACCGACCGACCGCTTCCCCGTTTCATATTGTACAAACCTTCTTGTCTAATTAAATTGTACAATATCAATACTTAATATTAATAATTTAGTATTGAAAATAATGTTTTTAGATAATGTTAAATAGTTAATAGGGATTAGTATCTGTAAACAATCGCACTCTTGAGGCCGCCAGCCCTAGAGTCTGTCTGTCAATTTGTATATTGCGGAACTATGAGTATTGTTTATATGACATGAAACAAAAGGAGTGCAATGTTGACCAAGCTAGCCTACAGGTCCGCTAGCCAATTTGTATATCGCGAAATTATGGATGTTATTTGTAGGCCACGGAACAATAGATGCCCAATTTAGAGCCTGCCAGTCTGCGAACCCGCGATCCAAAAAGTGGCTAAGTATGGAATGCGGGATCCGTACATGCTCTATAACATCTCATGTACATACTTTATAGTACATATTTAGTGTGTATTATTCGTTTTCGGAAAATTTCTAGTTTCTCTTTTCTCTCTGCTTTCCCTTTCTTTACTTACTCATTTTTCGAAAAATTTCTAGGTGCGGGATTTGGTGGATTCGCGTCTTCAGATTTCCATTGTCACTTTTATATCACAAGCCCAACCGACCGCTTCCCCATTTCATATTGAACAAACTTTTTGAATCAGGGGTTCCTGCATATGCGGGTTTAACATTGTGTTTCCATTGTTCTGTTGCGTGCAACTAGCACTCGGACTTCCACGATTTACAAATTAGCAAACAAACCCCCCTTCATCTCCTATTATTTTTCTTTCTATTTACTTAGTCATTTTTCCCAATGTCTCATGCTTTTATATACAGAACCCAAAGTTCAATAATATACAAATTGCCCTCTCACCATTGCGCTTCCGTTGTTCCCCTACGCACAAACAACAACCAAAATTCCACGACATAGAAATTGACGATCGATATTTGTCACTGAGATGCAATATGACCATCGACCCTTCATGTCTCCTAGGTATATTTTCTGCCCTTTTTCTTTTGTAACCCACCCAACTACTTTCCATATTTGGGTATTTCTTGGAATCGATTTCGCGGGTTGGCGGGTGCACGAAATGTACAATGCTTCGTCGCAATTCACCATCACCATTGCCTTCGTACTTGTTTCCAAATATGCAATAATTAAGCTTTAATGCTAGTAATTCATCCTGCAGGAACCATTAAGATTGTCATTAATGTCCGGAAGTCTGGAGAAGATTTTTCATTACTACGAATTAAACTAAGATTTGCGCAAAAGTATGTTATCCTTTCCAAGTATTCATTTCAAACATGATGCAATCTGTTTTTGTGCACCGACGGGTTGGCGCCTTTAAGAAATTTCTAATTCTTAATCTCTCTTCGTCGTCACCGCGACCTTCACACTTTTTTCTAAATATGCAATTAGTGAGTTGTAATGGTAACAAATCATTCTACATGAAACCTAGATATTGTCATTGATCAGTGAAAGGCTCGAGGAGATATTCCATTGATATGCATTAAACCATAATTTGCGGAGGGTTATATTATCCCTCCCCAATTTTCATTTCAAACATTGTCTTGAGAAAACATGAAGTATCATTAACTTGTGGCAGCAGTTATGTCCAGATACAGTAAACACATTCAATCATAATGGCCAAAGGTTCCACTATTCCAGGGCATATTCTTACTACTCATCTCCCTCCACCCAGGAGAAAAAAAGGAGATGGTCCCTTGGTAAACCGAGAGATATATTTCAAGCCAAAGAATTCCAAGGAAACCTTGCCTACTTAGAGAACCTACCTAGTTGCATTGATGGATGGCACAGAGGTTTATGTCATGGATTCTGACTCGGAAGAACATGATCTGATGGGCGATGATACAACAATGGATGATGGAAATGCAAAGACTATTCCCACTCATGTGCCCAAATTGAAATCAACCATAACGGGTGGAACTTCCCGGCTCAGTGATGGCAGTCCTAACAACACCAAAAGGAGTTTCAGAAAAGAAACCGACATTGAACACAATAGCCGCTTTGCAGTGTGAAAGTAGGAATTCCAAAGTTCCAAATTAGTCTGTTTTGGGTGGAAGAGTTTCATTGTAAAGAAATGATATGTTGATGCTCCAAGAGATATATTTCAAGACAAAAAATTATTCACTTATAGGACTACTGTCTTGTTCACTGGATATACAATTAACATCTTCGAGAATCAGGTCCAGAACTCTCACTGTTGCAAGGCATTTTTCTACTAGTCATCTCCTTCCACCCATAATGGACTAATTTGGGCCTCTGAAATTGCACGTGCAACCTATCTCTCTGAATTTTTTTTGACTATGCAGAGGTGGTTTCTATTTTTGTCCTAAGTTTCAGTTAAGGGATATTCCATTTTCCCTACAACATTTTTCATCTTCTTCCTCACGGGAATCTTCTAAAAACTATCAATTTCCCCACAGGATGATTCATCGAGGAGAAAACTGCAAGGATCCTTCATACTATGGATCTCATGCCTATGTTTGTGGCAGATACGTTCAATGTTTTTCCCTGAAGAACTGGGTCCAATTTCTAAGGATAGATGTGCAATACTCGGTGTTTTTTTTTTTTTTTTTNTTATATTAATAAAAATTTCCTTGGAGTCTTCATTGCTTCTTCTTTTCTAGATTTAACGCCTGTTCTCATTGGCATGGTTCAGTGCTCTCATAGTTCTTCGATATTGTGTTTAATTAGGTTATTTTTTCTAATATGGAACATCTAACAATTATATGACAATGTACTATGTCAATCCACCAACCTTTTATGCAAACAAAAAATGGATTACACATAGTTTCAAACCAATGTTCAATTATATTCGTAATGCAGATAGAACATAGCAATACTGATGTACAATCTTGCAACAAAATCATCATTCTTGTTTCTAAACATGCAGTTATTAAGTTTTAATGCTAACAACCCATAATGCAAGAAGTTTAATACTTAAGTTAATATGTTACAGTCATGAAAGAATGTATCAAGAACACAGTTACACCCACACGTTCCAATAAAATCTAATCTTCAACAAAGCATTTGCTGGCAATTAGTAGAAAATGAAGTTTAATAGTTAAGTTAATATGTTACAGTCATGGAAGAATGTATCAAGAACATACTTACACACACAGGTTGCAATAAAATCTAATCTTCAACAATGCATTTGCTAACAATTAGTAGAAAATGATGGTTTTGCAACAATGGGGATTATTTGAAACCAATTCATGGTTACAAAAACTAACCTCCGCCTTTCTATTTTCCCACTCTTTTATTCCCTGTAGTTTCTTTTCCTAGTTACTTAATCATTTTTTTATGAAAATGCCTTGTTGCACAGCTTGGCGGATTCACACGTTTCCAACGAGCACTTCCCATTTCTTTAAAATGGCCCTCTATTGTTCTATGTCCTACAAGTAGCACCTAGCTTTCTGCGATATACAAATTGACAGGTGGACTTGTGCATTGGTTGGCTCAACATTGCACTTCTATTTTTCCGTGACCTCCAAACAACATTCAGAGCTCCACGATATACAAATTGACACATGGGCTCCAAGGCTGGTGGGCTCAAGATTGCCTTTGTTTATGGATGGAAAAGTGCTAAAATGAGCCATGCCAAATTTGAGCCACAGAGGCTATATTAAAGGGAAAATCATTTCCTTTATAGTTTCGTGTCCTACAAACAACACCCACAGTTCCGCACTATACAAATTGACAGCTGGATTTGTGGGTTGGCTAGCTAAAGAAATGCCTCAGAGTTCTGCGATATACAAATTGACAGACAAAGCATACAAGTAAGAACCAAGTAAACTCGCGGTTCGTATTCCTAGTCGTTGTTTTTTGTGCTCGCCAACTTCGCACTTCTTTCCAAGTATATATCTTGGCAGGAAAATGGGATATCTATTACAGATATGAATATATTGTATATTGGTCCTTCTTTTTCATCTTCTATACTTGGCCAAATATTCATTTCTCTTTTCCCTAAACTTTATCTTTCTCGTCACTTATTCATTTTTTCAAAAATGTATGGTTGCATGTGTGGGAAGACTTGCAGGTTCACACTTACACTCATTCTCTTATATCGCAACACCGACCAACCGCTTCCCCATTCCATACCCAGAGACTTCTCCAACCCTGAATTCCTGGTAGGTGGGCTCTAGATTGGACTTTTGTTGTTCCATGGCCTGCGAATAGTACCGTCACTTCTGTGATATACAAATTTACAACCGGACTCATATCATACCCTCTTCCGTATTATGGTCCACCTATCATGCCCTCTTCCATGGTATACATTTTTGTAACACCCTGTTTCCCCCAATTTGTAATTAATCATAAAATAGGAATTACCATGCTAATGCATGAGGACAATGTTAATGTATTATTGTTTGAGTTACCAATGACTGGCTGTGAGGGTGAATCCTTGAAAGTACTAGTCATGATATCACTAGAGGAAGAATTTGAAAACTATAAGAGAGGGTTCATTATGAAAAATAACCCCAAATTTCCCTTGATGAGGATGACAACCTCCTTCAAATCCCAAGGAAAGATATCAGTTGATGAAGAAAGGACTGGTGGTTGAACAATCAACCACCCCCATAAATGGAAACATGGGTTGTCAGCCAAAATTACCACAGTGACCTGTAGACCTAAGCTTCCTTCTGATAGAAGGAACAAGATAGGTCGGAAAAAAACTTCCAGGGTAAGAGGGATACACATGGGAGAGGAGACACCAGAAAAAAAAAAAAGAGAGCGTAAGCTCGCAAGGGAGATGCACGGAGCTCTCCAGTGAGTCACGAATGGAAGTTCATGAGTTTGATGCCGAGGAGCATCTGAGAAACCTCGTCAAGGCCATAACCAAGAGAGAAAGCTCTGAGTTACAAAGAATAGGACCCAAACAGAAGCGGAAATGGAGGAAGAACCCTCAAGATGTGTGAGAATTCCCTGGTGATATCATGGCTTGGCACGGGGGTGGCCAAAGTGCTAAGAATGAATGCCTCTGGGCCTATGGTTGGGTAGAAGGATGAACACCCACAGTCAGTTGGTTGGTGGAAACCTGTAATAGATAAGTGATTTCCTACCCTGTGTAATTTAGTCGTAACTGTGTATGAATTGGTTATATTGTGTATGCCTTCAGGAATGTGAATGAATGCTTAATGGATATACTATATCCCTTCTATTTCTTTGTGATTGTATAATTAGGCAAGTAAGGAATTATATGGTTCAGACATGACTTGTTCTCATAAACTCTTGAGTTTTGTAGTGTCTTAAGCTAGATCCACAAATTGTGAGCTCATTGACCTTAGGCGTAGTTGCATGTACGATGGTTTACTCACCTAGTTTTTCTTAGTCCCTTGGAGGATGGAGTTTGTTAAGCTCATGAGAGGTAATGCAGACATGCACAGGCTCTCTATGATCAAATAGAACCCCAGAACCCCTTGATGAAGGAGAGCAATAGTTGTGCTGAAGACTCTTCTAAGAGTCAAGTCCAGGAAAAAGAGCGCAAAGATCTCAAGTCCTCCATAGCTGACGAAGCTCAAGAAGGATAGCGAGTTTCAAATACCAAAAGAGAGTACCCTTTTGTTTGCTAGATGAACGAACGAGATCCTTTCGGAGGATCTGAGGTCTGTTTTGACCGTTAGATTAGAGGAAGGAATGAAGGTCTTAATACCTCGAGCCCTTCAGCCTTCGCAAGTAGCGATGGGAACCAGGACCGTAGATCCAAGGACCTGCCGAAGCTCTATTGACTGTCGATCTTAACCCTTGCATAGGCAGGAGAGTGGACTCGATGAAGTCCTGAAAGTCCTGAAGTATTCAGAACCGTCCATCGGTGCAGGACATGTGGTTGTCAGTTGGTGTTTCGGCATCTAGGAAACCAGAGGGCAAGACCCCTCATCTTCGCAAGTCGTGAAATCTCGGTATATGAAACCCCAATGCGCTCTATGGATGAGCTAGTTTAGCGTGAATAATTTTCGGTGATTCGACACCCGAGAATCTAGAGGGAAATACCCCTCATCTTCGCAAGTCGCAAAATCCTGGTATACGAAACCTCGATGCGCTCTGTGGATGAGTTGGTTTATCATGAATAAGTTTCGGCATTTCGGCATCTGGGAAACCAGAGGGCAAGACCCCTTGTCTTCGGAAGTCATGAAATTCTGGTATATGAAACCCCGATGTGCTCTGTGGATGATTTGGTTTAGCGTGAATAAGTTTCGGCATTTCAACATCCGGGAAACCAAAGGGCAAGACCCCTTGTCTTTGCAAGTCACGAAATCCCGGTATATGAAACCCCGACACACGATTAAGACTGAGTGTCTTTCAACACCCTTAAGCTCAGGAGGGATAGTGACCGTCAGATCTAGATCAGCGAGGGTCATTGATCTCATACATGAAATCCCATATCGGAATTCGGGGATTGGAGTGACAAGAGATTTGGAGTCACTACATCGTGAACTCCCAGTTCATGAAACTCTGAAAAGATCTAAACCATTGGATCCTAATCATTGAGGATCGTTGGATCTCATATGAGAAATCACATATCGAAGTTCGGGGAATGGAGTGACCAGTGGTTGGGTCACTACATTTCGAGCTCTCAGTTACCGAAATCCCAATACGGCCAGGACCGTCGGATCAGAGGGAGATTTGCAGCCGTCGATCTCATCGAAGGTAAGATTTTGGGTTTCAGGGTTTGAAGAGTCGAAAGACTTGACTCTCTTACATCGTTGAGTTGCGAAATGCGAAAGGCACCTCTTGGCTTGGCCTGTGGTCATAACCAACGATCACATGGAGGTGCATAAGGGAAGAGCTAGCCTGTGCTAGGCCCCCGTAGAAATTCGAGGATCTTATCCCTTGAAGAAGAGAGAAAAAAATATTTTTTTCGTGGTGGGTATGTGAAAAATTGGTATCAGAGCATGGTTACAACACTTGGCCTGCTTGGGCTCATGTATGAGTCGTGTAAGGAGATATTTTTATCTACATTTTCTCTTCAAGGAGAAGGACTGCAGAATGAAACTGTAATTTGGGAATTTCTACGGAATTCCAGCAAAGGAATTATATTGTTCCTTTGTCAAAATGATAACTACTCTTATAGGAGTAGGGATGCACTGATCAATATTACTGATAAGACTTGAGTATGAATAACAGAGGTGGAATAAATTATGCTATGAAGCTTCACGAGCCAGAAAAGGGACATGAACTGAGTTGTTCTATTATAGTGTGACGATGGCTACCTACTAATCAGGTAGAGTCTCTTGCAATTGAGATGGCTAGTTAGGTAAGAATTAAGATCCTCATGAATAACTCCTTCATGATTTAGGAAATCTGGTAAGGACTGGTAGGATCCTTAGAAAGTTATAATTACTGCATTATTAAAAGTCTAAACCTTGAGCATATAACTCCTCACGATTGAGAGGACTAATGAAAATATGTAGGGTCAGATTATCTGACCTATAATGGTTAGAATCAACAACAAGGATAATCTGTTTAAACAAGATTAAGAGGAGTCCTTTGGGACTGTTGCTAATTCCCAAGAGTAACCCTTGTTGGTTGTTCCCATAAAGAGAGGGTAACATCCGTATGAGTTATGACTATGAGATTAGTCTTGTAAGTAACTTAAAAGCTCATAAGAGATAGCGGGGAAATTTCATATGTCGAGTGTGCATATAGAGCATAGGGAGTGCATATAGAAACAATCTTGTGTTAAAGTTTGAAAGCTTTGAAGGTTGAACATAGAGGATGATTCCAGAAGAGTTGATGCCCAGTTCGTGGCTGGAAGTCATTGAAAATATGAACATACAGTGGAATTATCAAAGGGAGGAGTACCGAAATTCCATGAACCGTTAGATCAAGTAGATCAGCAGAAAAGATAAGGATGATAACCTCTCATCACTCACAAAATCAGGAGGAATAGTATCTGTTAGATTGGAATCAACAAGAGTCGTTGATCTAGAGCTTCGAGGTTTCGACTATTGGGAAAATAGAAGTGAAGACTTTCCCAAAGTCGCACAAGGTAAATCATCGATTCAATCAGGGTCGTTGGTTAGCGGATGACCTAAACCGTAGATCATGTGTAATTAGATTTTCGGGAGTCGGAGGTTTAGAAGTCAACTGGCAGAGTTTTGAGAACTCGCATGCCATGAAATCCCGACATCTAACCTGAGCCGTTGGATTGAGACAGGCGGTGGATCGTTGATATGATGCATACACATTTTGGGGATTTGAAATCGGGAGTTAGGAGGTGAAGACTCCGCCAGAATCCTGAAAGGTGGAAAGCCAGGATTTGATCAGGACCATTGATTGGAAGAGATATCTAGACCATGGGATCCAAGTTGCAGGACCCTCGTGGATCAGAAGTTTGGGAAACGGTGGACCCTAGGTTCCGAGCGAAGGGTCATGTAAATAAAAGAGCTGAGAAAACCTTAGCCTCGATCTTTCATGTTTTTGGATTTCAGGGATCGAGGAACCAGAGTTCCTTGCAACAGGAATCCCGAAATTGTGAAATACGAAGCTCCTTTTAGTTTGGATCATGGTCACCACCGGTGGTCACGTGAGGAGAAGGTGTGAACTAGCATGATGAATACTTAGTTGTGTTCAATTGTACTTGAGTGCATGATTTTAATGCATTATGAAGATTCATAATAGGAAGCCTGATATTAATACCAGTAAGGTATAAATGATATTAAACGTGCAAGTAATGCACATGTATGATGTAAGAGTATAAGTATACTAGAGGCCCAATATGATTGCCCTAATGAGTGAAACGTGAAGCAAGTATTGCTCTTGTCCAGATTAAATGAATACTATGGAGGCATAGCTGACTCCATTCTAGGGAGTCATGAAAGTTTTGTTCCAAATAATAGCTTGAGGGGAATGTATTCCATTTCCTCAGGAAGTACCAATATAATTAGATGAAGGGGTAAATGAGAAAATATTCTCTCTTGTCATAATAAGAGACAAATGATTACGCCTTTGAGCATCACATGAGAAGGATTTTGAATGAATCTGAATTGACTGATCTTAACAGTAAAGATGCATGTGGGCTGTAAAATATACCTATGGCAACTGCACATAGGCTTATGATTATGAGTATATCTAAGTACATCGTGGATGTAAATTAGCAAAAACCTAGAACATGTGTTGATTCATAATCTGGAATACATACCAGAAAGGTATGTCTATGTTCCTTAAATAATGATTATTAACAAGCTAAAGCTAATTCGAGCTTGAGGCCATCACAGATAGTGATGGATATGCAACAAGGGAGTTGCATGCTGAATGAGTTCCCGGTGGAGGAACTGTGTAAGGACTTTGTCAGAAGAACAGAGTCACAACCCTGATAATTTTTTAAGGTTGGACAATGGGCTACAAGGCCTATCCATATATAAGAATCCTGGATTACATTTTGAAAGAATCATGTAATTAATAGAAGGCTAACAACTGAATATTGACCATTCTGATAATCGAATGGAAGTGTGCAGGATGCACATGTTCATGATTCCTTATGAGCAAAGAGTTTCTATTAAAGCATGTTGCAGTATCCCAAAAAGGGTTAGGGTGAGGCCTAACCAAGGCGACTCAAGGAAAAGAGCAAGAAGATCCCGACAAGGAGTAGAATTGAAAAAGCAGAGAAGAGATAGTGAGGCCTTAGAGATAACTAGGTTGGGATGAAAAGTCTCAGGCGATGTAGAAATAATTTGAAGAAGGGGAGATCCCTCAATTCTTTCTGTGTTGTGCATTATGTTTTCTATGGGATGAGAAAGCTAGTACATTGATGAACTAAAATGTTTTGACACCATAGTGATGATGGTTGTAATACTGTGAAAACGATTAAGAACTGTTGCGTTGCACTCATGAAAACATTAAGGATAGTGTGATGAAGTACATACAAAGATGTTGGGACATGTCTGAAAATATTTTATTAATTTAAATGCTATGGTACTTTCATTTTAATTTACATGACGATTAATGTACCTATGGTGTATGTCATGTGTAGAAAGAAATAAGATTGGAATTGTTGAGAAAGATAGTTGCCAATAATGAA
>ML780934.1:1699145-1721216 GCA_009831015.1 Picea engelmannii
GTGTGAAACAAATATGAAAACAAATCGTGAGATTGGAAAATCTGTGGGTGACAGATTTGCAATAAAATTCTGAAAGTTAGAATTTATAATGATGTCTCATGAATTTTGTATACCTGTGATACATGTGAGAAGAAAAGACATGTCTAGAAAGGACAAATGAGGGCTGTCAAAGTTGAAGATGATGAACATGGCTACTACTAAGCCATGAAAACCCCATGATAAGCCATGATCACCTAAAAATTATTGTGTTGAGGTAACACAAGCCAGAGGTACGCATCAACAGAGAAGGTCTGAGGGACGCCTCGACTGTAAGACTCGATAGAGTCTCTAAAATTTTCCTGTGTGAGAAAACCTTGGCAGGGTAAGATGGATCGCCTGAGCGACTGTATAATAGTGAAGGGGATGCCTGAGCCTAGGCCTAGAGGGTGAGTGATCGAAAGGAAGAGGAGACCTTAATAATTTTTGTAAACTATTGGGATCATGCACACAATGGGTAGTTTCCTGTGCAGAAAAACCTTGGAAAGGAAGATGAAATCATGATAGCTCTTGTGAACTATTGAATTGGAATCATGCACCCAATGGATACGTCAAGGAAAGCGATGAGCATGGATAAAAAAACTACCATGTGGATATAGATCCACAAACTGCACAGATAAGCATTGTGCTAAGAAGTGTGAGAATTTCCTTTTGAGTTTTGAACAACAGTAAGATGTTTTCGCACAAAATTGTGATTAATGTGCTTGTTGTCCAAGAATTATTGAAGGAAGATGACGAAGACTAAGATCTTGAAAGAGGACCTGATCGAGGATGAAGGTCAAGACTTCTGAAGTGGCTGAATGAGAAAGACATGACAGGTGTTTTTGAGAAATAACACTGAGGACGGTGTTCCTTTAAGGGGGAGGGAATTGTAACACCCTGTTTCCCCCAATTTGTAATTAATCATAAAATAGGAATTACCATGCTAATGCATGAGGAAAATGTAAATGTATTATTGTTTGAGTTTCCAATGATTGACTGTGGGGGTGAAGCCTTGAAAGTACTAGCCATGATATCACTAGAGGAAGAATTTAAAAACTATAAGAGAGGGTTCATTATGACAAATAACCCCAAATTTCCCTTGATAAGGATGACAACCTCCTTTGGATCCCAAGGAAAGATATCAGTTGATGAAGAAAGGACTGGTGGTTGAACAATCAACCACCCCCTTAAATGGAAACATGGGCTGTCAGCCTGAAGTACCACAGTGACCTGCAGACCTGAGATTCCTTCTGACAGAAGGAACAGGATAGGTCGGCAAAAACCTTCCAGGGTAAGAGGGATACACATGGGAGAGGAGACACCAGACAAAAAAAAAAGAGAGCATAATCTCGCAAGGGAGATGCGCGGAGCTCTCCAGGGAGTCACGAATGGAAGGCCGCAAGCTTGATGCTGAGGAGCATCTGAGAAACCTCACCGAGGCCATAACCGAGAGAGAAATATCTGAGTTACAGGGAGAAAGACCCAAACAAAAGCGGAAATGGAGGAATAACCCTCGAGAAGTGTGGGAATTCCCTGGTAATATCATGGCTTGGCATGGGGGTGGCCAGAGTGCTAAGAATGAATGCCTTTGGGCCTATGGTCGGGTGGAAGGATGAAAACCCACAGTCAGTTGGTTGGCGGCAACCTATAATAGATAAGCGATTTCCTACCCTATGTAATTTAGCCGTAACTGTGTATGAATTGGTTATACTGCATATGCCTTCAGGAATGTGAATGAATGATTAATGGATATACTGTATCCCTTCTATTTCTGTGTGATTGTATAATTAGGAAAGTAAGGAATTATATGGTTTAGACATGACTTGTTCTCATAAAATCTTGAGTTTTGTAGTGTCTTAAGCTAGAGCCATGAACTGTGAGCTCATTGACCTTAGGCATAGTTGCATGTACGATGGTTTAATCACCTAATCGTTCTGAGTCCCTTGGAGGATGGAGTTTGTTAAGCTCATGAGAGGTAGTGTAGATATGCAGAGGCTCTCTGCGATCAAATAGAACCCCAGAACCCCTTGATGAAGGAGTGCAATAGTTGTGTTGAAGACTCTTCTAAGAGTCAAGTCCAGGAGAAAGAGCGCAAAGCTCTCAAGTCCTCCATAGTTGATGAAGCTCAGGAAGGATAACGAGCTTCAAATACCGAAAGAGAGTACCCTTTTGTTTGCTAGATGAACGGACGAGATCCTTTCGGAGGATCTGAGGTCTGTCCCAACCATTAGATTGGAGGAAGGAACGAAGGCATTAATACCTTGACCCCTTCATCCTTCGCAAGTAGCGATGGGAACCAGGACCGTAGATCCAAGGACCTGTCAAAGCTCTATTGACCATCGATATTAACCCTTGCATAGAAAGGAGAGTGGACTCGATGAAGTCCTGAAATTCCCAAAGTATTTGGAACCGTCCATCGACACAGGACACGTGGTTGTCGGTCGGTGTTTCGACATCTGGGAAACTAGAGGATAAGACCCCTCGTCTTCGCAAGTCATGAAATTTCGGTATATGAAACCCCAATGCGCTCTGTGGATGAGCTGGTTTAGCGTGAATAAGTTTTGGCGTTTTAGCACCCGAGAAACCAGAGGGCAAGACCCCTCGTCTTCGCAAGTCGTAAAATCCCGGTATACGAAACCCCGATGCGCTCTGTGGATGAGTTGGTTTAGCATGAATAAGTTTTGGTGTTTCGGCATTCGGGAAACCAGAGGGCAAGACCCCTTGTCTTCGCAAGTCATGAAATCCCGGTATAGGAAACCCCGATGCGCTCTGTGGATGAGATGGTTTAGCGTGAATAAGTTTCGGTGTTTCGGCATCTAGGAAACCAGAGGGCAAGATGCCTCGTCTTCGCAAGTCGCGAATTTCCAGTATACGAAACCCCGATGAACGATTAATATTGAGTGTCTTTCAACACCCTTAAGCTCAGGAGGGATAGTGACCATCATATCCAAATCAATGAGGGTCGTTGATCTCATACACAAAATCCCATATCGAAATTTGAGGATTGGAGTGACAAGAGATTTGGAGTCGCTGCATCGTGAACTCCCGGTTCAGGAAACTCTAAAAAGATCTAGACCATTTGATCCTAATCATTGAGGATCATTGGATCTCGTATGAGAACTCGTGTATCAGAGTTAGAGGAATGGAGTGACCAGTGGTTTGGGTCGCTGCATTTCGAACTCTCGGTTACCGAAATCCTGATACGACCAGGACCGTCGGATCAAGGGGAGATTCGCAGGCATCAATCTCATCCAAGGTAAGATTTCAGGTTTCGTGGTTTGAAGAGTCGAAAGACTTGACTCTCTTACATCGCTAAGTCGCGAAATGCGAAAGGCGCCTCTTGGCTTGGCCTGTGGTCATAACCAACGATCACATGGAGGTGGATAAGGGAAGAGCTAGCCTGTGCTAGGCCCTCATAGGAATTCGGGGATTCTATCCCTTGAAGAAGAGTGGAAATTTTATTTTTTCCATGGTGGGTATGTGACAATTTTGCACTGAAAACTTCCGAGAAATACAATTTAACCATCGGGTCCTCACTTCTTCTGTGGAACTATTGTCACCCCATTTTGAAGCCTATCTGTCCTCTTTCCATACTTTGCCATTTATTAAAATTTATTTGGTGGATCGTTGCTTTGGCAGGTTCAAGAAATATTCAGTTAGTAGTCATTGTTTCATGTGAACGTGCCCCTTTGCAATTACCAATTACGAATTATATATAAGATCTTATTTCTAGGCATGTAATTAGCAAGCACTAATTTCAAACATCATGGAATGTCATTTGCGCGTCATCGGGTTGATCCGTTCACAAAAAAATCAATCCTCACTTCCGAGAACGAGTCTGCCCGATCGTTTCCCTATTCCATACTTAGCCACTTTCTTGGAATTCTGTGAATATAAAAACCAACCGCTGAACTACCCCATCATGATCTCTTCTGTTTTACACGTTTTGTAGTCAAAAATTCTGATACATAAAATTTGACCGTGGAACACTCGCCTCTCCTGAGTATCACTGTAACCCTTTTTTGAATCCCATCCAACCACTTTTCAGACCTTGGCATTCTTTCCTTTCTCTCCCCCATCTCCATGACCTTCGCACTTGTCTATAATAAAAGAAAAAAATTGTTATATATCTATATATATATATATATATATATATATATACATATCTTGTTTCTAAATATGCAATTACTGACATTTAATTCTAACAACTCATCATGCAAGAACCGTATAGATTGTCATTGATGGGTGAAAGGATCGAGGAGATCTCCTATTAATGTGCATTAAACCAATATTTGTGGGGGGTTATATTATCCCTTCCGAGTGTTGATTTCAAAATCATGAAATGTCGTTCGCACGTCGTTGCCTTGGCATGTTCACGAAACCTCCAATCCTTAATTTCTCTTCACCGTACCCGCCACCTTCGCATTTCTAAATATGCAATAAGTAAGTTTTACTGGTAACACTTCATCATGCACCACCCATACAAATTGTCATTAATCATTGAAAGGCTCGAGGAGCTTTCCCAATCATAAGAATTTAACCAAGATTTAGTGGAGAGTTACATTATTGACTCTAACTGTTCATTTCAACCATCATCTGGAGAAAACCAACGTTCTCATAAACCTATGGCATCAACTCGATAGCAGTTCTATGGAGATACAGTGAACATCTTCGGGTGCGAGGACCAGAACTTCCAGTGGTCCAGGCATATTCTTATTACTCAACCTCTTCCGTAGAGAACCAAGTAATTTGGACCTCTAGGATTTCTCGTGCAAGCTGTGTCCCTGAGGTTTTTTACTATAAGGACCTGTTCTCTTGGTGCGCTTATTTTAGACAAAAGAATTATTCCACTGCGGGACCGCTCTTATGTTTCTTTGTCACCTTATGTCTTCTGCCAGATGCTAATATTGTCGGAGCCAACATTGACATTCAGAGGAGAATATTGAAAACATTCCTAGAAAAGCATAATAATGGGTTGGACTTCTTACCCCATTTATTGGAAAACCCACTTCTAGTTCCTAAAGATATTACAAGCTTCCAGGTTAGCTCATTTAGAAATCCATTTCGCAAAATTGCCTGGTTGTTTACAAGAATATCGAGACATGAGTCCACAACAACTATTTCTCGGATGGCTCTTTATATTTTGTATTCCACAGTCAATGAACAAGCCATTTTTTATTGGGGCAAGTTAATTTCCCATGAAATTTGTTCTCAATTGTCAAGCATCAAAAGGGAAAAGAAATTTTATATGTCGTCCTACTTAGATTTTGCGATAGCACATTCCTGTCGGTTTCCACAACTATCTCTGGCCAAGAATGTCAACTGGGAATTCGACCCAGTAACATTCTGGTACCAGGCCTTGTGGAAGCACAAGGCTTCCCACTGTTTTTATGAGGTTTTTAATGGCTTCATGTCTATTTTCAAATTTTTGTTGTTAGGAAAAGATGTTCCCCGCATATCTGAACAGGAAACCAATTTTTTGGACACAAAGGGGACACTCAAACATTTGGATAATTACACTGTCATAAGAATTTTTGGCTCCACGGAGAAACCTGTTCTCCTTCCATGTCACATTACGGACATAATGTTTGTTGTAGAAGTAGCAAGGCAATACAACTACTGGTTGCATCTGTTGCAAAAGAAGAAAAAAAAATCAGTTCATTCCTCTGCCTTGGAAAGTAGGGGAGTTCATGTTGAAAAACGTCAACAAAATTGACGAATTTTCAACGCATTCTAGCATATCCAACCTGAGATATGCTGAAATCATAAGAGGGTTCAACCCCTATAATATTTTTCGACAACATTTACAAACACTTGGCCTTGGCTATTGTTTTTTCAAAAAACACCTGCGTGAAATAGAGACAATGGCATCAACGTTCTTGCCTCTGATGCTGAAGACGTAGACACAGTGAAAAGATGCACTAAATTGTACACACAATAAGGGAAAGGCCTCGATGACAAGAGTGTTCAATCAGTAAATAACACTCCAAAAAGTATGACATCCCAGAGAATCTCTCCAACGGCCCACCACAACAACAAATAAACTAAGATTTCTTCAAACAGAGGAGGAGATAACGACCCTCCTCACTCTAAAATTGATATTTCTCACAAGCTTCCAGTAGAGAAGAAGAGAAAAAAAAATGCGGGGCAGGTGGAAGAGCCGGAAATTCAGAGTGAGAACATGGAACTTGACATTGATCTGTATAGCATGCTCCACTACCTTGATCAACCCGAAGACGCCATCTAACATAGTTTTCCAATGGACATATCCGTTACTGAAAATTTTGACGAAGATGAATCCTTCGTGTTCCAGGGCATTGTTTTTGATAGCCTGTCCAAAAAATTGATAATTCAGAAAAAAAAGATGTTAAAAATAAGAAAGGAAAATCTCGTTTAGAGGTTGACCTTGCCAACATGCGGCCATCCCAAATATGTCAACTTCACACCACGAGTGGAGAAGAACTTCATGATTCCATTGGAGGCATCGAGGCCGAGAATGCCAGATTGAAGGACCAGGACAAGGAATTGGAAGAGGCTTTGATTCCTATGCCATTGCTTGTCAATCCTTCTACAATAGCCATGCCTGCCACCCCTGCAGCCAACGTAAAATCATACTCCACCTTTCTCGCATCCTCTAGAGGATATGTGGAGAATAATATCAAGAAAAGAATGGAACTGGTTACCAAGGCATGGAAAACATCACAAACCATCACTTCCCTTGGAACCAGGGCACATAGTTTACTCGAACATTTGCAGGCGGAGTTAAGAGATGAAGAAAAATTATTTTTAAAAACGGTCCATTCTTTTGGCACCATTGTCAACAATATGACAGAAACAAAAAGAAGAGAACAATATCTTCCATCCAAAAACCGGATCAGTCAATTGAATTCATTGTTGAAAATAAAAAGTGAAGAACCTGCATCTCATTGTTCAGTCATGTGAACAAGCCATATCGAAGAAAGATAAATTATTCACAAGGTTGTCAAGAATAAACTTAGTTGGAAAAACCAACGACTTCCAAGACCCCGACTTAATCACAAACTCTTTTCCCTTAACTAGGCGACAGTTCGATAAACAGGTTTCTATGTTTAAGGCCTTATCTCTGGAAAATTTTTACAGCATCCTTCACTTTGATCAAGCTCACGTTGATGACTGGCTAGTCAAATATTATATACAGAATGAGGAAATTCATCAGGCTCTGTGTAATCTTTCTATCGACTTCCGAGAATTAGAAGACAATATTTTGAACATAAAAATCCAGAATGAGATCAACATAACCGTAATGGGAAGCTACATTGAAGAATGGCTCGAAAGGCAATTGAAGCAAGCCGCCGACGAAAGACAACAGGTAGTTGCCAGGATTCCAGCAGTCGTCGATGACATCATTGAAACTGCATCCGTCAGTGACATCAATGAAACGGAAGCTGCAAGAAAATAGCCAAAAGGCTCATATGTACTCTCACTGTAAGTCTACTGATCGCATCCTGCTTTATTTATCAACCCAGTTATTCCACTTTTTTAAATAGAGATGTGTAGGAAAACACTTATATCTTTCAATTTATTTTTTTTGCAGGTATTGCACTCTATCTTCTTTCTACAGCATGTTTCTTGTACATATTTCTCTAATGGTCTGCAGGAGCCCCAATTTTTTTATATATTTCAAAATTTCTAGTAGTATGTAACAAACTTCTATTTTTTGACATAATTCAAATAAAATTGTTTTCTTATCTCCTTTTAAATTTATGTCTTCATACATTTTTATCTTTCACCAGTCTGTATGACAAATGCATTTAATTTTTTATATGTAACAGACTTTTAWTTTTTTATATATTTCAAAATAAATGGTGCTCTACATGCCAAGCATCATTTACTTATGCCCCATGTTGACAAATGCATTTAAATTTTTATATGTAACAGACTTTTATTTTTTTATATATTTCAAAATAAATGGTGCTCTACATGCCAAGCATCATTTACTTATGCCGCATGTTGACAAATGCATTTAAATTTTTATATGTAACAGACTTTTATTTTTTTTATATATTTCAAAATAAATGGTGCTCTACATGCCAAGCGTCATTTACTTATGCCCCATGTTCTGTGATATACATGTTGCACACAACATTTCCGCGATATACATTTCAAAATTTCCAGTAGTATGTAACAAACTTTTATTTTTTTACATATTTCAAATAAAATTGTTTTCTTATCTCCTTTTAAATTTATGTCTTCATACAATTTTATCTTTCACCAATCTATATGGCAAATGCATTTAAATTTCCAAATTTTCTCTTCCATTGTGAACAAATTTGTATTTTGTTATATACTTTCAAAAAATAAATGGTGCTCTACATGCCAAACGTCATTTACTTATGCTCCATGTTTCTTGATATACATGTTGCACACAACATTTTCGTGATATACATTTTGCACTGAACACTTACGTCATTTACAATTCGGCTCCATTTTCCACAATTTTCTTTCTAACTTTGTTGGCAGGGACTACGCTACCACGCAGCTTTGTTCTTAATCCATGTATACTTAAACAATTCCATGAAATTACACTATTTTCTTATTGGTTTTTTCTTTTAATGAAGATATAAATAAAGTATATAACAATTATATATATGCTTTTAATTCATAATAGAACACTAATTTTCACAAGAGAAAAACTATTTAATTAATATATGGGAAAGTTCCAATCACATTAGGTTTTTTTTTTTTTTCTTACATCACTTTCTTAAAAAGTAAATCATTCCAATGTAAGAGACTACACCTTTAAAACTTAATTTTATAACAAATTTTTCAATAAAATTGAAAATATATCAATTCAATAACATTTATATTAATAAAACATAAATTCCCCCGGATGGGGTGCCACGTTGCAGAGCAGAGCCACGTGGGACAACGTCGGGATGCACCATTAATACATCCATCGGCGACCATCCCCTCAGTAATTAACCAAGCATGAATCCGTGCAGCAAAATCCAGGCGATGAGCCCCTTCGCGCAAGTGATTGGTACAATGCACCAGCGCACTCGGAAGAAAGCCTTAATGGCCATGGTGGTCACTGTTGTCCTCCTCCTTATCACCCGCCTTGACAGAATTGAGCGACATTCGCCCATCCCAGCGTCGAGTGCAGAGTTAATTTTAGCAGAGCAGCAGTTTGCAAACTCACTGGAGCTCTGGAGCAGAGCCTTCCACCCGCAAGGAACCTTGGTCATCTCCAGGGTCTCCACTATGCCCAGAGCATGAGGTAAGCCGCGCAGGGGTGCAGCTTGGTACACAGCCGAATCTCGCTGCCAGAGACAGAAGAAATTTGAGCAGGCATTAGCCATGGTGTCCTTGCGAAGGCATAGGAAACTACAAACGCCTCCAATGGTGTACGTGGAAGACATCACCCTGGAAGACGCCATGCAAAGCTATCCCACGCTCCCTCTGTTCACAGACCCAGACAATTGGAATCCACCCACTGATTTTGGCACTGATGACAAGATTCCGCCTTCGGGAAAACTGCTTGGTTCCAGTGCAAATCGCCCAGCGAAGAATTTTACCACCTGCTATGTTGAAGAAGAGACCTCGTCCTGCACAAAGGGAAGCAGAGACTCACCCCCTGGTGCACCTATGGAGGAGGCGACCCAGCTTTCCAACCGACCGACACATCACGACTGCACAGCACATGCAAGTGAGGGAGCAACAGGGCCCATTCCCTCAGCCTCCGTTGACGGCCACTGGCAAGACCAACACCCCTTCACCAATTCGGGGTACCTAGCTCTAATCTTTGATATGCGGAGCCTGTTGGATGACCAAATCTTTCGCATCGCCCGAATCGACCATCGACTCGACATGTTGTTCACTGCTCATTCCAGGACTCTCCCTAAACGATAATGCCCTACGTGCGTGCAAGCTTATGCGTTTCTAGCAGGATGGCAAAAGCACGGGGACGAGGACGAGCTGACCGGATAAGAGGTTCAATGATGTTCTTGGTTAGAATTTTTTTTCTGTTTCCGAACCAGGCTTTCGCCCAGTTAGATCTTAGCTATTTTGCAACTAGTTTTTTGGCATACAGTTTAAACTTAATGGCTAGACGTCCTGGTTTCCTTCGGGCAAGACGGTACTCTGATAGTTTGGTTTGCTGGGAAACAAATGGGATAGGATGCCCAGCTGTCTCGGTTTCCTGTTTAGGCGGGACAGCTGGCATCATAAACAGTCACTGTAACTTGAAAATAATATAACCGGTTCTATCATTTTTTACTTAAAAAATAATAATAAAACATAAATTATTAATAAAAATTTAGATAATAATTTTAAGTTTAAGTAATTAATATGTTAAAACATAAATTATTAATAAAAATTTAGATAATAATTTTAAGTTGAACTAATTTTTTTTTATTGTTATGATTTACCATTTATAACATTTATAATAATAAAATAAAAATTATTAATAAAAATTTAGATAATAATTTTAAATTTAAGTCATTAATATGTTAAAACATAAATTATTAATAAAAATTTAGATAATAATTTCAAGTTAAACAAATTAATTTTTTTTATTGTTATGATTTACTATTTATCCAACTACTAAGTAATTTTAACAAATTCACATTGAATAACCGTATTTCTCTTTATTATGTAAATTTACAGTTAATAAGTCATATTTTTTTTCACCTCATATTATAAACTTGTGAAGCATGTGAAACAACATAATATAATTCTACATGCATATAATTCTAGGTAATTTCCATTAACAATCACATCATTCAACATAATTCATCATCTCCATTGCTTATAATATGTACATATTTATTGGTTTAATTTATAAAATTTGATTTTGCATTTAAAAAAGTGTGCATCTTAGTGCCAATAAAAGTTAGGATTGAAAATTTACATTATACATATGTTCTAGGCATTTATTATTGCAAGTTTGTAGGTAAATACAATGTCCATTTACAAAGAATCACTTCCGCAATGCTTAATTGAAGATTAATTACTAATCAAAGTCATTATTGATGCCCCTATAACCTAAATGTTATTAATATGTAAATATGTCATGTGTGTTGAGTTGTGACAACACATATCCTTGTAGTTATATTTGGAGGTTCTCAAGCATTTGTTTTTCAAATGCCTCAAAACACTTGAGATCTCTCCTCATTAAATGTAAAAGTCCATAAAAAACTTCTAGGCACTGGTGTAACTCATTTCTCCATTAAATAAGCAATAAAACATATCATTGCCCTCATCTCATCTGGTTGTCTTTGTTGTTTGATGAATCATTTTGTTTTATTCTATATTCTTAACTAACTTGTTTCCACAAACTTTACTCAACATATTGTTGAGCAAATGTTACTTATATATTGCCAAAACCTTACAATTATCTTCCTCGTCTAGTAATTATCAAGCATTTCCAAAGTTACACCTAATTAAGCCTTTAAATTTCAAATTTCAAACTCTCAAATTTTAAATTGAAATTTTTTATTCCAATCTACATAATACAAATAGTTGTAAATTTTATTTTAACATAAATAAATACCATTTTTCTATTTTAAAATAAATAAGATATCATTTTCCCTTACATATATTATTCTTTGCCTCTTCACCTTGTAATCACTGAGCTTAAAGCTCATATTTCTAGTCCGTCCATCCACTATGAAGCTTAAAATCTACCACATTCATGGTAGGGACATAACCAATGATGTTTGTTATCCACCTATTATATTGTCCATCTATCTAAACATGTTTGATGTGTCTTCTTGTATAGAAAATAACCTCTTACTTAACATTTAAGTTTCATAATCTCAATCATGACTTCAGGAGAAAACCATTACTTTGCTTTTATTAATTGATTTCCTTTGTTCACTTAAAGGACTTTTGGGGCAGGAGCCATCCCCTTTTCTATGTTTGCAAATCAATGTTATGAAAAAGTCAATCCAGTGGATTGACTTGTAAGCAAATCAAAATAAAAAGGAGTTATCTACGTTTTTCAAGTTTGTGCAATATCAAATTTTAATCCGAGTTGACACAATGTAATTTCTTAGCTTTGTTATTATTTAAAAACCCACCCAACAGATCCAACATCCAGTGGCACGGTAACGTGACTTCGTGGACCTGCTCCAATGGGGTGTGATTGGTTAGGCGACATTATTTTCTTTGACTTCCTTGAGGACATTCACTAATCAAAGTGACTCCCACCCAAATTGGAATTAAAAATAGTAACAAGACATAAGCGTACGTATGCATATCGGATATCCCTATCTATATAGGATTATATATAAAACAAAATTGATAAAGTTAGTGGATGCTTTATATTATAATTTATTGTATTTAAAATAGAAAGTGCATCTACAACTTAACACGATAGAGATATTGCTATATTGTTAGATGGATAACATTTATATATTAGCTTAACTTAAAGTTATGTAATTTCCAAGGAGGAAACACATGTTTTTAACCATTATGCCCATTCAAGATGTGTACGTGGGTGTGTGTGTCACGTGTCAACTCCATGTTGAGCACAGAAGGAATTACACTTCTCCCTCATACTACTTGTCACGCTATTCAATAGATTTAGCCATAAGAATTTTTTTACTTTCATTGGGGAATAATAAAAGAAATTATTCTGCAAAATACCGATAATATTAAAAATATTGCACAAGCTAAATTTAAGGAGAATCTATGGTGTGATAAAGAATTAGAGGATAAAACAAAATAAAGATATTATAAGGAGGTGGTTAACCCTAACCTTGAAAATCAAAAGTATCTCTTTGTTTTGACTAGCATAAAGAAGAGAAACAATATTGCTAAAATAATAACTAATTCTCATGACATGCATAGTGACACTGGGTGTTGGACAATCCCCAAAACACCATGGAAAGAAAGAACCTACCACCTTTGTGACACCAAGAGGGTTGAAGATGAAAAACACTTTCTCCTAGAGTGCGTTGCATATACCAAAATTAGATCCCAATTTCAAAATATTTGTCACAATACTGACCTTCATAACCTTCTAAGTCATCAAAACTTTAATGATCTTGGAAAGCTTCTCTTAATGTATTTCAAGCATCAAAATAACAATTTAAAGCAATCTGAGTAATCTCTTACTTTTCTTAAGGTATGATAGACCAATTTTGGTCTCAATGGATGTTAATCATCATCATCGTCATCATCATCATCATCATCATCATATATATATATATATATATATATATATATATATATAAAGTTGATTTTGAAATTTTTTTTGTTAGTAATATTTTTTTCAACTCCATGTCAACTCCAGCTTGAGTGGGCCTAATGGTTAAGAACACGTGTTTCATGTTAAGAGGTCACAAGTTCAAATCCAGAGGGGGGTAGGGTATGTACACCTCTATAGACTTTAGTAGTCAAATCCCTGCATGGAGGGGGTCTCTTGTCCCACAAACAAGAGGGTCTCATACTCCAATTTGGTGTTTGGCTTGGAAGAACCTTAAAATTAGATTGATTATATATATATATATATATATATATATATATATATATATATATATATATATATATATAATATTTTTTTCTTAATAATATTATTTTCTAAATGTCGCATGTCAACTCTAGGTTGACATTGGAAGGAAATAATAATAATAATAATCTAATTTTAAGGTCACAACCAAGCCAGACAACAAATTGGTGTATGATACCCACTTGTTTGCCAGACAAGGGACCCACTCTACGCATCAATTTAACAGCTAAAGTCTACAGAGGTGTACATACCCTACCCCCCTCTAGATTTGAACATGTGACCCCCTAGGAGGAAACATGTGTTCTTAACCATTGGGCTCACTCAAGCTCTAGAAAGCACCTCTGAACACAAGAATACATATCTTAACCAAATATTTTAACTATTATTTTATTATTTTCCTTACGAGGCCCATTTTAGACATCAAATTTCCCCTATTGAAATCGTCAATGGAATGATCCTATATTTTATAATGTAATCTTGAAGAAGCAAGTTGGTGTGCACTAGGAACCTATCCAATTTGGCATCTATGTGTCCAGGCCCAATCCTCCAATTGGTCCAAGTAAATTTTCCTCTAATTGTCTTGATGTCAATCAAAACCCACTGAAAAACTAGATCCTCCACTCTTTCTCTATATGGTTCTTTGATAATGTTTCCCCCTCTGTTCTCACTATTGTAGAGAACCACGTTCAAATATATAGCAATAATGGTGTTTCTAACATGCTCCATTTCCTTCATTGATATCAAAGACTTCTAGAAAATTTATTTTTCCATATAGTTTATTGGAATGTACATATTGAAGACATTAATGTTATTACCTGATTAGGAATTGATGAGCCTAATGAGAATCCAATGATGTGTTTGAAAGGTGAATTCTAAGTGCAAAACCTAACTTTTCCATAGGGTATATAACCCCCCTAAGGCTCCTCTTGACCAGAACATTATTCCTTCACATTGTCTCCATTGTTGCTAATAGATCTTCATAGTTTCCAATGACTCCATTTTGGTGTCTTGGAGTGGGAGGATGGTAGCTTGTTCTGTTCTTATTATATCCCTTAGATCCACTTTTGTTTTTCTACCAAGTCCTCTACAATTCTAGGAGACAATATTGATTATTTAGAATGGTTTTTTTGACTACCACCTCTTGATGACACACTAGCTCCAAGAATTTTAGTGGATCTTGTTTTAGCTCCAAGGGATTTGTCTATGGTCATTTGAGTCCCCATCATCTCTTCTCTATTGATTGTTTCTTCCCTTTTATTGTTCATTTTCTCCTCCCTATTCTCTTAGGGATATTTTCTGTTGGATCATCTTTTTCCTTTTCCTCTTCCTCAATTTCCAGTTGAGTTGTGTTCCTTGTATTATTATCTGGTGAGGCTATCTATTGCTCTAAGAGGTTGTCAATCTCTTCTAACCTATTTGATACCATTTCATCCTCTTCTAAGGGAGGTATCTCACTATTTGTACTAGGGGAGAATCCACCATTTCTATTGGAGATACACCTAGTGCTGAAAAAGGTATCTCCAAAAAAATTGAAGAAGGGATCCACTCATCTTGATATAGTATCTCAAATCAATTTGAGTGTAGTAATTGACTCCCACCCCTTTTTTGGTTTAGCAATTTAGGGAGAGATAAAAAGGGGTTGGAGTATTTCCTTTTACTAGAGGTTGTGACCAAGGATTTTTAGATCCAAATGGGGCTAAGGGGCCTGGCACTGAAGTTTTTGGATTAACCTATTGTTTGGATTTCAATCTCATTTTTTTCTTGATAGTTTGTCTTTGTTCCTCTTTTTCAAAGGATGGCTAATGAATTTGGGTGTTATTCTTGCAATCCTTAGTAAAATCCTCATATTCATTGTATTTTTTACATTTAAAGGGTAGATTCTCATTATCTAAAGGTCACTTGTGTTACCTGCTATCCAAAGATAAAAGGATACCTTCTAGAAGATTTTTTTCTAGATATACTTCTTTATACATTCGTGCACATGAAAACATGTTTTCCTTGGGTTTTTATTTGTATATGAACCACCAGAGAGTGTTCCCAATACTTTTCAAAGTTTCATCACTCCAACGGTGGAGAGGTTGTTGGACATTGGTTGTCATTGATGTCAACCCTTGGAAAGTGGTATTAGAGATTGATGTCAACCCTTGGAGAATTCTGGAAGCCCCAGAGATGTGGAAAAGATCTTTGGACAGTTGGTTGTCATTTTAGAGGTCTACCATTAATATTGACACATTGTTAAGGTATACACTTGGTATATGGTAGCACATCCATAGGATACATCTCTTGGTGATGATGGTACTTGGTTGAGGTACACCATTGGTATTATGGTACATGTGTTGATGTGCATGGTTGATGCATGGTCGTGGAGCCCACAGTTAATCGAGGAATAAATACATGAAGGTCAATATACTTGCAGGTAATACTATCATAGATGGATAGTACGTGTCATTCCATTTCCGATGGTATATGACACGCCACGTAGTTCGTCATGGTTGAGGAGATATGACTTTGTGAATATTGGAGGACCCTCAAGAATATTCTAGAAGCCTCTAGACGGTCATCAAGAAGTTGAACCAATCAAAGTGGTTGCAACATGGATAAATTAATTATCGAAAAAGATTAATTGATTGTTGAAAGATTAGTTATTGCAAAGATTAATTAATTGTCGAAAAAATTTAATCAATTATTTCAGGGATAACTAATTATTACACGTCATTAATTAATTATTTCATGTCATTAATTAATTTTCGAAAAATATTAACTGTCGAAAGTTTAGATATTGTAAGATTGGTTGTCATTGATGTCAACCCTTGAACAAAGTTGCATGTTGAAGTAAAGTGGAAGTAAACATGAGATAATAGGTTGCATGTGAGTTGCATGGTAGTTGCATATCAATAAGAAATTTCCCTTTAAAACACAAAGAAGATTCAATTGCAAATCACATAGGTGTATTCACTTCTGAGAATACAGGTTGGATATATGAGGTAATGAGTTGAAGACAAAGAATTCTAGTGAAGTAAGGAGTTTATAGGAGACAAGAGTATATAGAAGGCGTTTCATACTAGAATTCCTTGAGTATATCTATGGGTTTCAGGAGAAAAAGAACGGACATCCGCGACCTACAGTGAGGAAAAGCGCAAATATTCGTGAGCAGACAGTACACATAGTTGTGGACCTCTAAGGAAATTTTTTCAAGACACTAGCAAATTTGGGTCATTTTGCAATGGCTATTTCGATTCTCTTGCGACGTTATGTCGTGGATATTGTGACGAATCTTGAGTCTCTGAAATGTCATTTTATGGAACGTGGAAATTTCAACGAACTTGAATTAACGTCACAAGAGCGACGATCCTAGGGAACTTCTCACAATTTCGTCAAAAAAATAAATATCATCGCCAATACGACAATATAGGTTGACTAAGTGAAACCAACAGTTCGTCTTAATTGCGACAACAATTTGCGTTGTCTATATAGCTAATTCGGCATGGGATTTTATGTTGTCGTCGAAAATGCGATGACAACTTCTCTTTGTTTATATAGCAAATGCGTCGCAGCAATTTTTATTGTCGTCTCACTTGCGACGACAACATTTTTTTTGTTTATATAACGAATTCGTCACAGGAATGACAACATTTTTTTGTTTATATAGAAAATGCGTCGCAACAATTTTATGGTTGTCGCACTTGCGACCACAACATGGTTTTGTTTATATAGCAAATTTGTCGCAGGAATGACAACATTGCTTTGTTTATATAGCAAATGTGTTGCAACAATTTTATTGTCATCGCACTTGCGACAACAACATTTTTTTGTTTATATATCTAATTCGTTGCAGGTATATTATTGTCGTCGAAATGGCGATGAAAAATATTTATTTAAAAAAAAAATAAAAAAAATTATTTTAGGTGGCAATATTAATATTAATATTACCATATTAATAACTATCAATAGAAAACATTGACATTATTTATTATTTATATTAATAACTTATTTTGCATGGGGACTTAGTGTTTTTTCCAACAACCAAGCAAAAGATTATGAACTTTGGAAAGGATTGAA
Organism: Picea engelmannii; assembly: GCA_009831015.1. Classification (NCBI taxonomy): domain Eukaryota; kingdom Viridiplantae; phylum Streptophyta; class Pinopsida; order Pinales; family Pinaceae; genus Picea; species Picea engelmannii. The sequence goes on from ML780934.1 coordinate 1,716,715, forward strand.
AATTTCTAAAGGTTCATGTGCTCAATCGTTGGTTGTAGTGAGAGATTCAAATACAATCATTAACCATATGGAATTCATTGTGCACTAAAATAGTGTCATTCAAGGTTACAAGGTTACATATAAAATAAATAATGCAATATAGAAGATGAAATACTCAAAGAAAATGTATCTAAATTGAAATATGTGCTCGGGTGGTACAACAACTATTTGATAATACTTATTTCAATAGGTCAATGACAATGTATGGCTTTGATGTAAGAGTTTCACATGGTGTATTTTACAAATACAAAACACAATCCTAAGACTCTAACACAACACTAATGACCTTCACTCAAATAGTTAAATAGTAATTACGCCTTCCAAGTGCTTCAATGTATGGTGATGCAACCCACCATAGAAAACACATGAAGGCATGAGAGGCATTATGATTCCACTATAGGGGAAGATGAAAGGGGACCTATGGGAAAATAAATCCTCTATATCCAAGGTCATTCTCAAAACTCATATTTTTTTACAATGTGCCTTAAATGAAGCCATATACCTTCTTTGACTTATCAACCAATCCATGAATCTGTGTAAGAGGTTGGTGGGGAAAGTCTTTTCACATAATAATGGGAGCATGGGTTGAGTACAATCTTCATGCCATGGGAAGTGTAAGAGTCCTACATTCAGCTAGTTATAGGTAATGTCATCCATCATTTCCACCAATGATATCATTTTCATTGACTCTAACATTGTGAGAAGCACTCTAACATTAATTCTCTACATATTTCATGTTTTATTCTCCATTTCAAACCCATACCAATTTGGAAATTAACCAAAATCAACATCAAGAAGAGAAAAATTGTAGACTTTGGATGAAATATAGTGGTTGTAAGTGAGCATATAGGATAGGGAATATAACAATTCATCATTCAGTATCCATTATATACTCTTTATATCCTTGAGAGACAAATATAGTTCTTTTAGGAAATTCTTAGAAAGAATACAATAGATCAAGCTCTTTCTATCCACACTAAAGAGAACTAGAGAGAATAATATANTATATTCCTTATGTTGCATGTTATAGTGGAAGAGAGTTCCTTATTTATCGCAGGATGAATCAGATTCTTGTAATTCTTTGTGTTGAGAAGGTTAGTTAAGAATGTGAGTAGAAAGGTTGGGATGAGAAATATAGAATCTTATTGCTTGGTTTTTTTACCATGGTGGCCTCATAGCCTAGGTTGGTGGTGGTATCTACACTAGTTGGTTGTGGTTCAATGGAAATTTTATCTTAAATGACCACTCTCTTGGACCAATTTTTGTTAAAATATAAGTCTCATTTTTTTGTTTATCAATATGAAAAATTACTATTACTCCCAGTCATAAAAAAAAGATGTGTTATGCATGTTATGTGTCATTTTTTTTCCTATTTTGAATTTAAGTATACAAGGAAATGAAGGAAAATTTCATGACACAAGAGAAGAAAATGATTTATACCTTTTTGGAAATGTGTTTTGGATCGTGGAGGTGACCACCCTTCAAACCTGCATTTTTCAAAGACATTAACAGGTTAAATGACTGAATAATAGCTATACATCTATGACCACCCATATTGCTCGATTATGTCATCGCTCTATGATTTCAATGTTCAACTTGTTACATCCGCATTCTAAATCAAGGTATTTAGCATGTTTATGCATGGAAACAGTTCCTCTTTGTATCCCACCTTGTGGAATCACAAGACCTTAACATTGAAATCCTTGGGTTCCTGTCCTTGGCATATTTTTCTTCTTGCAATGATTTGTGGAAGGTTCAACATCATTGTGCATATCATAGAGGAATGAATAAGTAGGCTTTGAGGCAATGTTGAGTAGCAACACCATGTCCATGACACAATGAAAATAATGGTAATGCTCTTTGTCATGTGAGACACAATGAAACATGTCACAAGACTTTGAAAGTTGCATATATCATGTCACAAGATTTTGGAAGTTTCATCATTAAGAGAAGCTAAAATTATCATTAAGTGTATAAAAAAATTACATTCACATATATATACAAGCCATAGAAATAGCTTTGTGTATATTATCAGATGAAAAATTACCCATAATGTCAATGCATTATATGCATCATTAAATGTTCAGCTATATAATGTACATCTAACTGTCTTATAAAATTATTACATGACATCATGAATTTCTTTTAGTCTTCTTTTGTGCTTTCCAGTTCTTAAGCAAATCATCCTTTCCATGTCTTCATTTACTGGGTGCTCTTCAGCAGTTGATGTTGTTTCAGTTCTTTCACGTCAAGTACGTATGGTCTTGTACCCATGGTGTGGATGTTGCTGTGAGGGGCCATCACCTAAAAAAATAAAAAATATTAAATTTATATGGCCAATTTTTAAATATCATTGAAGTGGTTCATTAATATTATAAAAAAACTCTGCAATGTAATTATTTACCTGGTCCTCTAGTCGGCACCGTTGGAATGGTTGTCATTCTATTCACCTGATCTTCAAGTCAAGGAGGATCATCTATGACATTCTCTTCCATTGAAACGTCAAAATTTATAAGTACAAAATTATTAAGTATATGATTAATATATAGACATTTTACCGTCGTGGGCCTCAGTCACAAGAACATCTTGGGACTGCACCTCACTGGGATGGGGTTGCTGGGGAGCACCATGATCTTCTGGTTGTGTTTCACTATCAATGCTCTGTTGTCTAGTAATAATGGTTTCATTGATAGTTTTTCTCCCCTGATTAAAACAAAGTAAGACACTAAATTATGGACAATATCAAACATTTACATATTTTATAAGTAACGAAAGGTTAATGTGGACTAATTTTTATTTACCTTATCCCATAAATTGGATCTTGGGGTCTGCCCCATGATTTTCATATGAGCAACCACGGATTTATAACCATACTTGTAACCAAGTTGGAGGTCTTCCTCTGTGGTTTCAGTTCCGAAGTCGTCACCCTGCATTGCATAAGGGTGTGTTTTTTTAATTTTTTTGGCTGCAATTACCTTAAATTTGTAAGGTGATACAAATAATATTCTTAATATGTTTGGTTACTTATAATTCGTGACTATAACCTCGAGTAGCCACCCTGGCCTAGCTTGTATTGGCCATGTTTGACAATCCTTTCTTCGGTTTCCTTCAAAGTGTGAGGAAACCTATCATCAAAATTTTCAAGTATGTTATATATAACCACACTTTTATTTAGATCTAAAGAAAAATAAAGCTAGTATTGAATTCAAAAAATTGTAATTTACCTTGGTGTACCAGTTATTTTTTCTCCTAGTTTTTCCAAAATCTTCTCTTTTGCATCATCAATGATCACCTTCCACTCCCTCTCTAGAATTGAGGGAGGATGGTCATACCTAGGATTTCTTGCCAAGCTTTGTCTATAAACATCCCGCGTATATTTTAAATATTCACCTGATGCAGATGTGACCACTTTTTTATTGAACGTGTCTACACCAAAGAGGCCTTCAAGATAATCCATAAGTTCCTTTTTGAGGTTGGAATTCTGGAAATTTCACCTCATGCGTAAGGTTGCCCCAAAAATAGACAAGGTCTTGCTCTCTACGTGCCTAGAAAAAAGGTTGTTTCCTACACACAAAAAGATATGATCATTAATTTAAAATTAATAATCTAGATTATTTTTGTATGAGGACAACATTAAACGATTAAAATATGAATTAAAACTACCTGGGACTCTTGATTGTTTTAATGGAAGTCCATTATCGTCGACCAAAAATGTGCTTGGAAGGGTCCTTGTGCTTGTCACACATCTAGCTCCAGGAAATGCAACCATCTCAACCACATCACTATGATCCTCATCTCTACCACCATCTATAGACTCTAATCAAGGTGTGGATGCCTATCGGTGTGTGTGATGGCTCCTATCTAAATGTGGTGTGGAATATGAAGAAGTAAATAGTGCTCTAGCAGTTGTATGACCGCCCACATCAGGACTCTATAGTGTCTTTGTAGCGCCACTACTACCAACACCAGGCTGAATAGGCTCCAAATATTCCTTTATAAAAAAGAAAATGTTTTTTCATGAGATAGTGTAAACGTTAAAGAACAAAGTATCATAGTTGAACATATGAGTGCATTAAAAAAAAAACACTTTAAATTATGGTTATTACCTTATATGTGTTAAGTTGTGACATAAGGAGCTTGATCTTTTCTTTGACGTCGAGAGTTTGTTCTGGACGATCTAACAAGCTAACAAGTTCCTTGTTATCTTTAATGATCTTTTTTTTTAATAAGAGCATCAGGTCAGTGCAAAAAACCCCTCCTCATTGGCGGAATCATGATCCACATGGCCTGCTGACTACATATAATTTCAGCAAAAACAATGTTATTTCAATAAAATTATATAAGAAAATAATAAAAACAATGTAAAATGAAAGTGGAAATTGATAATCATTTACATGTTCTATGGCTGGCCCTTTTCCACGATCATCCTGCCACATTATAATATAATTAGAACCCCCAAATAT
>ML780934.1:1748858-1771528 GCA_009831015.1 Picea engelmannii
AATCCTCTAACTTCTACATACCCAAACCCCTTTAACCTCTATCCCCAATAATGTCTTATTCTTAAATTATATAAGTCTTAACACTCATAATATCTAACCTCAAACTCTTGTAACCCCAAATCCCTTGTACAATCCCTAACCATCATAATTAGTGTGACTCACATATTTCACCCTAAACCTCTATAAAACTTAATCCACAACCCCTATATCCCTTAACAATTATAACCTTTATCAACTAATAACTAATACCAAGAATATTTGTCTTATGAACAAGATATGGTACTATCCATTTTGGGGTTTGGCATAGAGATTGTTCTTATAGACTACACTACATTGCACCATAATATAAGCCCTACACTCGTTGAAAACCATGTAACACCATTCAAATTAGACACAATATTCTTGCGACGAATTAGCTATACTATCGACGAACTTTTTTCGTCGATAGTATATAAAATTCGTCACAATATTATTTACATTCATCTCTCTTGCGACGATATCAAATGATGCTTGGATTCATTTCATATTTGGTTTATCAACTTGAAATCTCAATTTGATACTTTGCAAGCTAGCTAGACCTTCAGTCAAATACAAATATGAAACTTGGAATGATTAACATATCTACTAGAACATATGAAAAATAGGGTTTATGGTTTCCATGATGAATTGATGATGGAAGAAACTGGGCGTGTCAGTCAAATTTGAGTCCAGAAACCCTCCCATATCGTTAAGGCATGCAAATAGTCTATCAAGATCAAATTTCAATGCATACAGATACAATTTGAAAACATTTCAACGTTGGCCCCATTCACATGTCATTGTTTCTCGCCTCTAGTATCTTGATGGTGTTGATTAAGAAATCAAATAAATAGAGGTATTTTTCATCACAACTATGACGCATATACATTGTATATACATTAATGTAGAACCTGAAATAAAAACGAAGAAAGATCGACGAAAGCCTAAAACTTGTGTCAACCAAATTGGGTACTTTGAAAGAAAATTAGGGTTTATGGTTTACATGATGAATTGATGATGGAAGAAAGTGGGTGTGTCACTCAAATTTGAGTCCATAAACCCTCACATATCATTAAGGCATGCCAATAGTCTATCCATGACAAATTTCAGTGCATACAGAAACTGTTTGAAAAAATTTCAATGTTGGCCCCATTCACAGGTCCCTGTTGTCGGTGTCTAGTCCTCATGCAATTTTCGTTCCTCGTTATTTTTGTAAAAAAAATACTAATGGAATAAAATTTCCCACACAAAGACCAAATTAATATCCTCTACATAAGTCTTTTATCTTTTTTCAACGACTATGTAACGAATCTCAATTCTAAGAGGATTCAAATAGGTAACAATATTGATGAAATCTTATACGATCATGATGGTATAAAAATGAAAGAGATTCTCTTAGTTTCAAGAATAATTTATCCTTTACTGAACAAGGCCAACCACGTGAAGGTGGAAGCTCACATGGCCCCTCTCCTCCCCCTCACATCACTCTCAATGGATCCCCAAAACCCAATCTATAAAATATAAAATAATCGAAAGCAACGTCCTATTAAGATTCATGCATAGAAACTACAAAAACAAAAATTAATGAAGGTACATGAAATTATGTGTTTCTAAATGATATTTTTAGTCTACCATGTACTTTACTATTTTGACAACTATTTTCAGGTTTCAAATAATAATTAAACAACATGTAACCTAGGATATAAAAACGTCGCATAAAACTTAAAAACATGTAATTAACCCATGACATTAAAAGTAAATTATTTTAAGAGAATAATTCATACAAATTAAAATATTATATAGTCATGTACCTAATCCAACCTCAACATCTGTGTATTCATCCTTATTCTCTATATTTATCTTATTCATCGAAATCGACATATGTATCATCATCTGGTTCTGAAACAATGTTGAAAGGATTGATGATATCATCATCGTCATCAATGTCATTTTTGAGCATATTTTCATCGACATCATCATCAGGAATTGCAATATTGTCTCCTACGCCTAGATCATGATCTTCTTCATCTTCTTCATCTATCGACCCTCCATGATCTTCCGGCTTTGTCTAATATTATTTCGAAACATCTTCTTGATCTTCAATATCATCTTCTTCCTGTAAATGAGTATACTTAATTGGCCTTTCTCTTGGATCATATCTAACAACAAATGACCAATCCCTATCACCTAGAACATTTGAGTAAATGACTTGTTCACATTGGCTTGGAAAAACATAGTGATCATGTCCTCTTTCAAACATCATTGTTTTAATAATTGGAAATTCGTTAGCATGTTGAATAACAGTACTTTCCTCATCACGTTCATGCATTCGTAACCTATACCATTTGACATCGAACATAACTAATTTGAAGGAATTAAAGTCACACTCAAGTATATCGTTTAAATACCCATAGTATCTAGTTTTATATTCTCGGGGATGTCTGTTACTCCTAGAGGAAACATTAGTAACCTGGAATACTGCAGTTATCCCACTATCAGAATTTTTCCTGGTTTAATCCAATTTTTTGATGCGAAATTTACGACCATTGCACCACATAGCCTTGTGGTGTTTCAACTGTAATATTTTAGATATGTAAAAGATGCATTTTCAATTAATAAATTAACATATATTTATATAACTTCGAAAGTATCTGAAAAATACAGTACACATGTAGTCACATTAGTATAATATAAAATAACTGAATAAAATGGGTGAAATTTCTTACCTGTCCATCTTTCAAACCATATGCTAGATCAATTTCTCTCTGCGTAACATTGGCATCTCCATTACGAAGAGCTTCTCTAACCAATTCAGACAGTCGTTGCCATGATAACCTACCTCCATTATGTTGTTTACATATTTCAATCCATACATTCATCCAGTCAAGATTGTTTGCAATGTAAAAATGCAGTGCATCCCACTCTAGAGCAACTGAATCAAAAAAACATAATTCACCAATATTAAATATTAGTTATAACATACAATACACAGGTGATTATAAATATTTATAATTTATGAAATAAATTATATTAATATATTAATGAGTATGATCATATACACAAAAACAAAACTTTATATGTATTATTAATATAAATTTTCACAATTATTAATATATTACCTCTCATTTTTTTCATTATACCTTTCCCCAACAGATGCTCGTGATCTTCAAATTTTTTGATGGAGTTCACATCCCAAATGCGATCCAGTGCATGCATAGTTGGCACTGCTAATTTAGGAAGATACTAACTAATATACACCATGGATTGATATACCATATATCCCTCCACCATAGAACCCTCAGGATGTGCTCTTTGTCTAACCAATGCCTTCAATGATTTCAAGTACCTCTCCACCATCCACAATGACCTTGTGTGAACAGGTCCACAAATTTCAATCTCCTCAACTTGGTGTATGAGGTAGTGTTCTTGTGCATTGAAAAATGTAGGAGGTATATACTTTTGCATTTCACACATTAGATGAGGAATTTCTCTCTTCCAATACTTTATATCATCTTCATGGATTTCTTTCAATGACAACCATCTACATGAGATCGTGACACAAGAAAATAACATGTTTCAACATAACATAATATAATATATTACATTACATTACAAGTAAAGCATGTTTCATTAAGTACAACAATGATTTGAAAGAACATTTTGCATATAAATCACAACTACGTCTTACCTCATGTATTTTGCAAGATCATATATAGCTTGTTTGATGTTGTTTTCAAAGTCGTTTGGGAGAGATAGAGGTAGAACATAATGTAACAACAAAATGAATCGTTATTTGTTTCAACCAAAGTAGACAAGCAAAAATAAATAAATAAATAAAAGATCTATAGGGCCAATATATATAAATATGTATACCAAAATTATTACCTTAATGAAGGTATGCCAATCATGTGTTTTTACCCCACCAAATTCACCTTTCTTCATTAAGATATTTTTTATGTTTGAAGCAAAACCTGTGGGAAATTTAATTCTTTGAATGAGCTCTTTTACATCATTGCTTTGTTGCTCTATTAATAACCATGGAAGGTTACTTCGGTCTAGTACTCCATCTGATCTATTTGAATATCGGATCACACTTTGCATTGCATGATTGGCTTCCTGAATGTCAGTACAAATTTTGACATTTTTTTCTTTGTCCCTCCTACCATCTATGATTCGCCATAACGTTTCAGTCACATTCTTCCCGATATGCATTGTATCAAACAAATGAGATATTTTTAGCTCCTCATAGTAGGGCAACCTCATGAATTGAGTGGGATAAGATTTCATTCCATGTGGAATCCCATTATTAATACCTTCATGATGATTGTGGCATTCATGAAGCATAAAAGAAATCACAAAAATAATTATCAAATATGGTCAAATAAATTCAATGATTAAAATAAACATTCAAAACATTACATGATATACGATACATTATGAAATTGAGTACCTTGACAATTTCTATTATATTCCAACCTCCATAGGTGAGATGTCATTCTTCGTGGTTTTAAACCAGTCTCTTATTTCCCATTGAAAAGATGTTTTTCAGTAGTATGATACCTATAGTTCTTAGGAAGAGGGTGAATATACTCATCAAACACCATCTTTCCTAAACTTTTTGAATGACGATACTTCATCTTAGGGCCACAAACTGGACATGCAATTTTACCCTTTTTTTGAAGACCTACAACAAATGGATTAATGTCAATTATAAGATGAGATTATTTAAAAATTAAACATGCACCATGATAAAATTAAAATATTATATAATATTAAATAACAATATTAGAATGCTACATACCACAAAAATGTGTTAGTCCAGGGGCATCATGAATTGTCCATAAAAGTATTCCACGGAATTTAAATTTCTTCTCCCCGATTGGTTTACATATGTCATAAATTGTGATGCCAACCCATAACTTTAGTAGTTCGTCGATAAGAGGCTCGATATATACATTCATATCTTTAACCTGGTACTTACCTAATTGTTTGAAATTACACATAATTACTAAAGGAATGATATCATGTAATATATATAATTAAATAAATAAATAAAAGATATTATGCAAAATTTGAAACAAATGAAAATGTTAAATTCAAAAAATTAACGTAAACAAATACCTGGAACAATAATTATGAGCTCCCTCTTTATTGACATCCAAGGAGGAATGTTATTGTTGATAACAAAAATAGGCCACACTGAGTAAATAGACCTAAGCTCTCCGAATGGATTAACACCGTCAGCTTCCCTAAATGTAGAACCATCACCATCTGCCCATTTTTCCTCAATTTCCCTAAATGTAGAACCATCAGCAGGAATTTGAAGAACACCATCTCCTCTTTTGTTATGTGCATGGTAATCCATAAATTGTGCTATGCTTTCACACCTAAACAATCACTGCAAACGTGGAATTATGGGAATATGATGAAGAACCTTTCAAGGCACCCTTTTTGTTACTTGATCGGTTCGATATATATTGATAAGACATTGCGGACATTCGGTTTTCGAAGCATGTTGTCCATAATATATAATATGGTCATTAGGACATGCATCTATAGTTTGATAATACATTCCAATGTCTTTCATAATGGCATGCAAACCTTGATATGTGCGAGGTAAAATATTTGACGATGGTAACAAAAATTCACCTAATGATCTACAACATAACAAACAACTAGTTAATGTAAGAATATTAATCATAAAAATTGCATTCTTATTTTACACATTAATTAACACGAAAAAAAATAGAAAAAAATCAACATTTATGTATAATATGAGATGAAACATATTACATACCTTAGTATCTGTGTCATACAAGTGTTCGAAAAATTATTCATAACCTTTAAGTTCACTAGCAGCAATGTAGCAGAGAGAAGATTTTCTCTTGATCCTTCATAAAGTCGTTTATTTGCCTTTTCTAATAGAGGTTCATCATAAATACCAGCATTTCCCCCATCCTCATCCGGATGCGAAAACAAATCTTGGATCATTTGATTTGTCCCATCATCTTCTTCCATGGGATCATTAACTTGATTTGTCCCATCATNTTCTTCCATGAGATCCTCATTTGCTTGGTCATGATGATGTTCCTCAACTTGTACAACATCATTTCTACTAATACTTGGTGCAATATTCTACGGAAAGTTAGAGGGAAACTCTAATTTATAATTACAAACAATCATGCAAAATTAGTGTATACTATAACAAACATTCAAACAATATATATACATATATATATAATTTTATATAAAATTGACAAAATAAAAAAAGATAATGAATATATAGCTAATTACCATGGGACGATATTCATTCGATCTGCCATCAATGTGCCCATATTTCCTACAATGTTTTGTATCTGTTGCTATTAAAATTCTTACGGGACGTTTGAGGCAACATTTTTTACAAGGGAAATAACATCTACCATCCCCCTTTTCACCCGCTTTACTTTTTTCCCCACCTCTAACAAAATTTTGCGACATTCTTCTGCACAAGAATACCCTTTCGAAACCGTCGTTGTTATAGCAAGATTGTCGCAACATCCTTAAATCGTCAAATATTTATAGTCCAATTTTAGGTCACTATCGTCGCAATTGTGATGAACGTGACCTAAAAATATTTCTTCTTTTACCTATTTATTTTAGGTCATTTTTAACGGTCAATTTTAAGGTTAGGTAAGTCGTCTCTCTTGCGACAGACAAACTACATTTGTCGCTCTTGTGACGAACATTGACCATAATAATTTATTCAAACTACATGCGTCGAGATAGTGACAAATACGGGGTGGATTTAGAAAAATTGAACTTTTTCTCTTGCATGTTGCGACGAAAGAGTACTTTCGTCGCAAGTGGTCGTCGCAAATTTTTCAATATGTAGTAGTGAGATCAGGGATCTAAAAATTAGGTCAGTTATAGGATTGAAGGTATGTCTTCTTGTGTGTGTTAGGGTAAGTATTCTAAAGAAATCAAGAACAGGTATGTCTCAGTGATTCATAATAAATTGATTTGGATAATTCTCTTGTGGATCTTGGTATGAGGTGTGTGTGGCTGCAGTCTTGTTGAGATATTGATATCAGTAGCAACATCAGAGGTATTGGGAACAAAAACAACAACATGTTATCAATTACAACTGTTAGCACTAGAAGTCACCCTCAGATTGTATAGAAGGTACGCCCAGTACCCATAAGTTTATACAGTAAATGTAAATGAGTTTTAGATGGTCAAATGGAGAAGACTCAATGATAATAATGTTCTAACTCGGAAATTTGGACTAGCAGGCATAAGCAATTGAGGTCTGGAATCAACTTTAGTCAGTAAGTTGGAGTAAGGGTGAATAGAGGGAAGACTTTGGTGAGGAGAGTGTAGAGGTTTGTCGTGGACATCAAGTCTTCTAGTAGCCTAAGGAGGAAAATACTAAACATAAGATCCTCTTGAATTCAAATCTCAAAGAAACTGAAAGAAATTATAACAACACTATAATCAAACATTCATCATAATAAAGTTACAACAATCCATATGAATTAGTCATTCATGAACTCTCTCAGTATCAGAGGAAAATAAGATGGAGTAAGAAAGATGACTTAGATTAACCAAGATGTCTCAAAAACAAATACATAACTAGAGAACCAGTGTTCTTCATCAAAATATTACAATAGCAAGGAGCCTAGCTCAACCATTCAACCTTAACAAAATATCAAAACTAGGTATATATACTCAAAATTGTTGCAACTACCATGAGAGTAATCAGAACACTATATTCAAAGTTTTCAGTCGGTGCATTCTCTGTCAGACTGTGCAGGATTTCTCATGTCAGATGCGATCTCGCCTCAGTTATGTTCTTTGCAGGAAAATCCGTCAAGAAGGAAGATTTGGATTGACAATCTGCACTCATGGTTGTTCTCAGCATGCTTTCCATTTATAGGGTGAGAGGAGGTCTCAACTTCCACCCCTATTTTCAATAACTACCTTCATCGGGATCAGGACGAGGCTTGAAACCTATGAATGTTCTAGGCGGTGCCCACGAATTCTTCAAGTCAAATCTTGATGCCTTTTAGATTGATGGATCATATCTTCCCTTTTCAAATCAACGGTCGAGATCTGCTTCGTGATTCGGGCTTCGGACCTTTAAAACTTCAAAGTATATTTTCCCTAAGAAAAAACCTCTGGAGATAAGGATTTGATGATGTGTGGCTTCTAGATTAGGATGGTCGAGATCCACTTCAGGCTTCCGGGTTCCGGAAAAATCCAAACTCAAATCTCGCTTACCTTCTGTGCTTTTACCTGGAGTTGTCGATCTACTGACGTGCATCCTCTTCAATCAACAATTCTTCTCCTGCTTCGATAATTTAACCCCTTCAACTAAATCAATGGCCCTTCTACTCCCTCCTCAATCAATGATCGGGATCTCCTTTGGGTCTTCGAGACTTCGGGCACTTCGGGACTTTGCAATGTTTAACTCCCACAATTATTTGGAGCGTAGAACTCTGAAGCAAGGGATCTTCCTCCACGTGTCCTCAACTTTTGATGGCTCATATTATTTCAGGAGTTCAGGCTTCGGCACTTCAGTAATTCCACACACTTCTCACTTCAAAATTCCCGAAGGTTATTTCCCCGAACACTTGGATCAACTGCCACCTTTCCCTTTAAAAATCAACGGCTCATGCTCTCTTTGGGACTTTTGCTCCAGTGTTATAATTCACACAACTTTTAATATTTTGAACGCTCGTGAGCCACCAATCTGAACTCCACATGGAATTCCTGTCGTTGAAAGCTGAACCTGCCTTAGCTTGATTCAGGTCCAGAACGAATCGCTCTAAGTGTCACACTTTGAGCACGCGGTTGTGGCCTATGTAAACAAAGACTTGGATGACTAGATAGGATCTAGGAAAACAGGGAGACTGTGGCACTTTAAACACAGAGGGGGGAAAATGAAAACGATTTTACAAGATGAAGGGGAAAAAACTTAAGAATTGGTCTGCGAAAGGAGAGAAAGAAGGAAAAACATAGACTTAGGTAGAAACCACAACCCCACAGGACTCTGACAAGTTTGTGTGATAACATTTGGCTCCATAGAGGATGGAATGCTCCCTACGAGCTGCCAAGAACAAGTAGTTCCAGTGCCTTAGCGATTGGGTTATGGAGTCATGCTCAAAAAATGCCCTGCTGAGGATTACAGACCTATAATTACTCTAAACAAAAGTAAATACATGGGATCCAGAAAGAGCTTATTTATGTATACTCCTAATCTAACTGGCTTTTACAAAGGGATAGGTGAAAGTGGACTTCCACCAGAGCCAATCAAGTAACCCCCTAACTGAAAACTTTCTTACTCTGTCACTGATCATAAAAAACAATGAAACTGTGACAGCAGATAGATTACATTTTTCAGCACTCCTCCTAGTGTTGAAGGCAAGATAAATCTCGGAGGCTTTGATACCTAGAAAAAATGCAACTCCATGTACTCCCCTACAGGTTCATAAAATAGGTGACAAAAATTACTGGGTTGGTAACAGAAAGAATGCTTCGTCTTACAGTTGCTCACCTCTGGCTGAATTTTTGTGGCGCGCATAGGTGAGTAAAAGGTTTATGTGAGATGTTTATTTTCCTCTCCTTTGTCTTCTCTCATAACATTTTCTAGCCGAGGGAAAGAAATATCTTTATGTATATCCATGGATGGCTCCTTCTCTCTATCATGTTGCTCTTGGTAGAAGCTATTTCCTTCATACGAAGATTGGAAAGCTTTGATTTCTTCTTTTGAATACTCATCAGAGGTTGGTGAGCGCATAACTCTTTTATCTTGCAAAGAAAAAAGAGAAATCTCTTGATTATTTTCTTCAACCATTTATGCTTTTAAATCTGAGACAGTAGGTGGACCAAGGGAAGAATATAATGCATCTATGGATATGAAATCATCAATGCTATCATCAATCATATCTAGAAGGCCTTTTTCTTGGGAAATAGAGAAAGAAACTTTTCCATCTGTATTTGCAGAATACTCACTTTTATCCTCAGTTTCTTTCTAAATCAGATATTTACCAAAGTCATCACACAAGAAACACTCTATCATCTGCAGGATGTGGAGTGCTAACTTCTTACAAAAACCATAAAAAATAAGATGAGTTGGGTAAATCTTCTCGTAATACGAATTAAAAACATCATGAAAATCCTTCAAAGAATGGATACTAGCAGAAGGGAGAGATTGACACCATTCATGAGCATCTTCCTCTAAAGAAAAATTGAATATCTTGATCCATACATCCTCATGAAAGAAGCCACGTTCAAGAATGCATATATGAAATTTTAGTAAGTGATCATCAAGATGTTCATGTTTGCTTCCTATGAATCTCGCAAGATAATCATCCCACTCATTTATAACTGGCACTGGATGTGGATAACCAACTATGGATGAGAAATTGAAGGGGACAAACTAGGATAGCCTCCATAGCCTTTTGATTTGTCTCCCTTCATAGGATTCACCAACAGATTATGCACAGTGGAGTCATCATGGTGAAAGATAATCAGTCAGAATTATGTGTCCATCTTTAGTTCACCATCTAAAACTGGCTCTCTGCAATGTCATTCTTCCCAGGGAGATTTTCAATCTGGGTAATAGCAAAAATCCTTCTTGAGAAAGATTTCCTTTCTTAATAATCTTCTCTGGGTCAAATTTAGGTGTAGCTAGAGGTGGTTGTGAAGTAGACCTTGTGTGTCTTCCTTTATTAGCCACAACTGAAATAGTGGAGTCCCCAGGTGCAAGTTGCAATATTCAATGGTTCTGATACCTAATGCACCTTCAGAATCAGAATCTCTTTGTCATTCTATCCCAGGGAATGTCTTCAATTTGTCCCCGACAATGACGCCAGAAATGTTAGCACTAGAAGTCACCCTCATATTGCATAGAAGGTAAGCCCAATACCCATCAATTTATACAGTAAATGTAAATGAGTTTTAGGTGGTCAAATGGAGAAGAATCAATGATAATAGCATTCTAACTCAAAAATCTGGACTAGCATGCATAAGAAATTGAGGTCTGGAATCAACTTCAGTCAGTGAGTTGGAGTAAGGGTGAATAGAGGGAAGAATTTGGTGAGGATATTGTAGAGGTCTTCCGTGGACATCAGGTCTTCCAGCAGCCTAAGGAGGAAAAACTTAAACACAAGATCCTCTTGAATTCAAATCTCAAATAAACCAAAAGAAATTATAACAACACTATAATCAAACATTCATCATAATATAGTTACAACAATCCATGTGAATCAGTCATTCATGAACTCTCTCAGTATCAGAGGCAAATCAAATGGAGTAAGAAAGATGACTTAGATTAACCAAGATGTCTCAAAAACAAATACATAACCAAAGAACCAATGTTCTTCATCAAAATATTACAATAGCAAGGAGCCTAGCTCAACCATTCGACCTTAACAAAATATCAAAATTGAGTATATATACTCAGAACTGCTGCAACTACCAGGAGCGTGATCAGACCACTACATTCAAAGTTTTCATTCGGTGCCTTCTCTCTCAAACTATGCAATCTTTCTCATGTCATATGCGAGCTCACCTCAGTTATGTGCTTTCCAGAAAAATCCATCCAGAAGGAAGCTTCAGATTGACAATCTGCACTCACGGTTGTTCTCAACATGCTTTCCATTTATGGGGTGAGAGGAGGTCTCAAATGTCGCCCCAATTTTCAATAACTACCTTCATCAAGATCATGATGAGGCCTGACACCCATGAATGTTCCAGGTGATGCCCATGACTTCTTCGATTCAAATCCCAACGCCTTTTAGATTGATGGATCGGATCTTCCCTTTTCAAATGGACGATCGAGATCTGCTTCGTGATTTGGGCTTTGGACCTTTCAAACTTCAAGCTATATTTGACCCAAGAAAAAAACTTTGGAGCTAAGGATCTGATGACGCGTGGCTCCTGGATTAGGACGGTCGAGATCCACTTCAAGCTTTCGGGCTCTGGGAAAATCCAAACTCAAATATCTCTTACCTTCTGTGCTTTTACCCAGAGCTTTCGATCTATTGACGCACATCCTCTTCAATCAATGGTTCTTCTCCTGCTTCAGGACTTTGACCCCTTCAACTAGATCAACGACCCTTATGCTCACTCCTTGATCAATGATCGATATCTCCTTCAGGTCTTCGGGACTTCGGGCACTTCTAGACTTTGCAATCTTTAACTCCCACAATTCTCCGAAGCGCAGAACTTCGAAGCGAGGGATCTTCCTCCACGAGTCCTCAACTTTTGATGGCTTGTATTATTTCGAGAGTTCAGGATTTGACACTTTGAGAATTCCACACACTTCTCACTTCAAAACTCATGAAGCTTATCTCCCCTAACACTTGGATCAATTGCCACCTGTCCCTTTAAAAATCAACGACTCTTGCTCTCTTCGGGCCTTTTTCTCCGGTGCTATACTTCACGCAACTTTTAAGATTTCGAACACCCGGGAGCCACTAATATGAACTCCACATGGAATTCTCGCTGTTGACAGTTGAACGTGCCTTAGCTTGATTCGGGTCTAAAACGGACCGCTTTGAGTTTCATGCTTTGAGCCCACGGTTGCGGCCTATGTAAACAAAGACTTAGACTACTGGATATGGTTTGGGGAAACAGGGAGATCGTGGCACTTTAAACACAGAGGGGGGAAAATGAAAATGATTTTACAAGCCGAAGGGGAAAAAACTTAATAATTGGTCTGCGAAAGGAGAGAGAGAAGGAAAAACATAGACTTAGGTAGAAACCACAACCCCACAGGACTTTGACAAGTTTGTGTGATAACAACAACAACAGAGGTATTGACAGATTGATCTACATCTATATTTTAGGGTGGTTGGACGGGGCAAGGAAAGGGGGTTGTAGCCTCATTTTGGTTGGAGCCGGAAAATTAGGGAGTTGGAGCTTACTTTAGATTGCAACTTGTAAATAGGGGGTTGTAGCCTCCTTCCAGTTGTAACTGGAGAAATAGGAAGTTGGTGCTTCCAATGAATGTACTATTTGATCAATAAGAAAATAATTCTGTGGTTTTTTCCCTCATTGGGTTTCCACGTAAAATTTTGGTGTACTATGTTTATGTGATGTTTATGGTGTTGATTATATTTTGAATGCTCATAATATTCATTTTAGATTTTTATTGTGATTAAAAGTACTAATTGTGCTCATACTGATTCACACCCCCCCTCTTAGTATTCCAATAGAGGCAAGTGGGGGAGACACACCCACATAGGAGCCACTGAAGGGAAGCCTTGTTCTGGATTGAAGTTTTTTTTTCTAGCAGTTCATATAAATTCCTCTCGAGCTGAATAAATAGGGTTTCAAGGAAATCTAATATGTTACTCTAGTATCCCTTCTCCTCTATATTGTTGACAAACTATTAGAGATTGTTTTTGTTAAGTAACCTACTTTTTCAATCAATTTCATCCTTTTAATTTATTATTTTGTTCCACACTATTACACTTTTATTTGTTACCCTAGGCCTCATAGGGGACCTACTGATGTCATTTTGTCAAAATCGTGTGTTTTTTCTACACAAAACCATGTTTTTGAGCTCGATTTCTCTTTCCCTAGATAAAAGGGCAATTTATTTCTTGTTTTCTTCATTCAAGAAGTGACCAATGGCTTGTTTCCTTCATTCAAGAAGTGACAAGTGGCTTGTTGTCTTCATGCTTCATGCAAGAATTGACATCCCCTATAACCTTCTAGATTTGAGGAATTACGAGGAGATTAGAAAAGGATGGGTTGGCCATGATGCATCACAAGACATGGAACTTATGCATGACCTATTTTCACTAAGTTCCTTGCTTTGAACCTATCTCTAGACCTCCTCCATCATTCTATAAAAAAAGGGAAAATCAAGGGGATGGTCTAGTGCTAATTCATTCATCATAGCCTCATGTTGCCATAATATAACCAGAGAGGCATTCCTTCTACTTTCTTAAGAGTTGGTTGTTAATATATTCATATTTGAGAGAGAGGGCTAAGGAGGAGTCTTGGGATCTTGGAGCTGGAAGGTACTACAAAGGTATCAAGGTAACACAATCTTGTTGTACTTTTTGTCATTATTAATATAGATCTATGACATTTCTTCTCCAATATGTTTAAATTATTGTGGTGTACTTGCAAACATTGGTAGATATACATTTTCTTAAGCAAGTAGATTAGATCCGGTTGTAAATGATATTATTTTTATGTCAAATGAGTTTGAGAGAGGTGTATTTTGTTATTTGTGCAGGAAACTAATTGAAGGAGTTATAAGTGGAGTCTTGTAGTGGCATCATCTGGGGTCACGTGAGGACAAACATTGGTAAAAGGTAAGGCCTGGCCTCCTTTCTTGTTAGCATAGATTGAATGTACAATCTTAGATCCAATGCGAAAGGTTATAGTGATATATCCCATATCTACCATTGATCTATGTTGGATCAATAAGAGGGCTCACCTATATCTAGGAGAGTTTCCTCTACAACACACACGTTCAATTCTTTTGGATTAGAGTGAAAGGATGCTTGGAATGCTACCTATGATTTCGTTTGCTTTGATTTTGTCTCTTGGCCTCACTTCTATACAGGTGGATAATTTAGGGTTAGCTAAGATACTAGTGGTTCTAAAATTGATACTTCTAGTATTTATATCAACTGCATCTACTTTTTTTTTTTTCCAACTAGATTTGATACATTATTTGGGCATCCTCCTAAGGGATGGTGGAAAGGAGGCACATTGCATCACAATAAGGGAAACACCAGTTTAAGGGGTAAGCCCAGAAATGGCACAGTGAGGTCAGGTTGATTGGGATGAGGTGATGTTGTGCAAAATTTGAAGGTATAGACAACATTTGTGGATAACGCTAGAGAAGAAATTGAGGCAAGGGAATCAATGGTATTTATTTTAGTAATGTAGACAAATCCAATTCGTTCACAAATTATTAATGCCAACTCCATCAATGCCATAATCAATAAGTGACACCTCTCTATCAATGCCTACAAATTCGGTTTTTGGTAGTATTCAATGAACTAGAAAAAAACTAAGTCAAGCCAATGGTCTTAACCACTTAGATCTATAAATACATGTCGTAGCTTTTGAAGAAACATAGACAAAACTATTATAAAGTAGAAATAGCTATCACAAAGTAAGAGCTACAACAATTATTAAAAAACAACAATAACAATGCATAGGAAGCAACAACAACCAACCATGCATAGTGATGCATGAATATCCTAATAGTTGTCATGGCAATTCATAAGTGAAAAAGGTTGTACCCCCGAAAAAATGGAGGAACCAGTGCCGAGGCGATTTTTGAATTTTCCCTGGAGGGAGGACCGGAAAGATTGAGTTTGAACCAGTTCAGATAGGAATCGATAGGATGACTATCCTTCTACTAAACAATCTCTAGATTTTATTGTCTTTCGCTTTGTATTTACTTTGTTTATCGGTTTTCATTCCCCATACATTACATCACGTGCTGCTCATTTTCTCCCGGCGAAACTCGACCATACTGCCTTCAGATAGGGACATAAAACTTTTCGTTGAAGCTCCAGCGGAAAATACAGGATGACATATTTGAAACGGGTTAACACTAAAGATTTTGGCGCCCAAGACAGGTGTGACTATGCGTGGAACCAATGGCGCCATTGACGACTCCAAATACTCCATACGCCGGTCTGGACTACTTGGATACAGTGTAGTCTCGAGCGGTGACCTCCACACTTCCCAAGCACTAAAGTTTCGGTAGACCTGTCTCTACTATGTTTTCTTTCACGGTTTTCTGCTTTTAAACTAGCCAAAGTACTGATTGTCCCTCTGAACAGACCTGTCTTTGCACAATCCACTTCTGCGGCTTTTTCTCTCCATCTACTGACTTGGTTACAATGTAGTCTCGAGCGGTGGCCTCCACTTCCCCAACATTAAGTTTTTGTAGACCTGTTACAACTCTGTATTCTCTCCCGGTTTTTCTGCTTTTAAACTAGCCCAAATACTGACTGTCCCACTGTGCAGACCTGTATTTGCACAGTCCACGTTCCCGACTACATTTCTGCATTACATCAAGGCATAAGCCCGGACTATACCATTGAGTTTTCTGGAACACCTCCCCCTTTTTAACTTATTTGGCTTCACTGACCGGTCAACATCGGATGTGGGAGTGAACACCATTTCTCTCTGATGGCCAGTAGACCCATTGGTTTCTATCTATTGACTCTGTTTTGTTTCTCTCTAGAAGTTACACTAGTGAGCCTATCTGCCTGGACCAACCTGTTGGCAACATGGGAGACCCATGGGACCATCCGACAGTGCTAGCGACGATCAATGATCTCTGCTCCAACCATTTTCGGACTAGAAAGGTGGACGCCATCATAAGTTTGGGCCCTGGCCCCACCGCTCCTGCTTCAGTTACACAACCAACTACACAACTTGTTTCACCTGTTACCTATGAGTCTACACAGATTATCAATGGAGGCACACGCCTTGTTATACCGCCGAGCGACCAGACTGACCCACCAGTCTTTGCAGAGATACCAAAGAGTACCACTGTAGAGGCTAGTCAGACTGATTTACAGAAGCAAATCTCGGTAGGGTTCCACCAGCTAGGGAGTAGACCCGAGGCGAGGTATACACCTCTAGGTCCTACCTCTCAAAAACAAGGCATTCACAAGCGCCAGCAAAGAGTCTGGAAGCCCAAACTCATTCTTGGCATGGACGTAGGTCTTACTAAAGCTTGCAACTTGGCCCTGTGCGCCTTGGTGGGAAGGCTTGCTTACAAAGAAAAATGTAAGTAGAACGTGGGCGCTTGGATGTATAACCATTGGAAGCTGATCCTTGGATACATTCCCAAGACTCACTTGCTGCAACAAGGTTGGATAGGCTTTATATTCAGAAATCCAGAGGACTCGTCACTCATTCTGGACAGGTTCTAGCCTATAGATGGGGGAAGTCTTATGCTTAAAAGATGGAAGTTGGGATTCAATCCTACAACCGAGTATTTCAGTCACAGGCATGTCTGGGTCCTTCTACCTGGACTACCTCTTCAACTCTGGAACCAACAAGCGCTAGAACTCTTATTGGGACCTCCATAGGACGTTTTTTAAGGGTGGATTCAAACTCTCTAGCTGTTGCAAATAGAAGAATGGCAAGGATCTATGTGGAAATCGACATCCATGCGGGACTACCAGAAATCTTAGAAATTGACTGGCGCAATCAACTGATCTCACAATGCCTGGACTATCTTGGCATACCCTTCCGATGCTCCTTTTTCCACAGAACCGGACATTTGCGAAGGGACTGCCATAAGTTCTCCCCACTGGACATCGATTTGGACCCAGCAGAGGAGCCAAATTTTGACGGTTACATTTCATCACCAAACCAGTTCACGGAAGAAGAGGCACCAAACCCTCGGCGAGATACAAATTCTTCTGATGCTTCCTTATTACGTAAGATCTAGCTACACTACCCCTCACTTTATAGTACCCTCTCATCCTGGGACAAACTTTTCATAGTTGATCAAGCGAACATGATCTTGGGTACTGAAGCCACGACCTCTTTTCCAGTTGTGCCTGACCCTTCATCCCTACCCTCCTCATCAGAGACTGCCCTAACTGATAGCGCCCCCATCCCACGTCCTGCACCTACAACCCACCCAACACTTCCGGATTCACCTACAAGGGGTCCGGGTTCCTAGACTACAACAAACATAGATGAACCACCAGAGCCTAATACTCTACCCGGTTACTCTGAACCGACCCAATCAGAACTACAACTAGAATCCATGTTTCTGACAGCTACAACAGCACAATCTCTTCATTTTGATTTGTTACCTATCCATACCTATCTTGGAAATTCTTTATATCAACCGACTCTACCTCCACCGGATCACCCATCCACTTCAAACTTCTCTGCAGCACCAGGGCCAGATCCTCATTGGTCTAGAGGTATTGGGATTGAACTTTCACCGTTGAAAACCCGCAGTGCTCGCAAGAAAACTCAGACTGGATTGAAAGCTTCGGGCAACACAGCTACTGTTACAAATCAAGGGGCGCTTAGAGGATTAAAATCCTTATCTAGAGGTAATTCATGATCCTTCTTTCCCTCAACATAAGAGGGGTTGGAGGAGCCCTGAAATTTGCCTCCATGCATAGACTACTGGAGAACAAACAACCATCTATTGTCTTTATGCAAGAAACACTTGTGAATACTTCCACAGCTAGGGGTTTCATGCATTGCCTCTGGCCAAACTGGTTGATCTGTGCGGCTAGCTCTGTGGGCAGCTCGATAGGACTTATGGCTGCATGGGACCCATCTCTCTTTGATTTTAGACCGATACTCAGCCCTGGAGGGATTCTACTGTCAGGAAGTTGTTTTGAACTTAATTCCTCTGTCAACATTCTTAATGTCTACGGCCCATGTGCTGACCGCAAGGCCTTCTGGGAGAGACTGGATGATCTCGGGCTTTTGGCGGCAAGAAACCTCATCATAGTGGGGGATCTAAACTTAACCACCAACCCATTGGAGTTATGGGGTAAAAAAGCGACCAATGATCCACTCATGAGCTTCTTTAATCAAATGTTTTACAAGAATAACCTGATTGATCTGAAACCGGCTGAACTTCTACCCACCTGGAGAAACGGAAGACAAGGATCGTCCAGCATAGCAAAGCAACTTGACCGCTTTATTATATATGAAGATGTGCTAACCCCATCTCGAAGTTGCCGCGCGTGGACAAACCTCCCCTTTATATCGGACCATGCTGCCATTTGCTTACATATCGGTTTGGCACGTTATGGAGCGGGACAACCATTTAAATTCAACCCCCTTTGGTTAAAGGAGGCTTCCTTCAATAGCCTAGTCATATCGACGTGGGAAGACAATTCTCGTTCGCTGCCTGGAGATCCACAAGGTAATTTGGTAAATAAATTATCCTTTTTAAAATTCCAAACTTCTATTTGGCTAAAAGAAAAAAAAAAAATGGAACAGGCCGCCATCAACAGAATCGAAAAGGAACTAGAGGCCCTACACCGATTACAGATCCAAAATATTGCAAATTCGAACATCAACAACCAAATCCATGAGCTGGAACTAGTTCGATCATCCTACCTGCGTGAAGACGAAGAAAGATGGCGTTTAAAGAGCAGGATGCTCTGGCTTGATGGGGGGGGATAAAAATACTTGTTTCTTTCATCGCTTTGCCAGTGCCCATCGTTCAAGAAAACAACTTTGGGATATTGAAGAGGAGGACGGCACTACACATCATGCACAGGAAAACATAAAAATGGCTGTTGTCAACCATTTTAACACATTTTTTCAGGTTACCACTGCTCCTAGCCTTACTGCACAGGTGGAGTTAGCAGGTCGCTTCCCAAAGATGGTGACAGCCGAGGAGGCTCTAGCCTTGGATTCCCCCTGTACAAAGGAGGAATTATTGGCAGTTCTCAAGGGTTTCAAAAAAGAAAAGAGTCCTGGACCCGACGGTTGGTCGGTTGAGCTATATCTCCATTTTTTCTATATTATGGGTCAGGAGCTACTGGACGTCGTGGAGGATGCTAGAACAAGAGGCGTGATCAATCCTCATCTAAACAACACCTATATAGTCTTGATCCCTAAATCAAATCTTCCTAGACATTTCAAAGACTTTAGACCCATTTCACTCTGCAATCTTTGTTACAAATTGATTTCTAAGATCATAGCCAATCGAATTCGCCCTTTACTCTCCAAGGCACTATCAGAGGAGCAGCTCGGTTTCCTGAAAGGAAGAAAAATATTAGATGCAGTTGGTGTTGCACAGGAATGCATCCACAGTTTAAAGACTAGGAAGCAACAAGCCATTCTTCTCAAGTTGGATCTCAAACAGGCCTTTGATTGCGTCAACTGGAACTTTTTGCATCTTATCCTTCTACAGTGCGGTTTTGGTTTAGTTATTACTAATTGTATTTTAGCTTGCATTACATCGGCAACCCTTGCTGTTCTGATAAATGGGGAAGCTACCAAAACATTCCGATGTGAGAAAGGGCTCCGTCAAGGATGCCCTCTATCACCACTATTGTTTATATTGGTCCTTGAAGGACTTAGTATCTTACTCAAAAACAGCCAAGCGGAGGACCATCTTTCTGGAGTTAAAATCTCGGGGCTGACACACATTCTGCATATCCTCTTTGTTGATGATGTGCTAATTTTGACATCGGCTAGTCTTGCGGAATGGTCCATCATACACTCCATATTAAATACCTTCTGCGCAGCCTCTGGTTTGGTGATAAATCTTCTCAAATTTGTCTTCCTAGCTTTGAATACACAGGAGCCAATCTTAACAAATATAAAAGAACAGTTCGGTATTGCTACAGCTGAGCTAAAGGAGGGTTTTTATTACCTTGGCTTCTTTATCAAATCCTCCAGGTATTCTAGCAAAGATTGGCTATGGCTGATAGATAAATTTGAAAGAAGAATACATCATTGGTGTAACAAGTTGCTCTCCATGGGAGGGAGATATATCCTCATCAAAGTCGTTTTGGAAAGCCTCCCGGTTTATTGGATGGCGCTAGCACACATCCCGGTCGCAGTGCTAAGGACTCTTCGCCAACTTATTTTCTCCTTTCTTTGGACTAGCAGCAAGAACCATTCTGGTTACCATCTCTGCAACTGGGAGGCAATTTCAAAACCAAAGAAGATGGGTGGTTGGGGTCTCAGGAATCTGCCCTTCTTCTACAGAGCACTCTCGGCCAACACCCTCTGGCGTGTTCTTATGAAGCTTGGTCTCTGGAGTAAGGTAATCAAGGAAAAATAATTTCCTCATTTACCAGTTCATATATGGATCAGATCGGCCACTGAGAGTCCTATCGAAGGCTCACAAACCTGGAAACAACTCTTAAAGACCCTTCCCATCATTCATCATTGGCTCTCGTGGAATCCGGGTAATGGATTTTTGATTGAAGTTGGCAAGGACAGATTATTGGGAATGGGCAGACACGCCTTGCTTTCCACACAGCTGCTGGAGCACCTGCACAATAAAGGTCTTTTTTTCCTTTTCCAAATCAAATCATTGACCAGTGGGGGACATCTGAACGAATGCTGGCTCAGCAGCGAAGAATTAGCATTGGACACCGATCTCTCTGTGGAATGGGATGGCTACACACGTAGGCTAATGGAATCGTGCATCCGTTTACAGGATCGGCCCAATTTTCTCTTGTGGACGGGAGGGGACAGAACCGGCGCCCTCATCGCTAAGAATGCCTATAGTGCATTAGCTGCAAAAAGTTGGAGTAATACGACAGATCGAGGGCAAGACAAGATATGGAGGAGCGACTGTTCTTTAAAACAGAAATTATTCGCTTGGTTATTGATTGAAAATAAATTGATGATGTGGCTGAATCTACAATCTCGGGGTTGGGAGGGTCCCAGTCGTTTTATCCTTTGCAAATCAAACTTAGAAACGACCGACCATGTCTTCATTGACTGTGCTTTTACCAAATCGGTATGGCAACTCTTAACAACAGCTCTATCACTCACGTCAACATGGTCGGGTTCCAACTTATCTTATTGCTTTCAGAAATGGATGGAGGACGCAAAGAATCCCGTGCAGCTACCAATACATCTCTGCTGGTAGGTTTGGAAGACTAGAAATGCAGCCTTGTTCGAAGATAAGCCACCTTCTCTTCACAGAGTGGCCAATTTCATCAGCGCTGAGATGGCCTTGAGTAAAATCCAGTCACCGGTTACATCACTTAGCAGGACCTTTTTTCAAATTCCACTTGATAAAGTTGTGGCCTGGTTTGACGGAGCGTCACAACAAGATGGCTTACTCTGTGGAGCGGGAGGGAAAATTGTCTTAAACTCTCATACTTGTTTCAGGTGGACTCTAAATTGTGGGAACGATACCAACATGAAGGCAGAACTTATGGGAGCATGGGCGTCACTTATTCTGGCGAGTCATCTACATATCAATGAGCTTCTTCTACTTGGCGACTCCAAAATTATCATTGATTGGTTGAGCTGGCGTGCAGAGTTCCATGTGGCGGACCTTGTGAGCTGGAAGGAGAGAACTCGTGAAGCGACTCAGCTGATTTATAAACTTACCCACTCTCACATCTATAGAGAGGAAAACAATGAGGCTGATACTCTTTCTAAAAGAGCTTTATTCTTGCCATCGGGGCACATTTGTTTTACAAGATGGGAAGAAGGCAATAAAGGACCTTCCACAGTGATCAATCTTTGATTGAGCAGCTTGCTTTGAGTGCTGCCCGTCCATGGGATCGGGAATAGTCCCGTATGGACATGAAAACATCTTTGACTTGTATGGATTGTTTGTTTTATCGGCATAGCTTTTGTTTTATGGTGGTTTATCCGCTACATCAGCCTTGTACATTCTTATATCCTTATGAATATAAAGAGTATCTTTTTCGTTGAAAAAAAATTAACCTAAGTCATGAAAAGTTTTATAAAAAAAAACTTTGAAAAATAATAGACAACATTATTGCACTTGCGAATCTTTCACATTAAGAATTTGACATATCTTCAAAAAAATATTAACTTGAAATATTAAAAACCACTTTATAAATCAAAATTAAAATTACTTAATCCGAAGTCAAACAATTAAAAAAAACATTTAATTAAAAAAAATAAAAATAAAACATTATATATATATATATATATATATATATATATATATATAT
>ML780934.1:1771578-1783625 GCA_009831015.1 Picea engelmannii
TATATATATATATATATATATATATATATATATATATATGAAAACTGAAAACTTAAAAATCATTGATATGCATGCAATTTAATCTTTAAAAAGGTGACAAACCAACTACTCTAGTCCTTGCTGGTTGAGGCATGGAGTAATAAGATATCCATTTGTCTAAGCAATGAGCAATTTAATTTATTGTTCAATGATGTGGAAGTAGGATTGTCTTTCAATGTGTCGTTAAAAAATAGAATAATCAATTTGTCTAGTAGTGAGCAATTCTATTGAGGATAGAATAATATGACTTGTTTAATATTTATAACTATAAGCGTTGGGATAGCTCTTAAGGCTCCAATTTGTTAATTATTGGACACACGACAATTTGTACTTAGCTATAATTTTCACATCATATCAACTTTTTAAGAAATTGAAGTTATATATATATGATTTTTTGTTTTTATTAGATTTAGAAGAGATTTGTGTTTCATTTTTTTTTTTTAGTAAATTTTGATTTTATGTGTCTATTATTTT
The DNA here is from genome assembly GCA_009831015.1 of Picea engelmannii. Taxonomy (NCBI): domain Eukaryota; kingdom Viridiplantae; phylum Streptophyta; class Pinopsida; order Pinales; family Pinaceae; genus Picea; species Picea engelmannii. Next base: position 1,772,092 of record ML780934.1, read on the forward strand.
TTAATTTAAAAAAAAAAAGTTAATTAATTAAAAAATATTAATGTAATTTTTTAGATTATTAATTTAAAATATATATATATATATATATCAATTAATTTTAAATTTTTATTTTAGAAAAAACATATCTTTTATATTATTAAGTTAAATATTTATGAAAAATTCTTTTGAAAATCGTTGTAAATTAATCTATTCATTTATTTAAAGAGAAAATGATTAGAAAAAAACTACACTCAATATTGTAATGATAAAGCATCTCACTACTCTGAATGCAATTATTTCAATGACAAAAATATTATAAATTAGTTCTCTTGAAAATGGATAACTAAAATTAGTAATATATTTTAGACAATACTGACCTTAACCTTAAGTTTTAAAGAAAAATGAAACTGATGTATAAATATTTCCCACTAAATAAGACAAAGTGGTATCTTTGTAGGGTGTGGAAATGATAAGCGGTACGTGTTGTTCTGATATTTGGTCAAACAACTTTTGGCCAGAAATAGTGCAACACAATAATTTCTCAATCCATCATTATCCTTTAAACATTCACGGAATCAATGAAATGCAAGTACGATTGCGATTGAGTGTGGTACCAAAGTTCAATATTTAAGAAAATTGACACATAAGACAATTCGGGGTAGGTATTGAGAAAAAATTATATGGTTTTGACTTATAACTTCATAATAATTCTAATGGTAAAAGAAGGTGGATGTCCCCGTAGTGGGATCACTTCACTACAGGAAAATAACAAAAATAATATTAAACAAGGTTACTATAGGAAAATAACAAAAAGAATATTAAACAAGGTTACTAGGTAGTATATACTTGTTTAATATAATAATGAAAGTATTGTTTAAGGAGATAGGGAGAGAAGAAGTAGGTATGAAATGACTAGATAACATAAATATTTATTATAATAACATTGTGGGAAGTGAAAGTAACAATAAGACTTCAAAGTTTTTGGCCAATAAGATATAAAAAAAATGAGATTTAAAATTTAAAATTAATCATTATTTTTAAAAACTTTAGATAAAGGGGTGTATATATTATGGTCAACCATGAACTAATAGAAAGTCAAGCCTAACTCAACACTATATACCATGCTTATTGGCGGGTATAATAACAAAAATAAAATAAGAATTTTGATTTGTGTTATGGTATGAAAAATGTAAGGATTATAATGGAGGAGGTATTTTGTAAAATATTGACAGATTTTTTGTCTCCATGGGTTTTGAATTGGTGGCTTAACATTACAAAGTGTCTTAACAACACACTCTGTCACCGACTGTCCTACACCTCGGGGACAGTATTTTGTAATTATTAACTCCTACTTGTCTTATGTGTGATTATATTTGTGGTTGTTATGTTTATTGGTCATTATTGGATAGAATTTGTCTTTATCTTTGTTTTAAAGTTTTTAGGAGGTTGTTAGATCTAGTTGGATTTGAGAGATTCTATCCAACTAGTTAGTTCCTAGATTGATGTGTGATTGAGATATTCTCTCAGCTAGTTGTTAATGTGACCAAGATAGTGTGTCTATCTTGAAACAACATTCATGTATTTATATGTGTACTATTACATTGATTTAATAGAGCAATCAACACATTTTTGGCGTGTGAAATAATGTTTACTCTTCCATTTTCTTACAAAAAGTCTACTAAATTATAGTGTAAATAATTGGACTTATTCATTATATAAAATCATTTGTTATTGTAATGAGTTCATTGTTAATTTCTAATTACTTTTGTGATTGGTTTTACATTTTTTCACCATTCTTAAAGTTTAATATAGAAAATAGTCAATAATTAATTTTCGATTATTTATTAATTTTACAACTAAATTAGTTTATTATTGACTTTCAATTAGTTTAATGATTAACTTTAAAAAAAAAAAATCATTCTTAAATTTTATCATAATAATTAGTATATATATATATATATATATATATATATATATATATCAAATCAACACCTTGTATCAAATCCACTGGTTGTACATAGATTTTATACAACTTTTCCTTTCTTTTGGTACTTTTGGAAAATTGTTTAGCCCTCCAATTTATTAAAAAAAAAAAAATCATAATATTCATATGTTAGTTAACTAAATATATATATTCATGGAACATGTTTATCAAATCAATATCTTTTATCAAATCCATGGGTTGTACATAGATTTTAGAGAACTTTTCCTTTCTTTTGGTACTTTGGAAAATTGTTGAGCTCTCCAATTATAATATTCATGTGTTAGTTAACTATTCAACTAGTTAACTCTGAACTCTCAAGGCTAATTGTAGTCAATTTCAATGGTGTAAGCATAGGAAACAATTATTTTATTGTATGAGATCAATTTTCTTATAAAACAAAATAACAATGGTTGTTCCTTGTAAAGGTATTTTGTTTCAATAGTTTTGAAACATTACTTTCTACATAATATCATATGAGTGGTAGTTTATGTATTAAAGGAAAAGATGTACAAAGTGTGGATTATAGATGTTTTGATTGCTTGGTTAATGGAATGTGGCTTTTTAGTTTAATGGGGTAAAGAGGGTATACAATGAGAAAATTTGTATAGGGTTTTGTAGCTATGGCGTTTTTCCTCTATTTTTTTTTCACTGCTAGTGTATGTAAGGGTATTTCATAGGGTTCATGATAAACTATTTTTTCATTATAGATTTTAGTAGAAAGGAGAGAATGATGCAAGTTTTGATGTCTATGTAAGGGTCTTTCCTAGAGTTCATGAGCAACTATTTTTCTTACTACAAATTTCACTAATAAAGAGAGAATGTTGCAAATTTTGATGTCTCCAAGGTTACCATCACATGGTCATGGCTAGGGATACCAGTTTAGGTGGCATGGGTGATAAGTGTGACATCCATGCTTTTGTGGCTTGGACCTTGCTTGTAGAGTTCAAATGAGTTTCAATGTACTTGACCTTTATACTCTCATAAATACAAGTTCTAGGATAAATGTAATGGGTTATTATGAACTCCTACTCGACTCTTTTACAATTTATCTTGGTCCTCCTAGGGTTTCTAGCTAGAATCCTAGGGTTTTCATTTGTAGCATCGAAGCTCCAATTATCACATTTCAAGTTATACCTAAGTATGTTGTCTCTTTAGGTTCAAGTCGACGAATATATTTTTTTGATTCAAATAAAAAAAAAAAATTATGACTACGTATTCCAATTCTCATTTTCTTTTCATTTTATGCAATTAATCAATTAATAGAAAATTAAGTTTTAACTTACTTAGATTGGAGGATTTCATCTAAAACCCTGCACAACATCTACCATAAGCAAAAAAAACTAGTCTTAAGATTTTCTATTAAAAAAAAATAAAAAATAAAAACCTCTCAAATTAAAGAAAATAGATTTTAACATACCCACTTATGTACCTAGATTCATAAGATTGTTTAGAATAATTATGATCATGTTTGTGTTATTATTCAATAAAATTATTATAATAAACTTGTTATTCTAGGGATTGACATTATTATTGCTACAATGAGTAATTGTTATATGGTTTAACCCAATTATAATACTACTCTAAAATTGCCACTTAACTCCTCACAAGTTCCATCTCTTCTCTCAATCTCTCCACTTGGGTCTGAAGTAGGACAACTATTTGAAAGCGCCCATGAACACGATATTTTGCCTTGAAATTGGCTTAGTACACTCCAAATTTCATCTCATTGCTTCTCTCGTTGTTATAGGTACTTGATTGAGGTTACTCATGACGTTGTTAATGTGTAACATAATATGCATGTATAAGATAATAAATGTAAGGAGATAACGAGGACCCTAGAGAACAAATTCTCCTTTGTTATTTACATGGAACACAACTATGTGTATGCTTTATTCATAATAAAAAATAAATATCACCAATTTTCACATATTTGTTTTTTAAATTTTATATATAAATTGATATTTGGAAGTTCGAAAAATATTAATTTTTTCGTTTCACACTTCAATTTTCTTACAACTCTCTCTCTATATAATTCCCCTATATAACATAGGACATCTTTAAAATTTAATTTTATAAAAAATAAATTTGCCAATAACCCTTTGCTCACCCTTTGCTTTTGTGGTGACAAGAGTGCCACTGATTATAAACCAATAACTTCTAAAGCATGTGAAACAACATGATTTTTTTTTGTTCTAGGTCAACTCGATCAACAATCACAAAATTCACCACAACTCATCAACATTGCTTATAATATGCATGCATTTGTTGGTTTAATTTACAAAATTTGATTTTGCACTTAAAAAAAGTTTGTATCTTAATGAAAAAAATTGAAGATTGATAACTTGGATCGGTTTTAAGCATTTATTATTGCAAGTTTATAAGTAAATAAAATGCACACTTATAAAAACCACTTCCTCAATGCCTAATTGAGGATTGAGTAGTTATTGATGCCCCGACAATCCAAATACTACTAAGATGCAAATACATGTTGAAAAAATGTTAAATGTATAAACACATGGCCAAAACCTTGCAATTACCTTCCTCATCACCGATCGTCGTACATTAATTGAGGGATATACAAACATATGGGGCATCTAATTAATGGGTTTCTTCTTGGCTAATTTTTTATTCTAGTGCAGGGTGTCTGTTTAATGGGTTTCTTCTTGTCCCATTTTGTACTTTGCATTTTGTTTCTTTCTGGTTTCTGGTCTGTCTATTGCTTTGTGTCTTTTGGCTTCTTATTTTTCTTTTCATTGCGATCCATCGTTGTTGCTTTTTATTGAAGGCTGGTGTTTGATCATTGGTTGCAACCCAAGGAGTCCATTTAATTTTCCCGTTATGTGATGCTTGGTGGCGGTCCTGTGTGATGCTTGGTTTAATGGCATCAAGTGGCATTAAGTAAGGGATATACACACAAATTTGGCATCATATTAATGGGTTTCTTCCTAGTAGGGTTTTTGTTCTAGGTCAAGGTGTCCATTAATGGGTTTCTTCCTGTCCTGTTATTGCATCCTGCCTGTATGGTATTTGGTCATATCACATTAAGTGAGGGATATACGAACATATGGGGCATGTGATTAATGGGATTCTTCCTAGATGGCTTTTTATTCTAATGTGGAGTGTCAATTTAATGGGTTTCTTCCTGTCCCGTTTTTTTACTCTGCATTTTGCTTGTTCCTAGTTTATGGTATGTTTGTTGGTTCATGGTTTTCGGCTTCTTGTTTTTCTTTTCACTGTGAGCCATCGTTGTTGCTTCAGGCATTGTAAGAGCTTCTTCAACATTGTGCTCGGAAGCATCGACATAGGTGATAGGTAACAATAGCCTTCTACGTTGAGGGATAGTGAAGGTGTGTGGAATAAGGTATGATGGAATAAGTATATGCTTCATTGTTTCATGATTAACTCATGTAATGGTAAGTTGTCTTTTATAACCCGTCGAGTAGTTGAGTTTATATCATGGTTTGAACTGGAATTGTATGTTATTTGTTGTGGTGTAGCTCTGAAGATTAGTTGGTATTGGGAATTTGTGATATCTACAATGCATTTTAATTTAGCTACAACCTATGAGTTTTTCAAGTTGGCATAGGAAATTTAAAGCTTCTTGTGATTTTCACCAGTTTGACCTGTATTGTCTCTAACATGAAATCGCCATCAATGGGAACATTATCTGTTTTAAAACTACTTGTTCAAGAAGATATAAATTGTCCAATTTGTTGATTCTAATTTGTTGCTTATATCTTTGACTCGTTTTATTTATCTAGTTAAAATTTGATTTAAAAAAAAAAAAGAGTGATTACCAGACAAAACAAAGATTAAGATAACAAGTGTAGAAAAACTAGATGAAAAACAATGTTTATGGATGCATAACGAATTATTAAAATTTGATTTAAAATAAAAGAAAAGAAAAGTGATTACAAGAAAAAACAGAGATTAGGGTAACAATTGTATAAAACCCCGATAGCTAACATTGTTTCTCAATCATTTCACGATAATTTTCGATGAACCAGTTATTGGCTATCCATGGTGTTATTTGAGATTGATATTTTGTGGATAAGCAACTTATTGCAATTTCTAAAATGGGAAGAAAATTAGGGAGATTAAACCTTTTTTCGCGGCCGATTTCTAATTTTTAACCCAACTCAAGTCAAATCTTGTTATCTTTGAGATTGACATTTTGTGGATAAGTAGCTTATTGCAATTTCTAAAGTGTGAAGAAAATTAAGAGGATTAAACCCTTTACCGCAAAAACTTTGAAATAAGTGATTACATGCAATTTCTAAATTGAGAAGAAAATTAGGCGGATTAAACCCTTTATTGCATCTCCCTGCCAGAGACTATAGTGATTGTTTTATTTTTTTTAATGATTTTAAAATTGTATACATTAAAGTCAAAGTTTTAATTCAACATGTCAACTTTAATTTACTAGTCCCTGTGGTGGGCGAGATAATAGTGATTTTTCGTTGAGTTTATATATATTCAAAGAAAACCAGGAATTGTCTATATGATACGTGATTTCCAAGTCCACAACAAATTCACACTAAATGAAGACAATATAGTATCACAAATAGGGTGAATAAAAAATGTAAATCACAAAAAAAATCTTATGCTACAGGAAAGTTAATTTTATTTATTGATCAATAATATGAAAAATTGTTCTATTTTTGACTTATTCCTCTTTCTTTGTACATGCTTTCTTATTCTTCACTATATAAAAAAAAATCAACAAATAAAAGTTCAGCCAAGTCAAGCTTTATGTTTTGTTGATTGTTTTTCATGGTTAAGAATCAACTCTAGAAACTATCAATGTACTCAAGTATATTATTTTTCACCATTCACACTCTTGAAAAATGTTTTTCACCACTTGAAAATAACAGTGATATTGCATATCACTATAATTAGTCTTTTTATTAGAAGTATCTCATTTATATTTTAATTACATTTTACCATGGGAAATTTAGTTTCCATTGATTTATGAATATGTTATATCTTATAAAAAATAATTTTTTTCCAATTTGACAGGTCGAATAACTACCCTTATTGATTTGAAGCAAATATGTCATTTCACTTTATAGTTTCTTCAATTTGACTTGTTGTACAGTGCTTTTGACACATATATGAGAGTGATCTAGTGGCATGCATGTTGGTGTCGATGCATATTCAAAATATATTAGTGTTTAGACAAGAGCAGGCCTATCCATAGTTGTATTTTTTCTCATTAATTCCCATATTCGTTAAAGAGGTTTGTTGTTTAATATAAAGTATTGCTTTATCATGAAATTGGTTCAAATTCTATGCAAAATATATCGTGGTTTCAGGGAGAAAGGTGACCTACAAGGTTGTATGCTTTGAGGGTTGTCCTCTATACCTGTCAAGGAGTTTGTTGTTGAAAACGTGTAGCATGCTTATGATCATATATGTTTAAACATACACATATTTGGTGACATGTATTCATGCTTATGATCATATATGTTTAAACACACATATTCATTGACATGTATGCATGCTTGTAAATGTTTAAGAGAATGCACACTGGTGACATGTATTCATGCTTATGATCATATATGTTTAAACACACATATTCATTGACATGTATGCATGCTTGTAAATGTTCAGGAGAATGCACACAGACAAAATAAGGAATGGTGTAATGTTCCCAACTATGTTGGGTGGAAATTTCACACTATTACTCCAAATTATTATTTTGTTAGTCTTTTTTAAGCAGATTACTCAATGACTAATATTTTCAAACATATAACATACATTTATTACACATAAAATAGAGAAGATAACATGACATCTTATTATGGATGGAAACTCATAAAACCAGTACAATGATATCAGTGGCTATAACAACAACTACAAAACAAAAATCTAATGACTACTAGGAAAATACACAATCTACTACAAGGAAAAACACAGGAAAATCATGGAATGATGCCAATATACTATTCCAAGACTCACTGAACTTGACACTGCTATGATCTAGTAGTATCCTTCTGCAAGTGACCTTCCAATCATGTCTTCATCCCCTCGCAAGCTAGATCCGACCAACTGTTGCAATCCCTAATTTGCAGAGGTCCTCGTGGGACAACTGTGAGGAGTCTAGCAGGGCCTTGCGATACAACACTAGTTCGACCCGCGGGGATTCCCTAAACCCCGATCTCTCTGAACCCTCCAAAAACCCTACAAATATCTGAGCTCGACCTCATCCAGAAAGCACTGTAACTCTCCTGCGTACCATAATAACTCTCCAACAGTAAGAAAATTCCAAGTGAAAATCCAATGAATACCCTGTATGGATCCTCCTCCTTCATGTTTAGCTTCAATGGAAATCTTGGATGGATTCCCCTCTTTTCTAGCTAGGGTGGATATTGCACCACCGAAACCAAACCAATAGTGGAAGGGTTTTTCCCAAAACCCCAACAAAAATGATGGCTACAAGAGCACTCAATAAGATATCCAATCATAATGTCAAAGTGAGGCTCTATCCCTCCTTTTATCTTTTCTCCATGCCCTCTAGAATTTTCCCCTTTTTTGACCAAATCAAATGTAACTTCTAGAATTTTCCCCTTTTTTACTAAATCAAATATAACCTTTATTTTCCCTCCAATTTTCACTTTAAGATTAAAGTCACTTCAATAATGGTTAACTTATTAATATAAATTTTCTTTAGTTCCATAATGTCACTTTAAAATCATAACATCTCCTAACTAAGTGACATTAAATGACCCCCCCCCCTTTTTACTCATTTTTCTCTATTGACAAGCCACATAAGTCCCATCTACTACAAAATGGAAAAACCCAAAAATGGGGACATGAAAAATCCTCCCTTCCCAAAAATTGCTTGTTCTCAAGCAATGCCATCATGACCCGGCACTCCATCGACTGATCCAGTCTAAAATTGAAAATGATACTAGGATCCCAAACCACCTTGTAAGAGGTGAAACGTCCTCTGCTCAAGACGTGGTTTGGTAATGTACTGACATCCGAGGTCTCCTGAAAACTGCCCACAAGTAAGGCCACACGGTGTTGCAACAACTCGATCAACCCATGAAGGAACTTCTCTGCTAGAGAACCAATCTCATGAAGGAAAAAGGTGGCTCTCGTTTCCGTGTCAACTGCCACATTGTCTCTTACTAAAATCCCGAGGTCCCAAGCTATCCTCATAAAAAAACCAAGATATTGATGTTACACCACTTTGATCAAGTCATCTGACCATCTTTCCTACTCTACATCCACAAGTTGTAATGCCTCAAATGATCACATCCACTATCGAGGATCATACCCATCCAATGTATCCTAACTCTAAAATCAAACATCATAGAGAAGTCTATCTGGTCATCAATTGATAGGACATCCACTACACCTCGTCTCCAAGTTTCAAAGGGAAACATGCTAACACTCCAACACCTCCTGTCTACTGCAATCATCCAAGTATCATCCGAACAATATCCCAACATATCATCTACAATGTCCCTCTATGCGAACACAAGAACCCCGTAGATGGTAAAGTCACCAAGATCTTAAACTAGCTAGTATAATGTGGAGCATATGGCAATAGTCTATAAGGTGATAATACAAGAATCCACCCAACAGGTGCTAATAAGCCAAGAAATTATAAGCTACATAAACTAGGCCAACTCCTCGGAAGACCACTCCTCCAAGAAACCACTCCTGAGCCACCCAAAAGTAAACTTCAAAAATTCAAAATCGGTGCTCACATCTCTAATAGTAGTTGACTTGTCAATACATGTAATCCTAGAGTCCCAAACTAATCTCGGAAGGGTAACTCCATGTCGATGATGCACTACTCTGATCATCACTGTCAAAACAACATTCCCAGTATGCATCCTCCTCTCATGGAACCCCAAGATGAATTCTCTGGAGGGACTGAAACCACTATCTTGAATCCTTCCCTGTGAAGGTGTCTCAGTGAAGTCTAAGTCTACAAATCCATGGTTGGCCTCGAGTCTTCCCTTCCATATAGAGAAATCATTGATCTTCATTCTCCTGACATCCCAAAAATAAAGCAGTGCAATCACTTTCACAACTTTGTTTCTCATCATCATCTTAATCAATCTATCACTCAGATGAATTCCTAGATCACACCACCAAATTGGAAGTCCACCACTCCCAATACCTACTAATTGTTGTTGCACCATACTGGTAACCATCGGTGTCATAATGAGCCAAGTCCTAGGTATTCCATCATCTTGTGGAGACCAAGTACTAGGAATCAACTCTGTTCCTGCTAATTTGTTTGGCACCTGCCAAATTGCATCCAAAAATCTTCTATCTCAATAACCATAAATGTATCTGAGTAATCCATGGATTCTAAACAACTCCCTAAAGAACCACTTTTCTAAATGTGATGCCCCATACTTTGATCAAGTCCCTAATATGTAGTCCCTACCTTGCGCCTCTTGAAGACATGTACCACCATCTGTCAAGACTCTTTCTAACCTATCTTCTGAAATGAGTGTAGACTGCCACAATCCTACTGAATAGGTATGCACTGAATAGTTCTGTTGACAAGTCATGCACTTCCTCATATTCCTCCACGCATCACCCTCAAGGCCCTTCCATGAGAACCTCTCTCTGATAAGTCGATAAGTCTAGAAGTAGCCATGATGTCCTGTCAAAGGTGAATCATGCATAGTTCTCATGATCTCCTCCCTAAGCGAGGACTCAAGGAATAAGTATATGCTACCTCAGTAGTAGATGATATCATCCACCACTTTGTACCTATCATCATGAATGTGACCCTCCATCAAATCGCAAGAAAACCAATCATTGGAATATTCCACTAGAAGGTGGGACTTCCAATCAACTAAAACCCTCATGAGACAATCCAATGTGTCATGGATATCCTTCTGATGTGCCTATACTACCTGCATACTGCTCACATGGCTATAATATAAATAATATGTTCTGTCAAAATCCCTATCCCTGTCCAAATGATAGCCTGATCAAAGATCAAAGTCATGAAGCTTGTCCATCCACTTATCGATCCTAGGTGAACTAAAATCAATGATATGTCTGAAGTCCATGTCTAGAGGTCTCCCCCTGGGAAAATGTCCAAAAACCCCTGTTGGGCAATTCAATTGCTTAAATTGATTTCATTTAATTGTCAACCAGGGATGCTCGTAAGCTTGTGATGATGCCAACAAAATATATGGAAGAGTAGGCATCTAAATCTAATCTAAGAAAATTCAATCAAATCCTAACTCTTTCATTCCACTTAATAAGACTTAGTTGTTGTAGGAAAGAAAACACTAACTCCCTTACAGGAGGTCCTCTCATGATGTTTCACAAAACCTTTCAACAATCAAGATCATCAAGTAAACACTCATGCATTGAAAATAAATACACTTAAAAAGGCTTAGTTGTTGTAGGCATGAAAACAATAGCTCCCTTACAGGAGGTTTTCTCGCAATGTTTCAAATAACCTATCAATAATCAAGATCATCAAATAATTCTAATAAAAACAATAAAGCATATAAACATATTCAAAGCATTAGAACAAGAAGAAAATGCTACTATGATCTATTTGGAGTGAGCTCAATTCTCC
>ML780934.1:1795546-1807781 GCA_009831015.1 Picea engelmannii
CCGGAGTAGAAATCCCGTAAACCGTTGGATCGAGAGGAGTTTCACGAAGTATAAATTCTGGAAGGGGAGCGTGCAGGAGAAATGATCTGAACTGTCGGATCTTAGATCATAGTCCCGATAACCGTCAGATCTCGAGAAGATGCACCGAGGTTAGACTCTAGTGTGCAGACGAAGAGTCAGGAATCGGGGAATTGGAGATCTTGAGAGCAAGAGAAACAGGACTTCGAAAGTCTCGAAATCCCGAGAACAAATCTAAGTCGTTTGGTTGGAGAGGGACACGTGTCACGAGATCGTCCGTCTCGGAGATTCGGGGTACCAGGCATCGGGGCCACTCAAGTCTCGAAACAACGATAAGATCTGGACCGTCCATCGGAGGGACAGGTGTTAGAGATCAAGCACCATCGACATTTGACACATCGGGAAATCGGAATTTCTGAGGACAAGAGACACAGGACAGGATAAGTCGCGAAATCCCGAGGAAGGGATCTCAACCGTTGATCTTGGTAGGACGCGTGGTAGGAGATCTAGGCGAGTCGGCATTTGGAACATTGGGTTTTCCAAAAGCAAGAAACTCTTGCATACAGGAATTGCGATCCGCGATTTCCCAACACGATCATAACCGTTAACCTGAGGGACGTGTGTCCAAGGATCCTGAAGAGATCGGGGTTCGGCATTTCAGGATTCTCGATGAAAAGAAACTCACGACAGGAGGAGTCGCGAAATCCCGAAGCGCGACGGTCCCACAGTCATAGCACTCCAGTGGAGGACGGGTGTCACTCCATGTCATCATAGGGAGTGTGGGCCATAGGCGCCAGAACAAGGGACAGATGCCGAAAGGTCAAGCTTGGTCGTGAGTCAACGCCAAGTGACATCGGGGATCGGAGGATCGAAATTTGCGAAGGCCTGTGCCTCGCGACATCATAAACCCCGAAACCCCGATGGGTAGCTATAGAGATGTGGACATATGGTAGTAGGTCCTATGGACCGAGAGCTGATCCAAGAGAGCTAATGCGTAGGGAGCGCGTCGGAATTCGGAGGATCGCGAGTCTTGGGGGGGGGGAATGAATGAATCTTGACACTAGAAACCCCGAATCCCGATATTGAACCAAGGATTGGCATTTCGCTAATGCAGGTTTCTGGAGATTTCTCATTTCTGGGAGATTAACCCCAAAATTTTTAAATTATGATAGTGGGTGTGTTACAGAAAACAAAAGTAGGGACTTCACAAAATTTCTTACCTGATATAGTGCCATCTTCTATGATAGAGGAAAATGGAATCTGAACCATATTCCTAGGTAACACTTCTTCTTCACCTTCGTCATCCCCTTCCTCTGAGCTGGAAGGCGTACTATGTCACTTGGTTGAGCTAGTCTCTACACCATAGGTATGCACATGAGCTAACTATTGTGTGATGGTGGACATTGTGTAGGAGGGACCCAACTTCTTCCTTTTGATAATGACACCCAGCCAAGAGGTGACTTCCTTGTCAAACACTACCTTGTCCAAAAAAATGGTAAATGGTTCATATGGAAAAGAGCAGGAGTAGCTTCAAGAGGTCGCACAAACATATGGTCATGACCCATCCTGAACTAGATGTTGTGAGTGTGCTGATTTAGTAGCAACTGTGGGATTCATGGCCTTTGTGTTGCGGATATGAGGATGTTATATCACTATGAAATGGTTGGAGTGTGACTTTTTTTGTTGGTGGTCATAGTGCGAATATGCCAAGGGTCGAAGAGTTTGGTGATGCGGTCGTCAAATGTGCGAGAGATGTTTTGACCCTACGGTGACTGTCACTTTCCACATAGAGAATTATACTAATAAGTATCCATATATGAAATACATGTCCTTCTCATGCACATCCTTGCATGATCTGAATAGATCTTTTAAACGACAATGGTTGAGTTATTATGCATGTGTTAATTAACCATTTAGGAAGCTGAATGAAACAAGAATAATTAAAGAGGAATTATGATAGCCATATATACATGTATAGATCTTAAATAAAGCATTATTATCAACAAAACCATAAACACCAATGTGATAATGGAGTTCGGCAATCTTGCCTACGTCTTCGCACCTTTGTCTCAGTGGGTGAGGTTTTATTATTTCTGTTCAAATCTTTAAAGGTACATCACAGCAGTGCCAAAAATGGTACAAAATTATCTGGTCTTGTTCTACTAGATCTCTAGAACCCAACAAAATAGACGACACTGAAATCGGATGACCGAAGCTCCCAGAAATGGCCCGCAAAGGTGCTCTCCTCAACAACTTCCCTGCATAAAAATGGCTTTGGCTTAAAACATCTTCAGCATAAACCTACTCTGAACCTCCTTCATGGATTCAAGAAGCCCTAGTTTATATAGATCTTAAGTTGGTAACCATCTCCCAATTTCCCCCCAATATCTGGCCTCAAAAAGGGCCCAATATCCCCCCAAAATGACCAAACTCCCTCAAATCTACTGAATAAATCATAAAAATCACTATTACAAGGTCAAAAACCCACTTTTTCACATATTATGGGTGCAAACCCCCTAATCCTAGGGCCCCTGGCATGCTCCATGTGGCCAAGCGCCCATGCGCTAGCCCCTTATCCTTAGCTCTCAGACCTCAGTCATATGTGCCTAGCCCATGTGGCCATGGATTATCCCTTGTTCACGTGCTAACTGTATTCAGGAGCCCCGAGTCATGTGGAATGGTGATGTGACTGAGATCTAGGGGCTGGCGCATATCTAAAACCGTGCGCAAAATACAAGGGAGGTCACATAGCACGATCGTGTGGAATTGTTTCACCGGGGGCTGGGGCCTAACCCCAACCCTAACCTCTGCAAACCTTAACTCTAATAAAACTTAAATATTTATTTCAACGTATATGGTTAAGAAATAAAATGTGTGCATACTGGCTAGCCTGACCCTTCCAAGTCATTAGCCCGGTGGGAGGTCGCCTGATCAAATCTTGTGGAGTCCAAAATTTTGCACCACCAAACAACCAATGAATGGGTTCCATGTGGCAGCCCATGTCTAGGCCATGTGGCACCTCAACACTCACCCAAAATGATGCCATGTGTCAACACTCAATTCTTCCAGTTGTCCACATCTACCACCGGTCTGTTCCAATTGTACCTACCATGTCATCAGTACAGATGTGCCATGTGTCACCCTTGCAGTGGTGACATGTGTCACTCCCTGATAGGTCCACCTGTCACATCAATTGCCTAGTCAGTCTCTGTCCATTTCAACACCACATACCCTGCCACATCATCTGTATGGCTATACGACCTGTACAGTCAGTTTCCATGTGGCACTGTACGGACTATACAGTCATCATTTTTTTTCCCTGTTTGGAAAAATGAACAGATCACGATAGATGGAGCATACAATGTTTGTTTGAGCCCGTTCAAGTTGCGTTGGGTTCGTATCGACGAGGTCTACGCACAAGTCTGTTTTGAAGCCATCCTGATAACTTTTATTTTTAGGCCTTTTTTAGCCCTATCTAGCTCATGGATCCAATTTTGGATCACACCTCCCCACTAAAGACCTTTCGGTCCCAAAAAGGTTACTAACTAGTCATCAAGCTCTGGATAGGACACTTGGCTTGTTTTCTATCTTTGAACTTTGTCCTGTGCATGTGTCTCATCAAGATCAACTATAAAACAATCATGATAACTGACATCATATTGTTAGCCATTTGTACCCTGTCACATCTTACTGAAGCCACTATCATCCATGTAGACAACATTACTAATGATAGCATCAAAAATATGACTATAAATGAGCTGATATGTTTGTAATATTTGCATGACATTAGCTTATCTTGAAGCAAAGTGTGATTGACTTTCCATTCTACAATCATCTCATGTTCTTGCTTAAGATCAATTACTTGATTTGAAACAATTATAGGTGTGTTTCTTGCTTGAGCTTCCTTTATTAATTGTTCCATAGTTTTAAGAGAGTTATTTGTCTTTAAATGATGAGCATGAACAACATATTCTTGACCTGCTTTGGTTAAATGATATTGATTCTTTTCCCTGTAGAATCTTGCTTTACGATCATACAAGTAAGGACTGCCTAAGAGCATTCCACATTCACTTAGTGGCACCACATCACATGTTACCTCATCCCCAAACTTAGATGAAATTGCAAATTTTAAGTTGCACTACTTTGTTATGTGCAATTGATAATTGTTTCTTATCCATTTAAGTGTGTAAGGCTTATGATGCATCTATGTTTTTAATCCCAATTGCTTAACCAATTCCTCTGAAATTAAGTTAGATTGAGATCCACTATATATCAATGTGTATACCTTAGTATGTCACATGATGAACCTTATGTGAAACAATTTACTTCTAGCATCAAATCTATCACCAGTTTTACCTATCAAACCAACCAATGAGGCTTTTGATTCATCACCTGAATCTGATCCCAAGTCTCTGGGTCGTGTTGTTACTGCAACTTTTTGCCTCCCTTTCTTCTCTTTGAACCAATTTGTCCTCTTCTTGGAATGCAATTTCCAACAACGGTCCTCATCATGCCCCTCTTTCTTGCAATGCTTGCAAGAGGGCTTCTCTTCCTTTCTTGCCACTGAATTTTCCTTCTTGCCATTCCACTTCCTTTTGTCCTCTTTCCTTGAAGATGATTCCCCTGATACACCAACCCCTGTTTTCCCTACTTCAATGTATGTCGCTTGAACATAAACCTCATCAAGATTAGTAGGTCCAAACATGAATATAATATTTTGAATATGTGCAGGTAAACCTCATATATACTTCATAAGAGTTTCTTGGGTATGTAAAGAAATATCTAACTTCAATGCCATTTTACGAAATCCATCTGTGTATTTTTGCATTGTTTGTCCTTTTCTTAGGTTAAGACCTTGCCATTCAATTAAAGATTTCTCTTTATAACCCAAAGGATAGAATGTTTTTCTAAGTGTAGAAACAAAAACTTGCCATGATGGAAATACATTACCCACTTGTTGTGTGCCATTTTGCAACTTGCTTTGCCACCAGATGAGTGTTGTGCCTGCAAGTCTAAGTGATGCCAACTTGATTTGAGTGGCCTCATCTTTGATTTGTTGCACATTGCAATAAACCTCCATCTGTCTAACCCAATTGTCAAGTCTCTCTGCATTGACTTCACCATCATACATAGGTAATTCAAATCTCACATCAAGTTTTAATAAAGGAATTTATTTTTTATGTTTATGGACATGTTTTCTTGTGGTGCTTTTAGAACTTGAACTTGAAGAGGAAGGACAAGATGGAGGTGAAGGAGGAATTTGAGGAGGATCCTCTCCTTCTTCACTTTTTCCCTTTGAAGATTCACCCAGATTCGGTTTCTTCCATTCCAAGTAATCCTCATACAAAACCTTCATCATTTCCAACATGGAAAAGAAAGCTTGTCGAAACTCTTTCTCATCCTAAGATAGTCCCTCCTCTGATGCCATATCATCACTTTGAGAAGTTCTCTTTTTCAATCCAATCAATGGATTCTCTTCAACAAGCTCTCCTTCACCAAAATGTATATTTTCCCTGGTTAACATGCAAACTCAAATCCAAACGTCAACTAGATCTGATACCACTTGATCCGAAAATATCTTTTAAATGACAATGATTGAGTTATTATGCATGTGTTAATTAACCATTTAGGAAGATGAATGAAAGAGGAATAATTAAGGAGGAATTATGAAATCCATATATACATGTACAGATCTGAAATAAAGCATGAGGATCAACAAAACCATAAACACCAATGTGATAACAGAGTTCGGCAATCTCGCCTACGTCTCTGGGCCTTTATCTCAGTGGGTGAGGATTTATTATTTCTGTTCAAAGATTTAAAAGTACATCATAGCAGTGAAAAAAAGGGTACAAACTGATCTGGTCTTGTTCTACCAGATTTCTAGAACCCAACAAAATAGACAGCACTGAAATCGGATGACTGGAGCTCCCATAAATGGCCCGCAAAGGTGCTCTCCTGAACAGCTTACCTTCATAAAAATGGATTTGGCTTGGAAAATATTCAGCATAAACCTGCTCTGAACCTCCTTCATGGATTCAAGAAATCATGGTTTATATAGATCTGAAGTTGGTAACCATCTCCCAACTTCCCCCCAAGATCTAGTCTCAAAAAGGGCCCAATATCCCCCAAAAATGACCAAAATCCCTCAAATACATTGAATAATTCATAAAAATCATGATTACAAGGTCAAAAACCCACTTTTGCACATATTATGGGCATAGATCCCCTAATCCTAGGGCCCCTGGTCACTTGGCATGCTCCATGTGGCCAAGCCCCCATGCGATGGCCCCTTATCCTTATCTCTCAGACCTCGATCATATGTGCCTAGCGCATATGGACATGGATTATCCCCTGTTCATGCACTAACTGTAGTGAGGAGCCCCGAGTCATGTGGAACGGTGATGTGACGGGGATCTGGGGGCTAGCGCATATCAAAAACTGTGCACAACATACAAGGGAGGTCACATAGCACGGTTGTGTGGAGTTGTTTCACCAGGGACTAGGGCCTAGCCCCAGCCCTAACCTCCGCCAACCTTAACTCTTATCAAACTTAAATATTTATTCCAATGTATATGGTTAAGAAAAAAAATGCGGGTGGGTTAGCTAGCCCAACCCTACCAACTCGTTAGCCCGGTGGGAGGTCGCGTGATCAAATCTTGTGGAGTCCAAAATTTTGCACCACCAAACAACCAATGAATGGGTGCCACGTGGAAGCCCATGTTTGGGCCATGTGGCACCTCACCACTCGCCAAAAATGATGCCACATGTCAGCACTCGATTCATCCAACTGTCCACATCTGCCACCGGTCTGCTCCAACTGTACCTATCGCGTCATTAATACAGATGTGCCATGTGTCATCCTTACAGTGGTGACACGTGTCACGCCTTGATATGTCAACCTGTCACATCAACTGCCCAGTCAGCCTCTATCCATGTCAGTTCCACGTACCCTTCCACATTAGTACCACGTACCCTACCACGTCATTTGTACAGTCGCACGGCCTGTATGAACTGTACAGACTTTACAATCATCATTTTTTTTTCTTGTTTGGCAAAATGAACAGATCATGATATCTAGATCATACAACGTCTGGTTGATCCTGTTCAAGTCGCGTTGGGTTCGTATCAACGATTCCTATGCACACATACATTTTGAATCCATTCTGAGAACTTTTATTTTTAGGCCTTTCTGAGCCCTATCTAGCTCCTGGATCACTGCAAGCCTTGAACATCTCAATGAGAAAGTATTTACACCAATTCAATGGTGCAACATTTTTTTTTGAATTCTTCTACTTCTATGGCGTCAAGGGTGCACTTGTTTTTCGTGTAAATCTTCATTACTTTACCAACAATCAAATAGAAGGCCATGTGGACCTACTCATCATTTATTGATGCAATGTGCACTCCTCGGCCTACCCGCCTAGCTCTGTATTTGTCATATAGGATAATTTCACCTTTTTTCGATCATGCTTCCTAAAGCCTTGGAATCCATTTGTAACATCCTTCCCTTCCATGGAAAACCCGATGAGCTTATGAATTTCCTTGACATGGATGGGAAAGGTGTTGGGTATGTGTTATATTCTTTGCATGTGTGTGTGTGGGTGCGTCAGATTCGACAACTGGGTCTGACGATCCTAACTTCCTTTGTTTCTTGTGTCATGTTTGTTGGGCTCTTTCCTGGGGAGGTCTCGAGGGGGGGGTGCAAATTTGGCCCCCCTAGTTATGCACAACGTTCGAGGTAGTGCCCTGATTTTTTTTTTTGGGCAGATTTTGCTATTTTTAGCGGTTTTCTAAATTAATCTTGGATTAAGGGATTAGGGTTTTGGTAGCTATGGAATACCTAAAACATTGTATATATTGTATGGTGAATGGTGAAATTAATACAATGAAGAGTTGAAAGGTGCGGCACCAAGGAAGGTTGGTTTTCTCCCAGTTAAGGGTTTCCAACATAAATCTATGTGTACTATGTGTATGAGCTATTGATTAATTTCTATTTTGCGTAAGAATATGTATGCATTGCTTTACTTCAAAGGTTTAAAACTTACAAAATGCCTTATATAACCATAAGGTACTATTGTGCACCCGACTGATGAGCAATTTCATGCACCGACCGACTTCTCCAGTAGTGCCAAATATTGGTAGGTCGCGAAGACTCATCAAGGTGGAATCTTGCGGCGGTATGTACTCAGGTTTCCACTGCCATTGAAATTGTTTGTTTGGAAATGTGTTGCAATATGTGAAGGCATGAATAGTCATATATGGAAACAAGGAAGCATATGCGAAATCCAGGTTGACCAACCAAGTTTGCTCGACCGTCCCATGGAGATCACCCTAGAATATAAAACGTGAATCAATAAATTCCTTTGGAATAGTCATTTTGGGAAGGGCTTCCCAACCAACAATGTAGACCATTGTAACATACCAACGATGGTAGAAAAAGTGAATTGGTGGAGAAATTTATGGGTTCATGGAGTTCTCAAGGGGCTCCAAGACTAAATATAGAAAGAACTCGATCAAAACATGATACCAGTGAGCAGTTGGCCAAAGGTGAGGTTATAGGAAACCTCGAGGGATGGCGACAATAGTAAAAACAATTAAGAGAGACAACATGACATCCATTTCGGCACTAACATTGAACATGACAAGTAGACACAACAAAATCTACGAGGCGATTTGGGCAGTTAATAGCAGAAGAGAAAACATGGCGTAGAGATATCAGGGTGAACGAGAAAGTAATGTCCTCACCAACAATCACATGGAAAAGTACTAACAACTACAAGGATGTAAATGACTCAGAATAATACATATGGGACAACAAGAGAAAAGTTATAAACAAAATTTAACTAACCCGATGACAACGATAGACATGAGTTTTGATGTTGGAAGATACAAGATACAAATATTTTTTATTTAGATCTCCCCAACCCCAAAGTTGATATCCAGGATGGATAAATTGATAGGGTCTACTAGACTGTAGGAAAAGTGACATTCACACATGTCACCCATTTATTAACGGAAATGGAAAAGAACAACTAATGAAAAGTCCTACCTACTGTATGCACTCTCGCTTATAGGAGCATTGCACAATTGCATTTATCGAGCAGAAATGTAGGGCTTCAATCATGTTCCATTCACCCATCCATGATGAAGAATACCATCTAGTTACATGAGCCTAACAACAACAAAATCATGTATTTCCACAACTATGAAAGGTCCCATCCAATGCATCTGTAGCTTCCTTGTATGTTTATGATATTTACTATCGTATAAGAGGACTTGGTCACCTAGTGCAAACAAATTATTTTTAATATGTCTGTCATGCCAAGACTTTTTCATATTCTTGTCCACCGTCTGATGAAAACATACTAAGAATCTATGTTTTTCAAGTTCCATTGATTTTGCAATTCATGTTGCAAGGAATTCATCGTTTGTCATCTTAGTAGCTTGCTCAATGAATACACCCGAAGTTATAAAATCAGCCGACACTATTGCTTCTTTTCCATATACCAAATGGAACGGGGTACACTTGTGTAATCTCTTTGTAGTGGTTTAGTAAGCCCATAACAAAAATGGAACTCTCTGGTCCCAATCATCCTAATTGACACAACATAACTTGGTTAAACCCCTTTCAAAGATCTTGTTGAATGCTTCTATTGTTCCATTTGCTTGAGGATTGTTAGAAAAACAGGATCGCAGAGAAATAAAACAAAACAAATGCGGAAATAAAACACAAAAGATACACAATACATTAGAGATAGAAATATACATGGTTCACCCAGTGTGGGCTATGTCCACCAGAGAAAATTCCAGGTTCTTGCTTTATTATTATCCAACAAACAAAGGGATACAACCTACAACAAACCTGATGTAACTTCCTCTTCTTTATCTCATAGTCTCATATCTCGAAATACAATATTCACCATGATACATAGTCGTAATACATTTCCCTCATAAAAGAGGGTTTCCTTCTAGGGAAAAAAACCCTAACATAACTTCTACCGTAAGATCTGCGACCTTATAATGAACTGTCCATATTTACAATGAAATTACAATATATGTTTACAAGGAAAATTTTCCTTCGAGGGCTTCACCCCCGAAACCTCGCCAAGGGCCCACTTTCCCCTGGACCCCACAGAGCGGGTAACCCCCCTCTAAACTCCTCCATGTGGAGGAGTGTACATTCTTCCGGGGTGTAAAGTCTTCATGAGGTATTGTCACATACCCACTACCTCAATCAAAATTTTCTGGTCTTCTGCTGAATCAGAGCCCCCGAATTACCTACGGAGGCCTAGCGCAAGCTAGCTCTTTCTCTCTCCCTGTTCCCATGTGGTCGCAGGTCATGGTCATAGTTCAAATAATCATGGTACCTCTTTGTATTTCTCACCTCAACGCTACAGGGGTGTTGAATCGTTCGACTCTGCAACCGTCGAACCCCAACAGGGCTAGCATCTGATCAATAGGGACAAATCCCAACAGGGCTAGAGAACAGCCAATGAGGACAGGCCCCGTTGCATGGTTAAGTGGAATACAAGTGGCAGAGGGGGAAGTGCGACATGGTAGTCGACAGGACAGGAGGGGGCCCCACTTCACATGCCACACTATTCTGGACCCCCCCCCCCATTAAAGGCAAAATGGCAAGGGGGGTCCGGAATTCACCTGAACACCGTTGATCAAGGTGAATTAATCTCAACCGTTCCAGAGTTGCACGTCCAATTCTGGACCCCCCCCACCACTAAAGGAAGAACAACAAGGGGGCTCCGGAATGAAACCTCAGTTGTAGATCTTGGCGGGTGGACTCTGGTCATCCATATCTGCTCGTTACTTACCTTAATGCGCATTCGTGCCCCAGCTTAAAGCCGACATCTCTTCCTCAAATCTAACGATCATCATAGACCCTGAGATCCTCCGAAAGAATCTCATCCGTTCATCGGGGTTTATCATCACGAGAGTCCGAACTCTCGATCATGGGACTCCCGAATTCTCGATCCCTGGTTTCCCGATGCGGTTAATCTCTCGACACGTAACCTCTATAAATCGGACGGTCTAGATCTATCCCGGGATTTCCACCATGGAAAGTCCCGATCTCTCGTCACCAGGACTCCCGATCCCGCGATTCCCGATTCCCCGAAATGGGTAATCTCATGACACATGGCCTCCGTCAATCGAACGATTCAGATCTATCCCGGGGTTTTCACCATGGAAAATCCCGAGCCCTCGTCACCAGGACTCCCGAATTCGCGATTCTCGATTCCCCAAAATGGGTAATCTCATGACACGTGGCCTCCGTCAATCGGACAGTTCAGATCTATCCCAGGGTTTTCACCCCTATACACTGGGGTTTTAACCCTCGAGTAACTCCTGACAGATCCAATGGTTGTCGGGTTTTCCAGCTGAGATCTGACAGCTCATATTGGTTCCTACCCATGCATTCTTCCACGACTCCCTAGACGTGGAAAAATTAACGGTCCGGATACTCCCATGGACCTTGGAGATCTACGGTCCCAATCTCTTCGCTACCCATGAAGACACAAGGAAACCAAATGGTAAGGCGTTTAACACCCTACCTTGTCCTACCAATCTAACAGTCAGGTGTGACCGCAGATTTCCTGACGGAATCTCGTTCGTCGATCAAAACCTATCATGGATAAGGCACTTAACACTCCATCTTCTTCCTCCAATCTGACGGTCATGAGTGACCACAGATCTCCTGACGAGATCTCGTCCGTCGATTCGATACTTCATCCTTATGCTGCCATCTCGGGTTTTCAAGAGGATCGTTACTCCTCGTGCAGGGTTACTAAGGCCTTGTGCCTTAAAATTCTCTTTCCCGGTTCTTGATGTACTTTTCAAGGAGGGTATCTCTATGGGGAGGTTTTTACCCAGGGTACTATCTGAGGCATATAAGGGTACCTTTCTCCAACAAATCAGACATGTGGTCTGAATTAGGTCGGTAAGCATATAAATAGCGATTTATGAAGACATAAGCCATATGTAGTCTTTCCATTATAAACATGCATCTACCAGTATTGATCAAAACACCATACAAACATTCTTACAATGAAATCATTCACGGTTTCACAGCTTAAGGGAATAATTATCAGAATAAACATATATATTTCAAGATGCAAGAGGCAAAACACTTATCAGAAATAACACCAGGGGTTAAGCAACTGCTGAGAGGGGTGCTCGTTTCCACCCAACCATAGGCTCAACG
>ML780935.1:0-12330 GCA_009831015.1 Picea engelmannii
TTTGACGACCTTTATTGAGGTGAGGTTGTTCTGGCTTCTGCTATCAACAATAAAATGCAGCGGGGTCCCCTTAACCCACATCTATGAATGAAAAAGGCGCTCCCCCTCTTAAGGATCTGTTGGTCCTTCTGGTTTGATTGTTGTGGTCACGATAGTAGAAGTGGGGTTTGTGTCGATGATATGTCTTCTCCCATTATTTTCTGAATCATGTTTCAACTCCTTTTCTTTGATATCAGACACCACTTTCTAGTTTCCTTCTTCATATCTCCATTACCCTTATTTTCATGTGGCTTGGACTGGTTTTATGGAGGCTAGTTGTTAGGGCCATATTTACCATACTTTGGTTGTTGTGGATTTGCAGACCTGAACTCCCATTTGTTTTGGTGCCTAAATTTCTACTCAATTTTGACAGCATATCGACAGGAAACTCCCAATGATGAGATGTCCAGGAAATTCATTTCAGTTTGGATGTACCTATGTAGAGTGGAAGAATCACTAGAATGGTGGCAACTTATCTCTAAGAAGAGATGTGATGGCTACTCTCATTCGCAAGAAGATAATTGTTACAATGAGGCTCCAAAGCCCCTTTTAACATAAAGAAAATACAAAACCCTAACCCTGAAAGATGAAAATCCGACGATTTTGTGGACCTCGTTTTGGGTAGTTTGGTGTATCAATTTCTAGGGGGCATAACTTTTGCATATGATCTTCGTTTGGGGCGCACGATAGATTGTTGTAATGGTATCAATGAGGAGATTCATTTTGATGGATTAGATAGATCCCTCAACTATCATTGAGGTTCCTGATAGTGAAATTACATTGTTTAGGCTCTCAAAATGGCCCCAAAAGTTTAGGACCCAACAAACTGCTAAAAATAGTAAATTTCCATAAAATTGTTTTGATCCAGTTGGAATAGGTGGGTGGCCATCGATATCCACCTGGATTAGTGAACCTCACAAATTCTTGAGTTGCGGGAAGACATGTTATGGGCCTATAGAGCTCAGTGTACAACATAGCTTCATGGAGGAGGTTAGTATCTTAACCCTCTTTATGTTCGTCATCCTTGTATATTTATTTTGTATTTTGTGTATTTATATAGATATTTGATTGTATGTTGTTTTGCAGTTGTTGCATCCCAATAACATACCCTCTACGCCCATGGATGAATCAATTCCTAGCCCCACCACTTATGCAGCAATAGAGACAACATGCTCATTGGGTGCACCATACACACAGGTATGTATCAGATTTGATATATTCAACATAGTCATTTATTTATTTTATGACATCCTCAAGTTTTTTATATGTTCTCTTGTTTCTACGGGATTTGGCACCACACGATGTCGAGGATTGTCCATCTTGGATGGACAAGTCACCAACATCACAAGTATCATGTGTAAAGTTAAATATCGTATAATTATCAAATTATTTATGTTTATGTTTTTGAATTTTACTATTTGGTACTAATAGTTCAATTTTATTCATATGCAGGTCATCGTTATATTTTCTAGGTATAGTAGTATTGCACCCTCTAGGCACTTAGACATTGCTTCTAGGTTTACTTTCTCTAGGCCTAGAGTGTTGGAATCACTTGTACAACCTCTGAGGGTCCATCACAACCCACTTGTCTAGCAGCCACCCCCACCACCACTTCTGGCCCCATCGACAGAGACTCCCATAATAAAGGTTGTCTTGGAGTAGGTTATACAACCTAGTGCTCCATCTACCAGTGAACCTCCATCGATGCCTGAGATATTCATGGTGAGATAATGCATTGATGATGTTTTTTTATGTTTCATGATTTGTTTTTAACATATATTTGTTTAATTTTCTTGACTTGATCCTTGTAATTGATGTAGGATGACATTGCAGAGAGATTGGGGTCGCAAAGGAGGGTAACACCCTCATGATTGACAGTTTCATATGCGGTGAGTTGTCTTAGGTTAAATTAGAAAGTATAAATTTGTATGTCTATTAATTCATTGATGAAAAAAACTAATAACATTGTTTATTCTTTGTGCAGTCTCGAGAGCGTCAAAGCACGCTTAAGGCCTAGAACCTCTCGAGGTGCATCCTCGAGCAAGAGAAGAAATATATATTTCCAGGATGATTTTGAGGGTGGCGAGGGTGGAAATGGTCAATGATTGACCAACTATTTCCATTTTGTAGCTAGGCCATGATATAGATGTTTTATATGCTATGGAACTTGGTGTCGCTTTGTATATTGGGTAGGAGTTGCCATTTTCTAAAAAATGTACAATTTAGATGATGTTGAGTATATATATATATACATTTCATGGCACATTTTTTATGATTCTCATTGTTTCTACATTTGATGTTTATGAATCTATGAATTTCAAAGTGTATGAATTTTATGTGTATTAATCCCTTGATTTGTTTCTAAAGTGATTATAAACGTTTGCATTACGCATTAATGATTAGCTTATGGTGGAAAATATTGCTAAGTGTTAAATCCATAAGCAATTAATGGTTCTCAAGTAGCATTGCTTGCTAATCAACCATGTATCTCTACATCATCGATAGATCATTCCTTTTGAATTATTTGCATGAATGTTGTGGATATCCATATTCTAACTCACAACCAACAATATGGAATACCTCTTGAATTATATCCATCTAAATCCAATGACAATCCACATTCAAATAGTGGTCACTTGAAAATATTGTGACCTTAAAAATGACATATTAAAATGATTTATTATAGAAATTATTTTTCTGATTTATCTTCTACATAATTGTAAATCACTTAACAATTTTAGCTCAATGTTATTTTCTAGGGCACACACATTATTCCCCTCTTTCTATGCATGGAATATATAAAATCATTTGATTTATGTGTAACCCTTCATAAATGCCAAAAAGACTAGTCAAGGACTCATTAATGTACAGGTTTGTTTAGATTGTGTCGTGGGTATACGTAAATTTTGTTAAACCCATCAATTATTAATAACATTTATTCATTCTTCCATTATGTCCACTAAACTTATTGATTTTGATCAATAGAATGAGAGAGTTCACATGGAAACTAGATCTTAGAATGGGTATCATCTTTCACCTACAAATAAAGGTTTTGAGGTTACATTTCATGACACACTATAGAAAGTAATGTTATGCTACCAAAATTCCTCCAGGGAGACTTGAAACCATTATTCTTTTCCCTTCACCATCTATGATAGTTTATTGCACATTCCTACCCAATTTTTTGGTTAGAGCACACAAGGAGACAAAGGACCCTCCCAAACCCAATCCCAGAAACATGTTGATGCCATGCCATGCCATTGTCTTGCCATTGTCATTCCTTTCCAAGTCATTCCATGCCATGCCATTTCCATTTCCATGCCATTGTCAAACCTTTTCATGCCATTTCCATTTCCATGCCATTGTCAAACCTTTTCATGCCATTTCCATGTCTTGCCAATCCATGCCATGACATGTCATTTCCATGCCATTTCCATGCCTTTCCATATCATGCCATTTCCATGCCAATGCTATGCCTTGTTAAGACATGCCATGGGATTCCATTTCCATGCCATGTCATTTCCATGCTTTTCCAAGCCATGTCATGTGATTGTCATGTATCTTCCCATGCCTTGTCATGTAGTTTCCCATTTTAACCTATATAACAATAAATATAACTTTCCATTGTCATGACATAACATTTACATTCATCGCCAAGCCAATAAATTATATTAACTAAGTTACAATAGGATAAGTATAACAACCCTTAAGATAAGTAATCATTAAATGAAACAGGGCTTAAAATGCAAGCATAAACTAGGGTTTAGATAACAAATGCTTGTTGAAATGTAAGATGACACATAACAACCCTAGAATATTCAAGACATCAAACAATGGTATGGTATGGTATGGCATGCATTATCAGTGACAATGGCAATGCAAATGGTATGTATTTCCTTTCCATTTCCTTGTATGGCATGCATTGCAATGGTATGGTATTGTATGGTATGCATTGATAATCGTATGTATTGCCTTGTCATTGTATGGTATGCATTTGAAATGATATGGTATAGTATGCATTGGCATTGGCAATGGAAATGTAAATGGTATGGTATCCATTGGCAATGGTATGCATTGGAAATGGTGTTCTATGGTATGGTTTGCATTGACAATGGAAATGGAAATGGTATGCATTGCCTTGCCATTGTCTTGTATGGTATGCATTAGCAATGCTATGGTATGGTATGCATTGGCAATTACAATGGTATGCATTGGTAATGGCAATGGTATGCATTGCCTTGCAATTGTATGGTATGCATTAATGGTATGGTATGATATGCATTGGAATTGGCAATGGAAACACAAATGGTATGGTATGCATTGGCAATGGTATTCTATGGTATGTTATGCATTGGAAATGGCAATGACAATGGTATGCATTGGCAATGGCAATGGTGTGCATTGGCATGGTATGCATTGCCTTGCAATTTCCTTGTATGGTATGCATTGGCAATGGTATGGTATGGTATGGTATAGTATGCATTGGCAATGGTATGCATTGCCTTGCCATTGTATGGTATGCATTCACAATGGTATGGTATGGTACCAAATGCATTGGCAATAGAAATGGTATGGTACACATTGGCAATGGTATGCTATGGTATGCTATGCATTGGAAATGGAAATGGAAATGGTATGCATTGGCATTGGCATGCATTGGCAATGGAAATGGTATGCATTTCCTTGCCATTGAAATGGTATGCATTGCCTTGTATGCTATGCATTGGCAATGGTATGGTATGGTATGGTATGGTATGTGTTGGCATTGGAAATGGCAATGGAAATGATATGGTATGCATTGGAAATGGTATGGTATGGTATGGTATGGTAATATGCATTGAAAATGTAAATGGTATGCATTGTCTTGCCATTGTATGGTATGCATTGGCAATGGTATGCTATGTTATGGTATCCATTGGAAATGGAAATGGTATGCTATGGTATGGTATGGTATGCATTGGAATTGGAAATGGCAATGGAAATGGTATGGTGTGTTATGGCACTAGTATGGTATGCATTGGTATGGTATGCATTGCCTTGCCATTTCCTTGTATGATATGCATTGGCAATGGTATGGTATGCATTGGCAATGACAATGGTATTCATTGGCAATAGTATGCATTTCATTTCCATTGTATGGTATGCATTGGAAATGGTATGGTATGGTATGGTATGGTATAGTATGCATTGGCATTAGCAATGGCGATGGTACTGGTATGGTATGCATTGAAAATGATATTGTATGCATTGGCAATGGTATGTTATGGTATGGTATGCATTGGCAATGTAAATGATATGCATTGGTATGGTATGCATTGCCTTGCCATTTCCTTGTATGGTATGCATTGGAAATGTTATGGTATGGTATGGAATGGTATGCATTGCCATTGGCAATGGAAATGGAAATGGTTTGCATTGGAAATGGTATGCATTGCTTTGCCATTGTATAATATGCATTGGCAATGATATGGTATGGTATGGTATGGTATGCATTGGCATTGTCAATGGAAATGGAAATGGTATGGTATGCATTGACATTGTCAATAACAATGGCAATGGTATGGTATGCATTGGCAATGGCAATGGAAATGGTATGCATTGCCTTGCCATTTCCTTGTATGGTATGCATTGGCAATGACAATGGTATGCATTTCCTTTCCATTTTAAGGTATGCATTGGCAATGGTATGGTATGCATTGGCATTGGAAATGGTATGGTATGCATTGAAAATGGAAATGGTATGAATTTCCTTGTCATTGCCTTGCATGCTATGCATTAGAAATGGTATGGTATGGTATGGTATGGTATGCATTGGCAATGGCAATGGTATGCATTTCCTTCCCATTGTATGGTATGCATTAGCAATGGTATGGTATGGTATGCATTGGCATTGGAAATGGTATGGTATGTTATGGTATGCATTGGAAATGGTGGGCAGATAGATAACGAAGATGGTGGATAGATAGATATGGTGCGTATGGAAAATCTTCAATATAGTGGTAGGCAATGATCTATTCTCTTCTAAAACAAAATGACAATGAGAGAACCAACAGGTAGGAACAAAATGAAATATGTAAAGCCTGTGCATATGATATTTGGTGCAAGTTGAACCAAATAGCAGTACATCCTAAAATTGATTGTAATAAGCCACTGAATTATTTTAGCGTTTGATCTAGTTAGCTGGCAGGTAGAGCATGTGTACACACTGATGTTTTATGCACGCTGAAACCATTACTAAAATTTATTGAAGGATCCTCTCCTCCACTTCTTTTATTTACTGACAATATACTCGCTAGCATGTAGAGCATGTGCACACACTGACAAATTCTCTTCCACCAGTCCAGTTTAATAGTCCACTGCATATAATTATATTGTACCTTATGAAGGAAGGTCTCCACCAATCGAGTTTAATAGACCATTGGATTGTTTCAGAGTTTGGCCCAACTCGCTAGCATGTAAACAACTCTTTCATAATTATATTGTACCTTATGAAGGAAGGTCTCCACCAGTCGAGTTTAATAGGCCACTGAATTGTTTTAGAGTTTGGCCCACCTCGCTGGCATGTAGAGCATGTGCACACACTGACAGATTCTCTTCCACCACAATTATGTTTCCCGATTTCAATGATAATTGCAGAAAAATTAAAAACGTTGAAAGTTTATCCTATGCCTTTTAATAAGCCACTGGATTTTTTCAACGTTTAATCCAACAGACATGTATAGCATGTGCACAGACTAATGTTTCCTGCACACTGAAACCAACCCAGTACTAGTACAAACTTTGATGTTAATACCAGTACAGATCCTCTCCTCCACTCCTGAACTGAATACTAGTACAGATCCTCTCCTCCACTACTTTGACTTTTTATTTATTGACAATATACTGCCTAAATAGTCTTAGCTGGAAGACAACAACATTCGCCACGTTATTTGTTTGGGTTTCGGTGCCATGTTTACCTTCCTATTCATTGTTTTTTGTATACTATTTTCAGTTTGCAAGTGAAAAATTTCAATACTGGAGATCCCTGAGTCAAAATCCTCTTGGAGAGCATCTTTGTATATGAGGAGAAAATATGATTTCCTTTTTTATATGTCACTGTGGCTGCAATGGAGGTGGATTCTATGTCGAACATTGGCATTCAAGAACGATACAAAGACAACATTATGGTCCTACTTCTCTAGTCGTAGTAGTCACATACAAAGATGGTCTGGAAGAGGATTTTGATCGCACCCAGTATTGAAAATTCTTACTTGCAAACTGGGAAAAAAACAAACATTGAATAGGGATGCAACCATGGCACTGAAACTTACCGTGAATGGGGAACGACAGAAGAATAGTTCCAATTGTAGATGCAAAATTCCAACCATGCAAACTGCAACTTTCTTAGATATTTACACAGTGGGAGGCCTTTGGACGGTCCTCACATCCTTAAATGTTTACCTAGCATGCCTCACAGCCTAAAATGTTTGCTTAACAGGTGTGTTACACTACATTTTCCTCCGATTGTTTTATACAATCTTGTCTATAGTGAATTTGTCCAATATTGGTCTTCGCCGACATTCCTGGTTGACTGGTTGATGCTTTCTCGTTGGTTCGTTGGATGCTTCTTATTGTTGTTTGATTCAACTTTGCAGATTTGAGGTCTTGCAACTGTAGTTGGGCCTTTTCGTACTTGTTCACTGGTTTGTTGTTTGTTTCTTTCTCTTGTTTTCTTCAACTTTGCAAGGTTGGGGTCCTACATCCATAGTTGGACTTGTTGTTGGAGTTTGTAGGCCAGGGGATGCGCTTTTGTCCTTCCCCATTCACCGATGGGTCTCATTGTCGCGGTTGCACTCCTACATTACTCAACAAGCCTGTTACATTACATTTTCGTCCTTTTTTTTTCCCCATACAATGTTGTCTGTAGTGAATATGGGCAATATTGTTCTTCAACAACATTATTGGTTCACTGGTTGATGCTTTCTCGTTGCTTGTTCACTAGTTTCTTGTTTGCTTGTTGTTGTTGCTCTTGTTTTCCTGTTTCTTTTCTTACAGTTTGCACGCTTGGGATTCTACAACCACGATTGGAATTGCTCTTTTGTCATTCCCCATTGATAGGTGGGTTTCGTTTCTATGTTTACCTTCGTATTCATTATTTGTTGTTTGCTATTTCCAGTTTTCAAGAGAAAAATTTGAATAATGGAGATGCCTGAGTCTAAATCCTCTTGCAAAACATCTTTGTATGTGAGGAGAAAATTTGATTTCCTTTTTTATATGTCACTGTGGGTGTGATGGAGCTAGGTTCTATGTCAAATATTAGCATTCAGGAACAAGACGAAGACAACATTACAATCATGTTTCTCTGGTCATAGTAGTCACATACAAAGATGTTCTGCAAGAGGATTTTGATCACTCCCAGTATTGAAAATTCTTTCTAGCAAATAGGAAAACAAAAACAAATAATGAATAGGGATGCGTCGATGGCAGTGAAACTTATCCATGAATGGGGAGCGAAAGAAGCGCAGTTCCAATTGTGGATGAAAAATGCCAACTGTGAAAACCACAACTTTATTAAATGTTTACACAGTGGGAGGCCTTTGCACAGTCCTCACAACCTTAAATGTTTACCTGATAGGCCTCACAACCTGAAATGTTTGCTTAACAGGCCTGTTACAATATATTTTCCTTCGAATTTTTTATACAATATTTTCTATAGTGAATTTGGGAAATATTGTTCTTCATCGACATTCCTGGTTTCTCTTGGTACTTGTTCACTGGTTTATTGTTTGTTGATTTCTCTTGTTTGCTTCAACTTTGCAAGGTTGGGGCCCTGCATCTGCAGTTGGACATGTTGTTCCAGTTTTCATGCCAGGGGATGCGCTTCTGTCCTTTCCCGTTCACCGGTGAGTCTCAGTGTCATGGTTTCATTCTTGTTCATTGGTTGTTGTTTACTATTTCCAGTTTGCAAGTAATAATTTTCAATAGTGGGAATGCCTGAGCCAAAATCCTCTTGCAGAACATTTTCGTATGTGACTACTAGGACTAGAGAGACAAGAGTGTGATGTTGTCTTGGTGTTGTTATTGAAGGTCATTGTTTGCCAGAGATCCCACCTCTGTCACGGTCATAGTGACATGGCAAAGGTTGACAAATCTATGACAAGTGCATTCATAAGAATACACAAAGAACATGAAAGAAATCATACTGTTACTATGCCTTGACTGTAAGACTCGGTAAAGTCTCTGAAGCTATTTTTGTGTGATAAATCCTTGGCAGGAAAGATGAATCACCCAAGGGACTGTATAGAAGAGAAGGGGATGCCTGAGCTTGAGCTTGGAAGGTGAGTGACCGCAAGGAAGAGGAGACTTCTATAATTATTTTATATGTTGATTGGGATCATGGACACGGTGGGTATGTCAAGGAAAATAGTGAGCCGAGTAAATGTGACAGCAATATGGATGCAAATCCATGAATTGCACAGACAAGTATTGTGAAGATATGTAAATTTTCCTCTTGAATTATGAACAAGAATAAAATGTTTTTGCATAAAATTGGGATTAATATGCTTGTTGTTAGACATTATTGTAGGCATGTGCTAAATTCCAAGAGTTTGGGAAAGGACCAGACCAAGAAGAGGGACAACATTGTTGAAGCAACTAAAATATGAAGGCATGGCAGGTGTTTCTAACATGTAAATAACACCAAGGATAGTGTTCTTTTTGAAGGGGGGGGGGGGGGGGGGGACATTACACCCCATTTCTAAACCCTTAATTACATGTAACTGATCATGATTGATGAATTTCCATTCCATGACATATAAACAAATTAATTGTTATTTTGTTTGATTAAAAATTCTAACTAGCTAACTGATGGGTGAAGCCTTAAAAGTATTGGCCATGATACTACTAGAGGAAAGGAGTGGAACTAGATAAGGGTTCATCATGCTAAGATGACCCAAGCCTCCATGCTGAAGTATTTGATTTGGAAATAATCAATTATCTCCCTTTATCCTAATTTCAAGTAAAAACCATTTAACGAAGGAGGAGTATTAGTTGGAAAACCAACCACCCTTAATGAATGGAAGCATGGAATACTTGTCTAGGACAACATAAAATATCAGCCAAAGTTACAACAAAGTACCAATTTTGCAGCCCCAGATTGACCCCATGAATTTCCTTTTGACAGAAGAAAGAGGAAAGGTCTAGAACCTTCGAGGAAGAGTGCATGCAGAGGAGAATGTGTGGGTGAGTGCAAGAGAAGGATCAAATAAATTTGAGAGAGTTCAAGAAGAAGAGAGGGATACGAGAGAGTCATCAGTAGACATTGCGGAGGCGCGAGGTGCATAATAAGTTGCAAGTGGTGTAAGGTGGTCTTGAGAAGGAGGTCATGATGGCGCGATAGGAAACACATGAAGTAGAAAAAAACATATGTATGGAGAAAAGGAAAACCATAGAGTGTAGATCAGTGCACTAGGAAAGACCTGGAAGTATGCCCAAGAAATGAATGGTCACACTGGAGAAGAGAAGAACTAAAGTCCAGACTAGAGAAAAAGAGGGTTG
The DNA here is from genome assembly GCA_009831015.1 of Picea engelmannii. NCBI lineage: Eukaryota > Viridiplantae > Streptophyta > Pinopsida > Pinales > Pinaceae > Picea > Picea engelmannii. The sequence goes on from ML780935.1 coordinate 10,576, forward strand.
TGGGCTTGATGCTCGTTAGAAAGAAACCTTCACTAGACAAAGAGGTCGATGAGGGACAATGTAGTTGTGAAGGGACTCTCTTGTGTAGAGGAAATCCAACTGGGAAAGTATCCGAGAAACCCCATGGAGGTCTTGAGATCAGTGGGAAAGAAGGGGAACTTATGTTTCTTCCAATGGGGTGGAGGAGGGTAACCTCCCTGATCCATTCCTTGACTTGATGAGTCAACAGTGAGAGAAATCCCATGGTGGTATCGTGGTATGGAAAGAGGATGGCCTGCTATAGAAGTTACTAAGCAAGAAGAACCTATGGTTGGGTGGAAAGGTGTACACCCACGATCACTTGGTTATATACATCTTTTAAACAAATAAGTATCTCATATACTCAATGTAATTGAACTGACACTCATCGTTGGATGCATGTAATTGTTCTATAAATGTGCATGCATGATTAATAATATTGATGCGTGTTTCATTGGCAACTACTTGGACTTGAATAATTATATAATTATATGAATGGTGCATGTTCCACACAACTGAACATAATAAATTCTAATTTGTTTTTAAGGTCAAAATACTCCATGTTTATGTAATGGATATAACTGCATGATTTCATCTAGAACCTAGAAGTAGAACTGAAAATATTGTGTTTCTATGTCTCTTGTGTGATCAGTAATATATTTTTTGTAATGGGTCTCTTATGAATGGGAACCAAATCCATAGGTTAAGAATTAAATGGTAATTTATGAGCGAAGAAAAGTGTTGTAATATTCCTTAAAAGGGTTAATGAATTAATTGTAAATCCTATGTATAGGAGACCAGAGAAGGTCGTTAAACCCTAGATATTCCATATTTTAGGAAAGGAAGGTTCTCAGGGCTCGAAGCCTTAGTCAGAGGCTTAAGAACTGAATGATGTCATGCTAAATATTGGCAGAGTGTGTTTGGAAAATATGGTGGGATTTCCAAGTCCCAAACTAATCCTTCGTTTGTCAATATCCCTATAGATAGAACTAGAGAAGGCCTACAGAAGTGCTAAGCCTGAGAGTAGTCCTTAAACCTTTGAAATCACTTTGTTAATCGGTGAAGGAAACCCAAGGAACCCGTTAAATCATGTTTTGAATCAGAGAGACACAATAGCCATAGGTTCGTTTGGAGGTTGATCGATAGTCGTTTGATTGCTATCAAATGAATTGAAGCAAGAGGTGGAGCCATGGAATTATCGGGTTATCCAACACTCTGAACACTAGAATAAATTGGGTCACATATCTTGTGTTTTCCTGATACTCAGTACACAGTGGGGCAGGGTTCCCTTGTGGGCTCCCAATCCATTTTGATGGAAAGTGAAAGAGAGGTGACATCATGCTGATGAGGGACATCCGCATGACAACTAACATGCCACAGTAGTTGATGTGTGTCAATGTTTGATTACACAGAGTGAAGGCGGGATCAAATGGGCATGGGGACCTTTTTGTTTAATGCCTTTGAATATTGACCGTTAGATCCATGAGTTGAGAGATCTCAGTCATTGATCCCATGCATAAGCTCAGGAGGCGGGATTTACACCTTAGGGTACTAGAGTATGAAACCCCTGAAATTTCTCCCATATATTGTTTCCTTTCGTGTTTCCTGATATACCGATACCCGGTGGGTAGGGTTCCATACATGGTTCCAACCTTACTTACGAATGAGAGAGGTGATGTTAGATGAAAAGGATGCCATCATGGCATCCAACATGCCATGATAGTCAACATGTGTCAA
>ML780935.1:25967-93467 GCA_009831015.1 Picea engelmannii
CGATTGGAACTGCGCTTTTTCCATTCCTCATTGATGGGTGGGTTTCATTGCTATGTTTACCTTCGTATTCGTTGTTTTTTGTTTTCTATTTTCAGTTTGCAAGTGAAAAATTTGAATACTGGAGATGCTTGAGTCTAAATCCTCTTGCATAACATCTTTGTATGTGAGGATAAAATTCGATTTCCTTTTTTATATGTCACTGTGGGTGTGATGGAGCTAGGTTCTGTGTCGAAATTGGTGTTTAGGAAAAATACGAAGACAACATTACAATCATGTTTCTTTGGTCATAGTATTCACATACAAATATGTTCTGTAAGAGGATTTTGATCACTCCCAGTATTGAAAATATTTTCTTGCAAACAAGAAAAAACAAACAAACAATGAATAGGGATGCATCCATGGCAGTGAAACTTACCCGTGAATGGGGAGCGATAGAAGCACAGTTTCAATTGCGGATGCAGAATGTCAACAGTGCAAACTACAACTTTCTTAAATGTTTACATAGTGGGAGGCCTTTGCACGATCCTCACATCCTTAAATGTTTACCTAACAGGCCTCATAGCCTGAAATGTTTGCTTGACAGGTGTTTTACAATATATTTTCCTTCGATTTTTTTATACAATCTTGTCTGCGGTGAATTTGGGCAACATTGTTCTTCATCGGCATTCTTGGTTTCTCTTGGTACTTGTTCACTGGTTCGTTGTTTGCGTCTTTCTCTTTTTTTTTTCAACTTTGCAAGGTTGGGGTCCTGCATCCACAGTTGGACATGTTCCAGTTTGTAGGCCAGGGGATGTGCTTCTGTCCTTTCCCATTCACCAGTGAGTCTCAGTGCCATGGTTGCATTCTTGTTCGTTGGTTGTTGGTTTCTATTTCCTGTTTCCAAGTAAGAATTTTCAATAGTGGGAATGCCTGAGCCAAAATCCTCTTGCAGAACATTTTCATATGTGACTACTAGGACCAGAGAGATAGGAGTGTGATGTTGTTTTGGTGTTGTTATCGAAGGTCATTGTTCACCAGGTATCCCACCTCTGTCACAATCATAGTGACATGGAAAAGGTTGACAAATCCATGACAAGTGCATTCAAAATAATATGCAAATAACATGAAAGAAATCATATTGGTACTATGCAAATGATACATGCACTTGGAAATAGATTGCTTAATCTTCAACAAATCTCTTCTCAACAAATAGTTGACGTTGCACTTTCCTTGCCCGTGGACTGTAGTTCAAGGAAATGTGTCTTCACAAACACATCTCCACTTGAGAAACACAAATTGGAACATGGTTTTACAGTTGGGCCACCAAAAATACTATTAGAAAAAATGTTGAAATAGATATAAACAACATCTCTTTGGGCTTGAACCAAAGTTTGTCGAGATCCAACTATATTTCATAGCTGAGAATGTTTTTCCCATAGTTAATGTGTTTCTATGGCTTCATAATTATCAGACTAAATGTTGTTGTGTGAGGGATAAAGTTCTTATCTCCCTTTCTTTTTCCTCTTATATACTTACCCATTTTTCCCTTTTCTTCTTCCCCTCTATTATTCGTTTTTGGTTCTATACTTAGTCTCATTTCGATGCTTGTGGGTTCTCGGGATGGTGAACTGACAAGTACTCGTCTCCATCTATATCTTCACATCACTATTCTGACCGATCATCGTTCATTTGTATACTTAGCCAATTTTATGACTGCGGGTTCGCGGATAGGCGCTATCGAAATCTGGTGCCCTGTGTTCGGGGTATACATCTTGCACCCAAAACTTTGGTGATAAACAATTCGACCCCAGACTCATCGAACCCACAAGACTGACTCTACCTACGATGAATTTGTTTGACTGACCCACCTTTTCATACTTAGTTGAGTCTTCAAAGTTTCGCGGGTTCACAGACTCCCGGGTTCACAAATGTTTGAAAGCATTTTTCCCTCCCCACCACCTTCCACCCTTCCCAATGCACATTAATTATGATTTTACTAGTGACAAATCACCAGACAGGTTCAAAAATATTGTCATTAAGAAGTGAAAAGATCGAGGACATCCACCATTTAAACGCATTAACAGGCGAATATTATGGGATTTGATGATTTTTTTCTGTCCATCTTGAATTGGCAAAAAAATGTTGGTTATTTTAGTTTTTTTAAGGCACCATCATAGTAAGAGTGCAATATTGTGCCACCCCACTGTCATCCACAAAGGTGTTGACGTCATGTCCCTCTTTAATACTGTGCATATATTACAGGTTGTCACATTTGAGAATATGCTTGCATATGAAAATGTTAACTCATGTGTTATTAGTGACAACTCATCACACATATTCAAAAATATTGGCATTAATAGGCGAAAAGGTTGAGTACATCTCCCATTAAAACGCATTAAACCAATATTTATGGAAGATTATATTATCATTCTCCAGCGTTCATTTTCAATACTTATTCTCTTTTCCCTCTATCATCAAAAACTTGGTCTTTAAGGTGCCTTCCTTGTAATGTCCATGGTCATCCACATCTGAGATAACTTAGAGATGCCATTTAGGGCCAATTGAAAGGAGAGGGAATGGTTTTATGTGACATCAACTTTGAGCGAAAACAATTATGTTAGCCAACAGAAACTCAGACACAAAAAATTCAAGTATCTTATGATTGGTATTCTCCCTATATTCAATCCTTTGGTTGGTTGAAAGGCCTTCCTGAAGATTTTTATATTGAACTTCTTTGTTTTGTTATTGGAAATTGGAAGGGACTTTCAAGTCACCTACAAAATGATCCTTTGTTGAAGTCTATAGCTTATTCCAACAACACATATTTGGCAAGTGTATCAAATCCTGCAAACCACACAAGAATTTATATTTCATCAGAGGAGTCACACATGTCATGGCTTACAAAATGGTATAGAATATTCAGAATTGACGCCAAATATTACTCCATTCGTGAATATACTCAGAATGAAATTATAAATTTGGATGCTCACGAATGTGAGAAACTGTATGGGTGGTTGAATCAACATCCTAAAATTACAGAAGTTTCTATGTTAAAGTTTGTTGAGCGACTTATGGGTGTGCTAGCATACTTGAAAAAAAGTCAGCTTCTTTATCAAAGTTTATTCACCAACCTCTGGATGTAGTAACAAACTCCACATACAATCAACTTTCTATCAATACTGCACATTTTTTTCACTATTCCTATGCATATAATTTCATCCGGGTCGAAGATCTTTCCGCTCTTTGCAAGAATATTCTCTTGGTAGTTGAAGGTGGGTATATAACCAGGGAATGAGGCTCTCAAAAGTATCTGATGCCTACATTGACATGTAACTAGGAAAAGTTAATGGGAAAGAATTCTGGACTATGGACTTTGAAACACTTTCTGGAGATTACTTTATAGTACCACCTTTTGCAAGAAGTTTGATGTATTCAGGTAATGGTTTGGTTTCTAAAGATCACCTCTTACTACCACCTTCATGTAATCATTTTGTTTCATTCTTTATAAGAGACCTTGATGTAGTAGATATTCCAGAGCTGTTTCCATCAAAGATCAATCTTCCTGCTATTTCCTGTGCTTTGAATGAGGACAGTGCTTATCTTCTATTGCAGTAGATCCAATATTTGAAAAAAAATGGAATTTGCTCGATGCTTGAAGTATTGACTTGTCTGGTTTGAATAAATCGCCATGGAATCACCACAAGCGTCTCTCAATTTGTTCATCAGGATCACAGGTCGATAAGCACAGAGTGCCTTCCTGGTCATAGAATGCTTCCATTACAAGCTTGCATTTGCACAGGTGATTTTATTGCTACCTTATTTCTTTGTCCTGGTGGTGGATCCTTCTATCCCAACCAACATGATGGAAATAAACTGGCTCTATGGAATTTGATTGCTTCTGGGGATCTGAGTTGACTATATATCAATTTCGGTTAACTTAACAAATTTTATGTGTGCAACCTAATGTTAGACATAGAAAATACAATTTCTTATCTTTAAAAATATAAAATAATGTATTTTTTTAACACATGATTGTTCGAAGAATTTCAGGCATTGTTTGGGATTCACGTCCTTCAAGGATGTTAATTAAGTACACAATTAATATTTCTTGTGCCAATGCAATTGACCCATCGTCGACTATGGCAATTTCATTAACACTGCAATGTCAGATAATACATGTCTAAAATGTACCTAATGTTGAGGCCATCATCGCACAAGGCTCACAACAACATTGTAATTGTCCTGACAAAGAAACACTAAAGTCGATGCTCTTTGTAGGTCTGACAACCCTGCAGTATAAGTGCTCTGACAATGACAGGCCTGCTTGTTCACTGCATTACCACCCTGCAGTCAATGGCATTGTTCCCATTGCCACTGCCAGTGTCAATGTCCAAAGTTGAAGCTATCTGGAGCCTGGAGTCACCGCCAGTGTGGATGGCTGAGTTGAAGCTACCTGGAGCCTGGGGTCACGACTTATTACACTTGAAATTAGTACCAATAGTGATCGAAGGTTGATTGTATGTCGAGTCTGTTACTACATCCAGAGGTCGCTCAACAAAATTTAAGATAGAATTTGGATGCCTGTCAAGTCTGTTACAACTTTGAGATAGAAGGTTTTGTAATTTTAGAATGTTGATTCAACTACTCATACAGCTTCTCACCTTCGTGAGGATCCAAATTTATAATTTCCTTCTGAGTATATTTGGGCGTGGAGTAATATTTGGCTTCGCTTCCGAATATTCCAGACCATTTTGTAAGCCACGATGTCTACCACTCCTATGATGAAAGATATATTATGGTGTGATCTGCAACATTTGATACACTTTCCAAATCTGTGTTGCTAGAAGAAGATGTATACTTCAACAATGGAGGATTTTGCAGGTGAGTTTAATGTCCCTTCCAATTTATAGCAATAAAAAAAAGAAATTCAACATACAAATCTTCAGGCAGACCTCTCAACCAAACAAATGATCAAATATAGGAAGAATACCAGTCACAAGATACTTGAATTTTTTGGTCTCAGCTTTTGTTGGCTAACRAAAAAAAAATTCCCCAAAGCTGACGTCACATAAAACCACTCCCTCGTCTTTGAATTGGGCCTGAATCACATCTCTAAGTTGTCTCAGATGTGGATGACCATGAACATTACAAGGAAGGAACCTTAAACCCAAAGTTTTTKATGATAGAGGGAAATTAACAATTAGAAAAGTATGGAATGTTGAATAAAAATATAATGCAGGAAGGCCATATCTAGAAGAGACAAACTATTCAAGAAGCTAGGATAGATCTAGCAAGTAGCACCCATGAAKTCCAAGACCCGAAATTGATATTCAAATCATTGTTTTTAACCAGACAAACATTTGATGATCAAGTTGAAATCTATAAAAGACCATCTACAGGATTGATTCTTGTACATATTTGTTTTTTTTGTTTGCAGGAGCCCCAATCGCAATAATTATAGAAAATGCATTTAAATTTCAGAGAATATGTGTTGAACTATTTTAAGACACCTATTTTGGGAAATAATCTCAGCTTTATTTTGTAACCCATTTTATCTGAATATAATATATTTGAGGTTTTTGTATGGTTTTTTCCAATGTCTAATTTTTATTTTTATTTTTGTATTTTTTTTTTAAATTGACTCATTTGCCTGTATAGCTATTGATAGATGAATTAAACCTCTTTCTACAAGAATTTAAGACGCTCTTTTATCCATAGTTAAACATGCACGGCAAGCTTTTTTTTTCCCTACCTAGCACTTCGATTTAAATAAAAGATACTCTATTCGCTCCTTACATTTTATATGGAAGAATAATTTGTGATAGGACATAGTTATGTGATAAAGAAATGGGTGGACCCATCCTACTTTCATTCTTCGGGGCCCCATAAATAGAATGAATTAATGACTCTATTTCAACATGGCAACTCAGGTGTTGACATCATGTTCCTATTCAATATTGTGCATATATTACAGCTTCTTCTATTTGATAATATCCTTGCATATAAAAAATATTTGATAATAATATCCTTGATAATATCCTTGCATATATATATATATATATATATAGAGAGAGAGAGAGAGAGAGAGAGAGAGAGAGAGAGAGATGTTTGTTTTTTTCTATTTCTTATGGGTTTGAACGAAATTTGCGAACCGAAAAACACCCTACAATTTGGAAGATGCTTTACATTTGGACCACAAATAATCTATTAAGATATATTAATATGAATACTATTGGAATAAATATAAACAAATTCTCTTTAAACTTGAAATTGTCTTTGTCGACCCCCAAGTATATTACATAACTGAGACTAAATATTCATTTCTCCCTTTGTTTTCCCTCCTCTATACTTACACGTTTTTCCCTTGTCTTCTTCCCCTCTATTATCCCTTTCTGGTTCTATACTTAGTCACATTTCTATGATCATGGCTTCTCGAGTTGGAGGATTGGCAGATGTTCATCTTCATCTATATCTTCACATCATGAGCCTGAACGACCACCGTCCCTTTCAATAATTAGCCAACTATCTGACCACCAAGTCTCGGGTTAGCGCTATCGAACACTTATGCCCCTTGTTCTGTCATATACATCTTGCACCCAAAAAATTTCGTGATTTGCAATTTATTCTTTTACTAGTAGGAACTCACCAGGGGTTCGAAAAGATTGGCATTAATAAACAAACAATAGATGTTGTTCTATGAGATACTTACCCCTTTTTCCCTTTTCTTGTTCTTGTCTATTATCCCTTTATAGTTATATACTTAGTCATATTTCTATGATCGCGGGTTCCCGGGTTGGCAGACTGACAGATATTCATTTCCATCTATATCCTCACATCATGAGTCTGACCGACCATTTTTCCTTCTAGTACTTAGCCAATTTTATGGTTGTGGTTTCTGGGGTTGGCCCTATCGAAATCTCCTGCCGCTTGTTCCATGATATACATATTACACTCAAAACTTCTGTGATCTACAATTCCACCCCAGACTCCTCGAACTCGCAAGCTTCACTCTACCCTTGTTCACAAAAGTTTCAAAGCATCTATCGTTGCCTTCCATCCCCACTACCTTCGCACTCTTACCAATGCACATTAATTATGGTTTTACCAGTGACAACTCAACACACTGGTACAAACAAATTGGCATTAACAAGAAAAAACCTCAAGGACATCTCCCATTACCACGCATTAAACCGCCATTTACGGTACTCCGAATGACCATCGTTCTTTTCCATACTTACCTAAATTTTTCCACGTGTTTCGTGATATACATCTTGCACCCAAAAAGTATGTGATCTACAATTCCACCCCAGGATCCTCCAACTCGCAAGCTTCACTCCACCAGGGTTCAAAAAAAGTTTCAAAGCATTTATCGCTCCCTTCCATCCCCGCCACATTCACACCCTTCCCAATGCACATTAATTATTCTAGCCTCTAGATTTCACTTCCATTGTTTAGTGACCTACAAACAACACCCAGACCTCTGCGATATACAAATTGGCTATCGGACTCCCACATCATCCCCTCTTCCATGTTACACATTATGCATTCAAAAGTTTTGAGCCATACAATTTGACCATCTGGGCCTCACGTCTTCTAGGGAACCCTTATCACCCTATTTTGGATCCTCAGGTTGTCGTGTTCACAAAATCTCCAATTCCTAGTCATTGTTTCCTGTACCCGCCACCTTCGTACTTCTTTCCAAATATGTAACAACAAAGGTTTAATGCTAATAGTTCATCATGCAATAACCGTAAATACCGTCATTAATAAGAAAAAGGCCCGACAAGATAGTTTACATTGACTATCACTACACAACTTGCCCAGAAACATGCAGAAAAGATCTTGCTAGGTAATGGGATATCTATTAAAAATTTCAATATATTAGCAAAAACGAGTCCGGCCTACCATTTCCCTATTCCATACTTAGCCACTTTTTCGATTTCGGTTTCTCGAATAGGAGGGCTCACGATTGCGCTTCCAATGTTCCGTGGCCTGCAAATAGTACCCAGAGTTCCGTGATATACAAATTGACATTTGGATTGTCCCATCATGCCCTCTTCAATGTTATGCGTTTTGCACTCAACACTTCTGAGACATACAATTTGACCGTCGAGCCCTCACCTCTCATGGTTATACCTTGTAACCCTATTTTGAAGCCTTACCAACCTCTTTCGATAATTAGCCATTCCTTAATTTCTCTTTCCTGTCCCCACGAGCTTCATACATATTTCTAAATATGCAATTAGTAAGCTTTCATGCTAGCAACTCATCATGCAGGAACCATCAACATTGTCATTAATGAGTAAAGCGCTCGAGGAGATCTCCCATTAATACGCATTGAACCAAGATCTACAGAGAGTTATATTATCCCTTCCAATTGTTCATCTCAAACATCATGGAATGTCTTTCACGGGTCATCGCGTTGGCACGTTCACCAAATCTCTAATCCTTAATTGCTCTTCATCGTACCCGCCATCTTTGCACTTCTAAGTATGAAATTACTAGTCTTTAATGCTAACAACACATCATGCAACAACCTTCGAGATTGTCATTAATGAGAGAAAGGTTCGAGGAGATCTCCCATTCACACACATTGGACCAAGATTTGTGGAGGGTTGGATTATCCCTTTCAACTCTTCATTTCAAACATTGTTTGGAGAAAACAAACGTTATCGTAAACTTATGGCAGCAGCTCGACAACAGTTCTGTGGAGATACAGTCAATATCTTTGGATGTGAGGACCATAACTTCCAGTGGTCCAGGGCATACTCTTACTATTCATCCTACTCCGCCTAGAACGAAGTGATTTGGACCTCTGGAATCGCTCATGCAAGCTGCATCCTTGAGGTTTTTGACTGTAAGGAGGTGGTTTCTTGGTGTGCCGGAAAAATATATATCAATCCAAAGAATTATTCCACTACCCGACCATTCTCCTGTTTCTTTGTCACCTCATGTCTTCCGCAAGATGTTAAGATTGTTGGAGCCAACATTGACCTTCAGAGGACAAGACTGCAAGCAGTTCCTACAAAAACATGATAACGGTTTGGACCTCTTACCCGAGTTCCTGGAAGACCCGACAACAGTTCCTAAAGATATCACAAAGTTGCAGGTCAGTTCCTTTAGAAATCTATTCCATGAAATTGCTTGGCTATTTACAAGAATAAGGAGACAGGAATCCATGACATGCATTTCCCACATGGTTATTTATATTTTGTATTTCACTATCAAGGAACAATCCATTTTTTATTGGGGGAAGCTAATTTCCATTGAAATTTGTTTCCAATTGTCACGATTCAAAGAAAAGAATAAATTTTATATGTCATCCTACTTGGTTTTCATGATAGCGCATTGTTGTATGTTTCCAAAACTGTCTCTATCGAAGAAGATAAACTGTGAATTCGACCCAAAACTTTATGGTACTATGCCTTGTGGAGGCACAAGGTCTCCCATTGTTTTTATGAGGTTTTTAATGACTTTGTCTCGGTTTTCAAAGATTTATTGTTAGGAAAGGATGCTCCCCAGATGTCTGGCCAGGAAACCAAGTTTTGGGATAGGAAGGGGACACTTGAACAAATGGAAAATTACAGTGTAATAATGATTTTTGGCTCCAAGGAAAATCCTGCTTTCCTTCCATGTCATATCACGGACAATATGTTTGTTGCAGAAATAACAAGGAAATACAACTACTGGTTGCATTTTTTCCATGGCTAGAGAAAAAAATAGTTCATTCCTCTGCCTTGGAAATTTGGGGACTTAATGTTCATGAACATCAACAAGATTGGCGAATTTGCAGGCCATTTCAAGAACTTGAACCTAAGATATGTTGAAAGGCTAAGAGGATTTGACCCTAATGGGATTTTTCTAGAACATTTACTAGCAGTTTGCTTTAGTAGCTATTTTATCCATTCACACTTGAACGAAGACAGAGACAATGATGACAACTCTCTTGCTCCTGACAATGGCGATGTCGAGACATTACAAAGAAAAACTGAATTGTGCAGACAACAGGGAAAAGGCTCCAGTGAGAAGAGTGTCCACTCCCGGCCAACACTCCCAAGAGCATGACATCATGGAGCATCGCTTCAATGGCCCACCCTAGTAAGAAAGCAACCCATAAATCTTCAAACGGAGGAGGAGATAAGAACCCTCCTCGCGGAAAAATTGATAGTTCTCACAAGATTCTCATGACGAAGAAGAGAAAAAATGTTGTAGGGAAGGCGAAAGAGCCAACTGAAAGTGAGAACATGCAGCTTGAGACTGTTGTGGATGACGTGTTCCACAAATTTGACCAGCCCTCAGACGTGATGCACCATAGTTCCACAATGGAAATAGATGAGACTGACATTTTTTATGAAGATGAATCCTTCGTATTCCAGAGCATTGTTTTTGACAACTAATCTAAAAATTTAATTATTGAAAAGAGAGATGTAACAAATAAGAAAGCCAAATATTGTTAAGAGATTAACCTTAAGAACATGTAGTTGTCCCAAATCTCTCAATTTCACCGAGCAACCACAGATTTTCTTGATGATTCCATTGGAGGAATTGAAGTAGAGAATGCCGGACTGAATGAACGAATCAAGGAATTGGAGGAGGCTTTGATTCCTACCCCATTTTTTTACAGTCCTTTAGCAAAACCCATGCTTTCCACCCTTCCAACCAAGTTAAAAGGATCCTCCATCCTCCTCACATCTTGTAGAGGCTATGCGGAGAAGAATATCAAGAAATGAATGGATCTAATTACTGGAGCCTCAGAAACATCACAAAATATAGCTTCCTTTCAAACGAGGGAACATGCTTTGCACGAACATTTGCAGGTGGATTTAAAAAATGAAGAATGTTTCTATCCAGAGACGGTGATCCTTTTTGGCAACCATGTCATCAACATCTCATATCTGAAAAGAAGACAAGAATATCTCCCCTCCCCAAACTGGATCAAACAATTAAAAGCATGTTGGAAAGAAAAAGTTAAGAACCTACATCTCATTGTCGAATCATGTGAAGAAGCCATATCAGAGAAAGAAGGATTATTCAGAAATTTAACCTAAATAGACTTAGCTGGAAGTACCAACGAGGTTCAAGACCCACTTAATCCTCAACTGCTTGTCCTTATCCAAGCAAGCCTTCGATGAACAAGTTGATATTTGAAAGGGGTTGTATTTAGAAAAGTTTTACGACATCCTTGAATATGCTCAAGATGACGTGGAGAACTGACTAGTGGACTATTCGACACACAATGAAGAAATTGAACCTGGGCTCTGCATAGTATTTCTATCAATCTAAAGAAATTAGAAAATGATCTTTTCAACATAGAAATCTAGGATGAAATCAATGTGGCTCCCATGAGAAGCTACATTGAAGAATGGCTCCAAAGGAGAATCGACAAGCTCACCAACGAAAGGCAACAATTGGTTGGCACGATTCGATTGGTCGTCGACGAGAGTAATAAAAAGGCATTAGAAAGAAAATAGAAAAGGGAGAAATAGATACCATCATAGTAATTCTATATTGATCACATCTTGTTTTCTTTATCAATCCAGTTATTCCACCTCTTTAAATAGAAATCTCTAACCAAAGACTGATAACATCCAAATTCTTCTTTTCAGGTCTTCCTTTCTACTGTCGTGCGTTTCTTCTTTCTACAATCTTGTTTCTTGTACTTATTTCTTTTATGGTTTGCGAGAGCCCCAATCCCAGTCTATATGACAAACGCATTTAAATTTCCAGAAATATGTAACAGATTCCAGAAATATGTAAGAGACATTATCATTTTTTTATAAAATTCAAAAAAAACTAATTCGGGAACAATTTCGACGGTGCCTTGTGGGATTCTTTCGGAATGCTAAATTAGTTCTCTTTATGCATATCGATCATCTTCTTCTATTTTTAATGTGCTCAGATGTTTTTTTCTTTAACTATGTTGGATGTCAGAAAATTGACGAAAATTTTCTAAGTTACATATTTGAACTATACAGGCCCCGGGAAAAAACTTAAACAATAGTATCACATCTATAAAAAGCGCAGTAGGATTGACATCCTCATTCTCATATTAACCCCATATTAATCTAATATTATGATTAACTAATTCAGAAATTCGAGACTCCGGTTCTTCGAGGCTTCGGCCTTACTTCCGCAGTGACATTCTCCTCAGGCCATCTACCAACCAGATGTCTTATGGCTGGCGTGTGACACACTGACATGAGTCATTTTTTGCATGGATACCACTTGTACTTCAAGTTGCTTCCCACGTGTCTCTGCTACTTCGGGCTTTTATTTCTCCCTCGGTCCCATCATAGCAATGCATTTATTTCCATTCCAACCTAACAGGGTCTACGTTGCCATGCAACACTTTTGTATATGTATTGGTTTTAAGTTAGATTTGTGTAAATAATTTTTTAAAATAATAATAAGATACAAAATATGATTTATGTAAAATTTATATTTTAATTATATTTTTAGATATAAAAATTGTATTATAATTATATTTTTTTTTATTATAGATATTTAAAAATATTTATTTAGAATAATATTTATTGAAAAATTAAAATAATATTTTTTATTTATAGTATTTATTATATATATATATATATATATATATTCTGATTTATTTTGTTTTAGCTAAAACTTTATATTACCTTCGAGAATCAAAGATTACAACATATATTAGTTATAGTTGTACTGGTGGCTGTCAAAACCAACTTATCCACCAGGTCCCAAATTTTTTTTCCAAACAAACTATAAAGAGTCACCATTACAAAGCTTGAACTATATTGAGTAGAACTTAAACTATGAACAACAAAAACTAGTGAACCTTATAATCTCGCTATCCATGCATAAACAAAGAAAATCAAAACAAGAGAGGTTACGAGACTTATTTGCCATTAGAACCGCTTGGAGAAGCTTGTCTGGACGAACCAGGCCAGTCTGGGATCATGAATGATTGTAGCAAGTTTTCCTGGCTACACCTCTGATGCAGATCATCTGAGTCAGATTCCAACAACCATTCAAGTTTTTTGTCCATCAATTCCTTCCTGAACTTTTGTTCCTCATTGTCTCGCCGAAGTTCTATGATGAGCTGACGCTTGTCGTCCAAGAACCCGAATGGAGGAGGTAACTTGGCCTTCAGGTTGGAAGCATCCCCGACTTCAGGATGGTGATGGATAGTAGCGAACGACGGGGAAGGATTAGTGCTTGTTTCTTTCTCCTTAGAAGCAACAAAAAGAGCATAAGAACCATGATCCATGGCAGAGAAATTTGAGCACAAGGAACCACTACTATTAACATCGGGAAATAGAGATTCCCTATAACGATGACCTCTGAAACTAGAGAAGCTCCTACCATCACGAAGTGGCTGAGGCATGAAACCAAACCAAATCCCATAGAGGATGAGCTAAGAGAAAAGAAAAGGAGTTCGAAGGGATAAAACCAGAAGCCAGAGGGAGGAGACCTGAAGCATAACAACAAAGGGGGAACAATGCATGAAGCTAAGAAGCCCCGCCAAAATAAACAACCACCGACAATGCGAGTCCCAATGAGACCCATCAAGACCTTCACTACAACCTTCAAGTCTCCATACTTGCTCGTAGAAAATCCCACCTCACTCCCACGGATCAGAACCATGATTGAATCCAGGAAATATAGGGACAGTAAGGACGGTCCAAACTACTTAAAATTAGTTATGAAAGCCATCGACCTCAGGGTACTTAAGAAGAGCGTCGAGAGGTGATAGGAGGATGCTTTCGGATCATGCAATATAATGTCAAGATGACACCCCATCCAGGGGTGTTTCCTGATTTTTGTTTTCTGTTGTTAAGAAGGGAAGTAAGTTTTAATTCTTGCTACTGGTTTTTCATTTTTTTCATTTTTTTTGTTTGTTTGTTTGTTTGTTGGTATTTTTCTCTTTTCTCTCCTTCTCAATGCAATCCCGCATAAGGAAATCAATGAAGACTGGTTGGTTGTTGAAATTCAGGATTATAGGGGTGTCATTTGCCAGAGAGGAAAGATGCTTGGACTCTAGTTTCATGACCTGTCAACTTTTGCCTTTATTTGATTCTGGGTTAGAGACATTGATTCCTTTGCATGATAATTTCTCTATTGATGCTTTAGGAAAAATTTCTATATTTATGCTTTAGGTTATGATTTCTAGGTATACATAAGGTCTGATGACAATTTCTATGCTCTTCCGAAGAGATATTTTAGAGTCGATTTAGTTTTTCTTCATCAGTTTCACTGTTCAAGATTGGTTAGTATGGAAAATAAGGATGTCTAGGAATTTCAAAGAGTATTGAGAAGACATGAGGATCTCATCCAATCCAATAGAAACATGTTCCTCTTTGTGATCTCTAATGTTAACTAGAATGAGTGTATATGTATTTCTCGATAAGAATACATCATACGTTTGCGTTTGTTACTTCAAATCAAGAAAACAATCGATATCCTTGAGGTAGAATGTAACATTCTTTGTAACCTAGCTCATACTCTATCTACTATTTCAAACAACAAGAATTCAAAGAATTTTGTCCAAGTTGATATTAAAGAGGAGGAGATAGTCCACCATGTCAAGGACCCAAGCGAAATTGAGAAGCATAACTCCCCTCAATTTGATAATAGTCAAGAAGAAGTAAAAAATAATGTTCATGTTTATCGCTAATTTGATGTGTTATAAGGTTTTTAGGTGTTTTTGTGAAGTAGGTCATTTGTAGGTCAATTTGGAACATATACTTGTTAGTTTGCTGTAAGCTTCTTTTTTTAACCACAGACAAGTGCTTATGCTTTTTTAACACTGTCTAAGCTATTGTTACCATCCACTTCATCTGTTTGAATATATAATAATTTTTTTGTTTTGGTTTAAGAAAAAATATAAAAAGAAAAAATAAAAGAAAAAGAAAAACAATTTTTAAATTGAAACTAAAATCAAGTTTAGGATTTCTTTATACATCAATAATATTACAACCAATCAATATATATGAGAAAATACTTTCTTTTCATTGTAAGAGATAATACTTTCTTTTCATTGCTCCTATTTAAATAATATCATGATATATTAGAGATTATATGTTATAACATATCATTCTCTCAACCAATGCTAACTAAAAATCATGATATATTAGAGATTATAACCAATGTTATAACAATATTTTTTAAATAAAGATCATGATATATTAGAGATTATAACCAATGTTATAACAATACTTTCTTTTCATTGTTCTTATTTTTTCATTGTTCTTATTTAAATAAATATCATGATATATTAGAGATTATATGTTATAACATATCATTCTCTCAACCAATGTTAATGCTAGATAGTAAGTATTTTTGTAAAGATGTATTTAAGTCATATTAACAGTTCCAAAGCAACATATGAGATATGCATATCTCACTTTTCTTGGGATTTTTAGAAAAGAATGTGAAATTGATACTATGTAGTGCATCTTCACTAATAAATTAGACATTGTTATTAATACCATTTCATTAAACAATTTATTTATTACATAAAATATTAGGTAAAACATTATTTAATCTAAATTTATATGATTAAAATATAATGTAATAACTGAAATAAATCATGGAGTCCAGTTAACAAAATTATGGTATAACACTTAGTTTTGTGGAATATTAAAGAATATCCCTAATTATTTTTTTATATTTCTAAACTCATTTGTTGATCAACTTCTTCTCAATACACATTTTTAATTAAGAAACCCCCTTATTTATTTTTATTTTTTTAAAACAAAAATGGTTGAATTGATATTAACATAATGTTACAACCTAGCTAAACAACACTCCAATACATCAAGTTTTCAAAAATGGTCAAACTAAATCTGTTATGTTGCAAGCTTACAACCTTTCTACATATAACTTCCTTATTTATACTAGCTTTTTTTTTCAAATTTTTTACAAGTATGAACTCTGTCATAATCCCATAACAACAAAGAAACTTTAAAAAAACATTAAAAAACTGATTTAAAAGAGTTTAAGCTCAACATCCACATGGTTCTAACCGATTGTATCCATGATTGGTATTTGATGAAGCTATTGTACCAAAACACCAACCTTCCTTGCATTTAATCCTACAAGATAAGCCCTTGATTCTGGGCCATATTTTGAAAACTCATTAACTTTGTTACAGACTGTTTAAGAAGTTGGTTCTCTTAACTTAGCTTCCAAATTGCATTTGCTTCATAATTAATCATATTTTGAAAACTCATTAACTTTACTACAGACTGTTTAAGAAGTTGGTTCTCTTTGCTCAGCTCCCAAATTGCATTTGCTTCATAATTAATCTTTTCCATTATTATGGAAACTTCCCCATAGCTTCCTTCAAGTGGCTATGGACTTCCAAAAGAAAAATGTTGTTTTTATTAGCCATAATTCCAATCTTCTAGTACCTTAATTGCCTCTTTACCTCATGAATTTCACACCTAGAACACTTGCAATCATTTTTGTGGCCACGCCACATTGTTACTCTCACTTGAATATCAATCAAGTATTCCTGATCCATGAACATAACTCTTGGTTTGAAATTGATGACTAACCACCGAACCAAACTAAATGTGCACAAGGTGAAGTGCCAAACAAAGAGAGGAGGACTGTATATCCACTCTAGGGTGAATCACTTGGCTCCCAAAAATATCAAACAGAAAAATCCACCTACACAGAGAGGTTTTCATAGATGGAACATGGATACAACTCCCCAACCACATCGCTGGAGTTAATATTAAGTGGTCCGACCCATCGTAAACTGTGTCGATGATCAAGTGTCATGAGATTAGCTTGAGGTTCCCTTCGTGCTAAGGGGGCGCACTTTAAAGGAGGGTAGAGTGGAGGGGGGTGCGCGGGTTTTGGGTCTTTCCCCTCCATGCACTGCACCATTAGTTGTTTAAAAACCCTAACCCTTCTATACTCATTTTCACTGGTTCAACTTTTTCTGGGCGTGGTTTCAAAATTCGCTGGCACTAAACAAAACAGAATATTGGCAACAAAAGACAGAACCAGAGCGGTTCTCCGTTCAATATTCATTGGGGTGATTTCCTTTCTACATTTCTTTGGATACATGCTAATGGAGGACAATTTCGCATCACAAAACTGTTTCTTTTTTTTGGATCAAAACGAGACTCCACTTCCACACCGAACAATGTCCACTTGTGCAACGGTTCTTTTTCTTTTAATATGTTCGATTAGAGCCAGAAACTTCCAACATTTATATAGGGAGACCTTTGATCAACAGGCTCGATAGGACAATCTTGTAATTGATGGGACGATTTATTTCATTTAACCACTTGAAACGGATCTGAGAATTCTAAAGTGGTTGATCCTGGCATAGTTTTGCCGAAGCAAGGAACCCCATACGTCCTTATGCAATTTTCATCTCATAAAAAAGGATGATACTCAATTTGGCATAGAAAATGAATCATATTCATCTTTGAAACCCTAGAAAACAAATCGCCCATCTACCTAACCTACGTTCGAAATACTGCTGGGGTCATCTCCTTATCCAGTTCGTATGAGGTGTTTTCCCTCACTTTCATGGGGTCTTAGTTCAATTTCGTGGGCGTTCTTTGCACAGACCAGAGATTTGCAATGAACACAATCTTTCACGAAGTTGCAGGGTGATATATGGTATAAATTTTAGAGAAATCATGTTGCGTTGATGTGATATATTCAACGCCCATGTCCAATATTCGGTCTGGTAGATTCTCTTTTTGCACGCACATATTGGCTTGAAACGTTTTGTTTCCTTCTTCGAATTTGTTTCCAGCAGACCCTAGCCGAGTGTAATCAGCAGAGTTCTTATTAAGTTTGCCGATTTGGTGGAGAGACTTTCCATCAATCTTGCCGAAGGCATCCAAGCAGTTGCCTTTAACTTCGTCGATTGAATCGACACACTTCTGATTAAGTTTTCTGATTCCATCACTGCACTTTGTCATGTTGTCTTTAATATTGCAGATGGCTTATGATTTCATCTGAAGTCTTCTTTAAGTTTATTTTCTTTTGATTATTATATAAGATTTTTTTATTTATTTCTTTTAAGACACGTTTTCTTTTCCCTCTAAATTCAAACAATTTAAAGTTAATTCTGAATTTTCATTTTAAAAAGGCTGAAAAAGATTTAAACTTGAATGACCTGTATTAAAATCAATAATGCAAAACTTTATCATTTTCCTATGGGAGGCAAGAAAACCAATTAGCAAACCTGTGGTTGAGGCTGTACGAAAAACTTTTAAATCTTCGGAACTTTGTAGCACGTCCTCCGATTGGGGTGCTTTCTTTTGGGCTATTAAGAACGCACAGAGGCGCTCCTGGTGAGCTTACTAACCATGTCATACAAATATTTTATCGAGGCGACCGGTTGGGCAAGAAACCCTAGGTGATTCGTTTTAGCCCTTACGGGACTCAGATTTCGATTCCATGAGTTGTGTTGGAATCGTACTGCCAGAAAACATATGACTAGAATGCTTTGAGAATGAAAATTTAATTTTGACAGAAACTGAAAATTGTGCTCAAAGATATTTTTTAAATGGATGTTTGGGTCTTGCGTCTTCTAATGCTTCACCCAAATTAAATTTTGTCAGTTCCTCTACCATCTATGATGTATAAGGACTTAGTTCATCCGTTGACATTGAAGTAATGTGTCAATAGCACAAAGTTATAAATCTTCCAAAACAATCAACTAATGTTCGGAGCGCTCAGTATTGTCTAGGAGCTGAGATGATCAAATTTCTTCCGAGGTGTGTTTTATGACCAATGTAAGACAAAAAAAGTGTTGTGTTTAGCCCAAATGACGCTAGAGAGCTTTCAAGATCATGGTTTAGTCGTAGAACCAAGAGACACAAAGTGGACAAGCTAGTATATCATGTGCGATTAAAGTTGTCAATGACACATACGACTTGATTGTGAATGCGATATGGCATAGGTTAGGTGTAGTAGGTTATCAATGACTAGCGATCCAATTAGGCATGGAGATCTTAGACACCACACATGATATGAGATCGATTGTTGGCCTATCAAGAAGCATTTGAGTCAAGAGGAGGATAAGATAGTCCTTACAACGAAGGTGGGCCTCGTTGACCTGGTCAGTGTTGGTGAGAGGAAGAAGATCATCTTCAATGCACTTGGCAATGATGAGGGGTCAACACTCTTTCGCTGATGTATCGAGGACATGCGGGGGAAACTTATCAACAAGCAGTGCATAGGTGAGGAAGAAACGAACCTTCAAGATATGCAATGTAATAAAATGAAAGGGAGGGGTGTTGTCTATATGCAGTGTATCGAAGAAAGTGAAAGGAAATTAGACTGTGAAAGGCGTGCATGTGGCGATGATGATCACGCGAACACTACCGATGTGTTGGTGTTGATCGTGTGTACTTCGCCTGTGAGAAAAACGTGAGTTAGTGGAGTTCAGCGGGGGTGTGTTGGTGCATCAACCAATTTTGAACGATGGTGGCTTATGTATTGGTGAAGAAATGACTGGCGCGCCAATGTAGAGGTGTAAGAAAATATGCATGCATCGATATGCTATGTATCAATGTAGAGAGAGAGAACTCGATGAAGTGCATATCATCGAGTAGAAGTGATAGGGAGAGGAACCACAAATGATAAGGCAAGAGAGTGTGAGGAAAACTTGGGATTAGTCATTTACACGAGAGAGAGTGTGAGGGTCCTTGTAGGAAGAATTGGAGGGGGTCCAATTTCTTATCTTGGAGAGATCCTAAGACAAGAAAATTGGGAGGTTTTCGTGCGAGCACAACAAATTCCAAACTTGACCACTTATCAGTCCAAATTTTACCTTAAATAGAAACTCGACCCATCCAGGCTCAGTGTTGAAATTGTAGCTCTTCCTATGTAATCTCAATGTTGAAACCATATCTCTGATACCACAATGTAACATCTCCATCCATCCAGCTTGGAGCATGTCACCCAATCTCAATTTATGACACTCTGTAACCCTTATGTAACATCCTCGTTACGAAATTGTAACATCATTCAACTTACTACTAAACAATTCTATTCCAAAATTCACTTCACGGATTCTACTCTAAACACAAGTCTACATAGTATCACTTGAAGTAACGCGCTCAACCCCAAGATGATTCATGCTAAACAACTTATAACAACAGAAGTAATACAAAGCAACTGAGAAAAAGCATACTGAACACACAACACTACTATGCACGCAACCATTCTAGCATCACACACCAATTGTTTTCTCCTTGTGCACGCAGACAACTTCCCTGTGTGCACAAGTAAATCCAGCCTCTGGTGCATTGTTAGTTTGAATTCACTCTTGCTACCATTGTTGGTCTAACCCAGGTTCATATCTACTATGGTTTCCAACAAAACCCCCTAAAACTATCGACCCTTCTAGTAAACCAGTAGGCAATGTTATCCCCTAGCCTAGGGATAACTAAGGAGATTATGTCTCGAGGCCCATTGGTCCTAGACATGGAGTACCGAGAGCCATATTGACTTGAGCTAAGCCCTGAAGGGGCCATCCTTCTTCTTCAATGCCTCCATCTTTTCAGCAGCAACAACATCCATCCCATCGGCCTAGTCCTGAAGCAGCAATGGGTCTTGCTCCATGAGGTAATGAGTCTAGGTATCATTGTATGTGTCACTCTGATTCTCAAAACATTTGAATATGTGCACTTAATTCTCTTTTGATTCATGACATGGGCTTGGACTTTATTCCTTTTGACTTGTCCATACCTGGGGGGATGACAGAACACCCTACCAAGTTGGTTTGCTAAGGAGTGAGTTGCCACTGGGTGGGTTTATGAAAGGTCATCGTCCATTCCCACCATACTTATCACTTTTCATCACCTTCCCTATCATATATCCCCTGCATTGGTTCAGGCATTGGGCTTGCCAAACTAGTTAAGGGTTGTACCTTGCCTTGTGGGAAGAAGGGGCTAAAGGCCCAGAGGGTAAAAGTAGTTGGGTAAAGATAAAAGCCAAAAGATCAAACCTTCAGATGCTTAACCCAAGGATCCCCGAGAAAGAAATAAAAGGCTTATCAATAAGAAAAAGGAGGGACCCATAAAATAAATAAACTGAAGACCTAGTTGGATGATAGGGGGTCTCATCACGAGCCAACCTATTTGGTCCATGGGCATGTAGCGGTATGACACTACTATTCAACTAGTCACCATGCTAGGGTAGTGGATCTTGGTAGCATAGCCAAGAGAAAGGGGGTCTCATCACAAGCCAACCTTCTCATCTCCGTGAAATGCTTATGGGGAACACTGTCACCACTGGTCACCACGCCAGGGCAGTGTCCCCCAACTATTCTCTTGAAAGAAAAGAAAATAAGATAAAAAGTAAGAAGGAATTGAATGGGCTAGGAAACATTTTCATCCATGACAAGGTGCAACTCAGCCTCTTCAGAGACACCCACAGGTAATCCCTACATTTTCATGTCATCATTACACCCCTTGCCCATACATTCCCATAGAATCTCATGCACTTACATGACCTATATTGGTCTTCACCTAGAAACATCCCACACCTTAGTAGAATTAGTCCAATAGGACGTCCTGAAACCCTTTCCAAACCTGGATTTTAGAATAGCATAACGTCTTTGAGCACTTGTCTGGGAAAGGGGGGTTTCATACACATGTTTAGGTAACTTGATTATTAGATGTGATTGATATTCCTATGATCCCTATGACTTATGATCCCATCGAGGGCGTACTTGTTGTTGTTGTAGGACCATGCCCGACGGACAGGTACATATGGGGAGACAATTATCTTAGACCTACATAGGGATAAAATCCCACCAGATGGATGTTGAATCCCCATCCAGGGGAAAACATATACCAAAGGCTTGCACTGGAGAGAGAAGAGGGCGTTCCACCAGAGACAACTTGCCAGGCCTTGACCCAGGGGGTCTTTCCCTCCCACCATGATGTTGGCCCTTGAAGGCCCTTGACGTCATCATTCAAAGCCTTGACGTTACCCAGTTGAGGTATCTAGCTTGAGGACGGCTTTGGTTGGCACATGTGGTAGTTCTTGAGGGGTTTTGAGCCCCAACGTTTCACTTGGAGGGCTATCGTTCTAGCAAGAAGGCTAACGTCACCCTAGGACGGGCATGACGTCACCCTAAAAGTAAAAAATTTGGGTTTTATTTGATAATTTTGTGTAAAATTGCATTTTCTCATGTAAACTGGCCATGTTAGCCATTTTGACCTAATTTTGTAATTAAAGGTCATTTTGATTGTATAAATAATGGATTTTTCCCTTGTATTTTTTCCATCATTCTTTCACTCGCTAAGTGAGGTCTGAAATTCAGCTCCTTTAAGGCTCTTTGGCTGAAATTAAGTGGTGCGCAACTCTTGGAGGAGGCTTATATTGGTGTTTTTGGCATTTTTCTTGGTGGAAAGTCTTCAACTAGTCTAATTTATAGATTATTATTGGTGAATGTAAGTGAATTTCTACAATTCTTCTTTACTTTTAATGGTTATAGTACATTTACTTTGCATTTTTCCAAGATTATGAAATTGCTAGCTTAAAACCCTAGGAGATCAAGCACATGTTATTGTCCTTGTCTTAATAGCTTTTTCACCTACTAGATTGTGCTAGAAAGCCTACCTTTTGAAGCATTGTGCTAGAGCCCTACCATTGTAACACTCTAGCATCATTTTCTTCATCAAGCCATTATTTACTTCAAGCTTGAGCTAAAGAAGAAGGAAAACCACTAGGGCCTAGGGTTACCTACTTCCTAGTAGTCGTTTTCCTTCTAGGATCTGTTGATTGAGGTCTTGAGTTACCAACACCTTAACCATCATCCCTCTTGTCCTTATCCCACACATTATCATTTTAATCCTTCAAGATTGTTGCTGCTAAAAGTGACTCCATTAGCCCTTAAGACACTGATCTCGACCTTATGTTTGATTGATTGATGAGAACAACTTTCAAATCTTATACCTCAAGCTATTTGCTAACATTTCCCAACCCTAGATTACACTAATTCACTAACCTTCTTGTTGTTGTTACAAAAGTAAGCTACAACCAATTATTACAGCAGTAAAAGATCTTAAAAGAAATTGCAAAAGTTGATTTTACGTTACCTCTTTCACTTCCGACAAATGCTAGCATAGTGCTATTATGACATTATCATTTTTGGTCATTTTGAATCTAATTCAAGGCATTGATTGTGAAGCGATTTATATATATACATTTTTTCTATAGATTTTTGTTTGCTTCATATTTTATCAACTACTTTCTTTCATTGACAAGTCCAAGGTTTTATGAAGCACTAACATCAAACTGTACTTGCAAAAGATAGTGTTTTTCTTGTTGCTTTGTTCTAGGCAGGTACACTTAAGAATATCATTGCTTCATTTACTAAAACTTTGGGACTTTCTGATCAGTGTGATTTGTAAGAGGGGATAAATTTCTTGATATCTAAACCTTTGCCTTCTCAAACCCCCAAGTCATCAGGGACGTCTCCCTTGGGCTATCATCCCTAAATAGAAAGAGGTTTCTTATTAAGGTGACGGTGATAGGACAACCTCCTGTTACGCCAATTTTCCCTCCTTTATATTTTTCCTTTGGGACAAGTACAAATTACATGATAACATTTTGGCGTCGTTGTCGGGGAACACTGATTCAATTATCCTCAAAGAAGACACTTCTCAGTAATCCTTTCCTCAAAATCCTTTACTTTGCAAAGCTTACTTGGTGACTCCACTGAGGGTGATCCCCTCATCCCTTTGATAGTTTCAAGAAAACTATCTGGTGACTCCACCAACCTCAGGGAGGTACACCAACCCTCCCCAATCCTTCAGAATAAAACCTCCCCGAAACTCTCCTCTAGTAAAATCATTATTTGGAGGTAATCTTCCCTTGAACACAATGTCTAGCGCAGGAACTCAGACTGTTAATCCAAACCAAGCCAATAACCAAAATAAATGGTCATCCAATCTCTTCAAACCACTATACATGACAGGTATACTAGGATATGCTAGGCAAATGCCCCCTAAGTATGAAAAGGGGTTGCCTAAATTCACTGGAAATGATGTAGTCAGTGCCAAGGATCATATGAGAAATTTTTGGGCCTTCTTCCAGCTTCATCCCATCAATGATGATGCTGAACATCTAGCTATGGAATTGTTCTCTTCTACCCTCCATGATGGTGCTAGACGCTGGTACAATGGGCTCCCTGATGCTAGTATTAAAACCATGGATAGGTTGCAGGAAGTATTCCTCAAACGATGGAGTATCAAGGAAGACACCAATATGATGTTGATAAGGCTGAATAACCTCATGAAACAAGAGAATGAAACCATTAGAGAATTCCATGACAAGTTTGAAAATTTGATGCAAAAAATCCCAGTAAGCCATCATCCGTCTGATAGTTTCCTTCTTTTCCTTTATACCAAAGCCTTTACATGATAGTTGGGATATCTCCTCAGAGATAAAGCGCCTCAGATAATCCAATAATCCCAAGAGGTAGCTACAAGGATTGAAGACAACCTTTCTTCATCTAGAGTCGAACCTTTCTCAGCCCCAAGAATCATAATGGACACTAAACCTAAGATAGTCCAAAATGTTGAACCTACCTCAGGCATTAGCACTATCTTATCAAAGTTACAATTGACTGTAGATGGCATGGTAAAAACCCAAGAGCTGGTGATGAATAGGATTGTCAACCTAGAAAGAACTTAGCAACAAGCCCCTAGGGTTCCTTACAAAGGACAATTCCAGAAAGGGAACCAAGTTTTTAGACCAAAGAATGATCAAGAGGTTCCTAATACTTTATCCCCTGCAAATATAGTAGATGAAAACCATTGGTGCTTACAATGAAGTGAGTCACATTGGGAGCATGAGTGTCCTTTCAACAATGGTAATCATGACCTAGTGAATATAGTTAACCATACCATTGAAAATCCTCAATATTTCCTTAGTGTTAGACTTGAAGAACATCAAGAGGGAATAAAGGAAGAAGATAGGAAGGCTAGGATGGAGGCAATAAATAACCTTGACCAAGAATCAAGAGAAAAGTTGAAGAAACAAGAATTCCAAGTGTATAGTAGACAAAAAAGAATGAACCAACCTCTCTCTGCTGGTCCTTTGGCATCACAAACAAGACCTCCACCCATGAACATACTCCTTCCTAAGAACCCTCCCAAGGTTGACAAAGTGGATTTGAACTTTGACTTTGAAGGTGCATTAGAAAAAATGCACGTGACCATTCCCTTGAGAGAAGTCATCAAGGTCCCATCTGTCAAAGAAGGTTCAATTGTTTTTTCAAAGGCTGAGATGGACCAATGGACCCTCCTATTATGTTACAAGCCGATCACTTTAGGGTTTAGTATGATGGACATCCACCTTTCTTCATGACCTTATTGATCAATAACAAATGCCTTAACAACTATATGCTTGATTCAGAGGCAGGTGTTAACATGATGTCTTTGAAGGTCATGGAAAAATTGGGCCTAAAGGTCACACGACCTTACAAGAATGTGTGTGGCCTTGATTCCAGAGACATACCCACTCATGGGGTAGTTGAGAATGTTGAAGTATGCCTTGGAAGATACCCTGAGAGAGTGATCCACATGGATATTGTGGTGTTGGATGTCCGAGATGTGTGGGGAATGTTGTTGTCCAGGAAGTTTGTTGCAATGCTCAGAGGCACCCTAAAGATGGATCTCACATATATTAATGTGCCTATGAATGATGGAACAATAAGTACCCTCTCGAATGTGCCAATGACCAAAATCCATGTGCAAGAAATTGGTGATGACATTGGAACTAATGAAACACATGAACCAGTCAAAGAAATTCCTCCTGTATTTTCCCCTGATGACATGCCTTTCGCTACAAAACAAGACTTTGATTAGATACGATGGCTGAAGAAGGAGGAGTATTGACAACTCCTAAAAAAATATAAAGACAAATAAATTGGGGCTGTCAAGTTATTAAAGAAAGGAGAAGATGCCATACTGATCCGACTGTCCGAGTAATAAGTTTTCACAGCAGAATCCCACACTCCTCCCTTAAGACAATACACCAGGGTTGTACAAGAGACAACCAAATTCAATAACAAGGATTACAAAGATGGAGATATAGTCTAGATGTGGGATACAAAGAAGGGAGAGCCTACTAATGTCAAGGACAATGCACAATTTTGGCTTGGACCCTTTAGAGTTAGAAAAAATTCAGTGAATGATGCCTACTATTTATCTACATTGGAAGGAAGAAGGCGCCCATTACCAGTTGGTGGACACCTCCTCAAACCCTATCAAGGGGAAGATACATGACTTCACAAGTAAGTATAGGTAAGTAGGTAGGCATTTTCATTTATTGTGTAAACCATTTGCATTTCATGTTAGAGTAGTTGTATTTCCATTTGTATATATGGCTTAATTACTTTCATTTTTATTGTACCATATATCATCCACGGGTGATATCACCACCCCAAATGATTACTAATATATTTTGTGGAGATCTAGTAGGTCACAAGTCATACCATATATGTTGAGGTTCTCATGTGCTCTACGGTGAGAACATGTCCCCGAGTTGGAGCCAGATGTTATCCCCTAGCCTAGGGATAACTAAGGAGATTATGTCTCGAGGCCCACAGGTCCTAGACATGGAGTACAGAGAGCCATATTGACTTGAGCCTAGCCCTAGAGGGCCCATCCTTCTTCTTTAGCGCCTCCATCTTGTTAGCACCAGCAACATCCATCCCATCGACCTGGTCCTGAAGCAATAGTGGGTCTTTCTCGATGAGGTAATGAGTCCGGGTATCATGGTATGTGTCACTCTGATTCTCAAAACATTTTAATATGTGAACTTAATTATATTTTGCTTCATGACATGTGCTTGGAATTTATGCCATTTGACTTGTCCATACCCGAGGGGATGACAAAATGCCCTAGCAAGTTGGTTCCCTTAGGAGTGAGTTTCCACTGGGTGAGTTTATGAAAGTTCATCGTCCATTCCCACCATACTTATCACTTTTCATCATATTCCCTCTCATATATCCCCTACATTGGTTCGGGCATTGGGTTTTCCAAGCTAGTTAAGGGTTGTACATTGCCTTGTGGGAAGAAGGAGCTAAAGGTCCAGACGGTAAAATTAGCCGACAAAAGATAAAATCCAAAAGATCAAACCTTCTAATGCTTCGCCTAGGGATCCCCAAGAAATAAATAAAAGGATTTTCAGTAAGAAAAAGGAGGGACCCATAAAATAAATAAACTCAAAACCTATTTGGAGGATAGGGGCTCTCATCACAATCCATCCTATTAGGTCCATGGGCATGTAGCGGTATGACAATACTATTCAGCTGGTCACCACACCAGGATAGTGGATCTTTGTACCATAGCCAAGAGAAAGGGGGTCTCATCACGAGCCAACCTTCTCATCTCCATGAAATCCTTGTGGGTAACATTGTCACCACTGGTCACCATGCCAAGGAAGTGTCCCCCAACTATTATCTTGAAAGAAAAGGAAATAAGATAAAAAGTAAAAAGGCATTGAATGGGCTAGGAAACATTTGTATCCATGACAAG
This sequence comes from Picea engelmannii, assembly GCA_009831015.1. Classification (NCBI taxonomy): domain Eukaryota; kingdom Viridiplantae; phylum Streptophyta; class Pinopsida; order Pinales; family Pinaceae; genus Picea; species Picea engelmannii. Next base: position 53,462 of record ML780935.1, read on the forward strand.
GTGCAGCTCACCCTCTTCAGAGGCACCCACAGGTATGCCCTACATTTCCATGTCATCACTACACCCCTTGCCCAGACATCCCCATACTATCTCATGCACTTACATGACCTAGATTTTCTGGAAACATCCCACACCTAAAGAGAATTATCCCAATAGGAAATCCTGAAACCCTCTCCAAACCTAGCTTTTAGAATAGCATAACGTCTTTGAGCACTTGTCTAGGAAAGGGGTATTTCATGCACATGTTTTTGTAACTTGATTATTAGATGTGATTGACATTGGTATGATCCTTGTGACTTATGATCCCATGAAGGGTGTACTTGTTGTTTTTGCAGGACCACGCCCAACGGACAGGTAAATATGAGGAGATGATTAGCTTAGACCTCCATAGGGATAAAATCCCACCAGATGGATGTTGAAACCCCAGGCATGGGTAGACATATACCAGAGGCTTGCACTAGAGAGAGAGGATGACTTTCCACCAGAGACAGCTTTGCAGGCCTGGACCCAGGAGGGTCTTTCCCTCCCACCATGATGTTGGTCCTTGAAGGCCCTTGACATCATCATTCAGATCCTTGACGTCACCCAGTTGAGGTATCCAACTTGAGGACATCTTTGGTTGGCACATGTGGCAATTCCTGAAGGGTTTTGAGCCCCAACGTTTCACTTGGAGGGCTAACGTCACCTTAGGAGGGGCATGACATTACCCTAAAAGGATAAAATTAGGGTTTTATTTGACAATTTTGTATAAATTTTCATTTTGTCATGTAAACTGGCCATGTCGGCCTTTTTGACCTAATTTTGTAATTAAAGTTCATTTTGATTGTATAAATAAGGGATTTGTCCCTTGTATTTTTTCATCATTCTTTCACTCACTAAGTGATTTCTGAAATTCGGCTCCTTTAAGGCTCTTTGGTTGAAATTAAGTGGTGCAGAACTCTTGGAGGAGGCTTATATTGGTGTTTTTGGCATTTTTCTTGGTGGAAAGTCTTCAACTAGGCTAATTTCTAGATTATTCTTGGTGAATGTAAGTGAATTTCTGCAATTCTTCTTTACTTTGAATGGTTATAGTACATTTACTTTGATTTTTTCCAAGATTATGAAACTGCTAGCTTAAAACCCTAGGAGATCAAGCACATGTTATTGTCCTTGTCTTAATAGCTTTTTCACCTATTAGATTGTGCTAGAAAGCCTACCTTTTGAAGCATTGTGCTAGAGGCCTACCATTGTAGCACTCTATCATAATTTTCTTCATCAACCCATTATTTACTTCAAGCTTGAGATAAAGAAGAAGGAAAACCGCTAGGGCCTAGAGTTACCTACTTCCTAGTAGATGTTTCCCTTGTAGGGTTTGCTTATTGAGGCCTTCGGTTACCAGCACCTCAACCATCATCCCTCTTGTTCTTAGCCAGCGCATTATTTGATTCCTTCAAGATTTCTTCTACTAAAAGTGACTTCATTATCCCTAAAGACACTGATCTAGACCTTATGGTTGATTGATTGATGAGAACAACCTTCAAATCTTATACCTCAAGCTATTTGCTAACATTTCCTAACCCTAGATTAGAGTAATTCACTAACCTTCTTCTTGTTGTTACAAAAGTAAGATACAACCAATTATTACAACAGTAAAATCTCTTAAAATCAATTGCAAAAGTTATTTTGTACGTTGCCTCTTTAGCTCCCGACAAATGATAGCATAGTGGTATTATTAGATTATCATTTTTGGTCATTTTGAAGCTAATTCAAGGAATTGATTTTGAAGCCATTTATATATATACATTGCTGCTATAGATTTTTATTTTCTTCATCTTTTATCAACTGGTTTCTTTCATTGACAAGTCCAAGGTTTTATGAAGCACTAACATCAAATTGTACTTGAAAAAGATAGTTTTTTTCTTGTTGCTTTGTTATGGGCAGGTACACTTAAGCATATCATTGCTTCATTTACTAAATCTTTGGGACTTTCTGATCAGTGTGACTTGTGAGAGTGGATAAACTTCTTGATATCTAAACCTTTTCCTTCTCAAACCCTAAGGTCATCAAGGACGTCTCCCCTGGGATATCATCCCTAAATAGAAAGAGGTGTCTTATTAAGGTGACGGTGATAGGACAACCTCCTGTTATGCCAATTTTCCCTCCTTTATCCTTTTCCTTTTGGACATGTACAAATTGTGCTATAAGAGGAAACACAACACACACAATGCATTGCGCATTCTCACCCGAGATAGTTCTTATGGGTGGCTACAATGCTCAGGTGCTTACAGCCCGAGAATGTGTGGGGATATGGGATTAAACTATGATATCTTTTTTTTTTAATCTAACATTCAACTCATCTTGATTAATTTATCATTTTGATTCATGCATGTAAAGTAACAAATCTAACTAAATCATTCATGCATTTGTTTAACATCTAATCATTAACAGTAAAGGAAATACTAAATACTCAATAACACAACACATGATCTATCATGGTTCACCCCTACTGGGCTACGTCGACAAAGATTTGGTTGCTCTGTTATTTTATTATTATGTTTCTAAAACTACAGTGCCTCGTGCACTACAACTCTCCATCAAAACATGTCGATATCTATAATGAGGTAGAATAGATCACACCAGGATCCTTAGCCTATGATCTAACCCTCAAGATCTACCTTATTTCTCTCCTCAGCGCAACAGCTTACAAAATGGGATCGGATTTTACAGACATCCAGTCTTCAAACAACATAGTAACAATGACCAAGAACACAATAACCAACTGAGACCCATGACCTAGACCTCCTAGGTACTTATTTATACCTGTTTTTGGCTGACCAACCATTTTATATTCTTACTAAAACCCTAACCCTATAATGGTTAGGTCTTCTTACATGTGTGCCTCACATGATTTCCTCCTCTGCATGGGTGTTTACCTTGCACGTGCTTCTTTTCCTGCTAGTTTTCTTTTCCTTCCTTGTGCTTTATTCTCCAAAATTAATATTTATTCCAAAATGGGCATCTGCCCAACATGCCCCCAACACTAACACGTGGCTCGTCCCGAGCCACTTAGGCACTACGTGCTCCCTTGACAACCTCTGCCTAACTGTGGAACTTGTCTACAAGTCGCCTTCCTCATGTTTGGACTTGCACGAACTTTTCTATAAGAGATTCTAAGTTCTGTGCTACAAATTCATTTTAAAATATGGTTGTCAATTCCACCTGAGTGTGCACCATATCATTCTTCTCTGCCTCCAGCTGCATGATCATTTCTATTGCTTTCACTTAGAGGGATTCCATCTATTCCTATCTCTCTTGTTTGTGCGCCTGCGCCGTCTTTAGTTCGACCTACAATCTCTTCATCTCCAACATTCCTTTTAAACACTCAGTGATGCCCATTGTCTTCTTCCTCTACTTGAGGTCTTAGATTTATGAATTTATTCTCTCTTCCTCCTGGTCCCACCCCTGCACCTACTCATCTTCCTTCAGTGATGTCCAAAGCTGCGTTGTTCTGTAAAACATTTTTGTTGTTGTGTTAGCTTGTTTCTCCAACTCTATTAGTTGGAGTGCAACATCTACTTTCCTTTGATCCCTAACCTCAGGTGGAGTCGCCAGAGTCAATTTTTCCTTTAGTTCCTCAATCTGTTGCCTATATTGGTTGATGGTTTGGGTAATGTTATTAAGTTTCTTCTCTATACTTGGACTCTCGACCTACGCAGTGTCCGAAAGGTGGTTGTAGATTGTTTTCAACCCTTGTTCAATTTTATCTGCATCATCTTTCTCTTCTCTGGTCTCGAACTTTAATTGTTCAACCACAAGCTCCAATTCTTCCTTGTCACTTTTAGTTCCTACAATTCTACTACGTCTGTCCTCGCACGTGACTTCATCTCCTACACAACACTGACTTGGAGTCTATACAATGCCTTTGTTGGTATCTTGGCTAATACCATGTCGACCTATGCCAAATATTTCAGTGGCGTCTATGTTGGGGTTTCATCCATCTACAACATGTCATTTGTTACTCTGAATGTTGGACTCGCCTACATAGTTGTGTAAATAGTGTGTTTTGTTTGTGGCATCATCCTTGTCGTCGTTGTTGTTTCTCCCTCGAGGAAGGATTTTGTTCCCCTTTCAGACCTTTGCATGGTTCTTATTTGCTCAAGTACCTACTTTATGCCAGCCAGGTCATCTTGTATCATCCCCTTTGGTGTTTGGCTTCTTCAAAATATTATGCAACATGGTATGGCACCTTCAAAGCCACAAGATCAATGTCATCCTCTGTGATCGTGTACTTGAGCGATTCTTTATGCACCTTCTCTTTCTTTCACATTCCTCTTGACTGTGAAATTGGTTGCTTAGGTGGCCCTGGTTCTTATGGAGTAGATGTTGAGGGGGTTCCCTGTGTTCCCGTAGTCCCCGCTCCTTGTTCTTTTTGTTGCAAGGTAGTGTCCTTCTTCCCTTCCTGTGCATCCTTCTTTTATGTTCCCCCCTTCTTTTGTTATGCTGGCTTCTGTGTTGGTTTCATCCTTTTGGGTGCAACTTTGTCTCTGATAGATGTCCTGGTTTGTCCTATGTCCACCTTTGTGCCCTTAGGTACTTCCTGATTTAAGACTAGGATCTTCCAGTCATGGGGCCAATATCTCATGGCCATCTCTACGTATTCCTCTGTGACGTAGTATCTCAATTGGAGACACTCATTTCCTGAATCCCTACACGCTTGAATCCACATATTGTGCCTGGATACCTTGAATTTGGGGATGTCCTTGAACTATGCAACCACCTCTCTTTCCCCTTCAATTTCTGTAATTTGAATGTTGCATGGGTCATATTCATCTGGTGCTGCTTCCTGTACATGATAGCATGACAATATTTCTTTCACTGTTTGTCTATTATGTTGTTGGTACTCTTTTATAAGTTCAACCTCTGGTTACTTAATAAATATCACCCCTCTGATTTGTTTGAGTGTTGAATCCATGTTGGGGTTCTCATGTTCAAATGAGAAAGTGACTATAAAATTATGTTGTAATGTTGTCCATTCTGCACTGGCTCTACGCAGTTCCTGGTCTACATACCAGTTTGTTAGAATTCCTTCCAATGTGTGAATGAAGTGATGAGGCCATTCTTCTGGTGGTGTCATTTTCCATAGTGTTTTGCACTTTTCCAAGTGTTCTGTTGGTGTCCCCTATCCATCATATCTCTATAGTTGATTACTTCCCTATTTTGCGCCAAATATAATGCGCAGTAATCACTTACATTAGTACCAGTCCTTGAATGTCTCTTTGTGCACACCCCACCATCTTGCAGGTGTTTCCTTGAGTGTTATGTCCATAGTTAAGAGCCTCTGATTTTCTAACACTTCATCTTCATATCTTGTTAGGAATTCTTCTAAGTCATTCAACCCATGAAAATTTGGAGGTTCTCTTATCTCTATACCTACCCATCTTACTGCGCAGTCTATTGTTTGTCACCTTCTTGTGGATACTTCATGTAGTCTCTGTTGCCAATTCTCCAACCATATATCTGAGTCTGATGTGCATGATGTGATAATTCTCCAACTGAGTACTCCATTTGTAGTTGGATTTACATAATCTTCTTCTCGTGTGGTGGTTCTGTATAAATGGTTGATTTCCTCTAGATCTAAGCAAGCGGGTTCTACAAACCTTTCCCCTTATGATGGGTCTAGTGGTGCAATGAATCTGTACTCTCCTGACTCGAATGGAATCTTCCTTTTATTTAAATTGATTATGATCTGGTTGTCAAATTCCCAATCCAATCCAAGCAATGTTGGGTAAGGTGTTGTGCCATCCACTATTTCTATCACTTCGAAATCGGCTTTAGTGTGCACTCCATCTAGATCTACTGTCACACCCTTTAGCCTTCCAATTGGCAAAACTTTGTGTTGATTTTCTAGTTTCAGTTGAATAGGTCAATATCCTAATGTGGGCTCTCCCATAAATTTCCATGTCTTCTTGGGTAACACATTTACTTTGGATCCTAAATCCAGTATAATATCCCCCATGTTGAAATCTCCAATGTTGGCATTCAGTCTGAATTATCTGCTTGTTCTCCTCCTTGTATGTAGATGATTAACTATTTTCTGTTCTAGCTTTCCCTCTACATCTGTGTTACATATTTTTAACATATTTTGTAACATTTTAATAGATGATGAATCATTTAGTAGTTTAACAGAGGATTGAAAAAAAACCTTTATGGTACTTACTTGTACTAGGGGTTGTGCTTCATTAGTGTGATCCAACGATGAAGGCATTTTTTACATTGGTACGTCCTAAATATGTTGTGTAGTTGATGTAGACGGAATGTATGGCTTCAAGAATTATTTCCTAGCTTTCTTGAATAGATCCTTCTCATTCTGCGCATCAAACTGCTTCTATGGTTCGACATTCTTCTTCACCTGTTGGTGTTTTGTTGTATCTTGTCTTACTGCGTCATCTCCTATCTTAGCTCCTTCGCGCATAACAATGTTGATATTTCTTCCATCATCCCTTGCTTCTGCAGAAATCCATTGAGCATTCTGATTGTTCTAATTTCTCTTTTCCTGGATCTTCCCCAATAGTGTCAGATAGTCTCCTATGTCATTATCAGATGTGTGACAATACATACATGTCATAGGTGGAAGTGGACATTCTCTTGCATAGTGTCCTGGTTGTTGAAAGTTATGGAATACCACTGGTCCTCTGCCTCTTCCAAAGCCTCCTCTACCTTTTCATCCACCTCTGTATCCAGCTCAATATCCTCATGATGAGTTGTACTGAAGCACTTGATTGTACTACATAGGATTATACTGTGGCTGCGTGGTATTGTATTGCGGCTTCACAGTGTTATATTGTTGTGGCACAGTGTTATATGGGGTTGGTACTTGGTTAAACTGTGGTTTAGATTACCCTATCATCATTTTTGTCTGCACCCTATAGGTATCTGATGTTCTTTCCCTCATCAGCTCCATTGTCCTACAATATTTGTCATCATGGCCTACTGACTTGCAAAATTTGCAATATGAACTCTTAATCATTGTTTGGTATTTATGTATCATTGGAAAATGATATGGATCATGCCATTATGTCTTACGGATCTCACACCATAGTCCTCCTGATGGAAAAGGGTTTGGTAGTCCTGTTTCCATGTACTGCGCAAATGCTAGGCATTCGTTCTTGTGATGTCCTTCTGTCCTACATGTCATACATCAAACAACTTCTCTTTTGTTCTTACCGATGTTCTGGTTTAATTGAAATGTTATATTCTTCAAGTCCTCTTTCAACTCCTCTATTGCTCAATCTATCTTCTGATATTGGTTCTCTTCTGGTTGCAAGGCTTCCTGTAGAGCCTCTTCCTGGGTCTGAAACGTATGCTGTCTCAAAGGGTATTTCATGTGTGGTAGTAGTGAATTCACAAACAGATGCCTATGTTTCATATATGTTATGACATACTTCATCTTTCCCTTTAATCGTTTGAATTTGTGGTCAATCTCTGAGACAAATTCCCCTGGTTTCTGTCTGATCTCTATCATCTCATTCATGTACTGATCCTCTGAGCTAGGCTTCTGGAATTCATTTATCAACAACTTCTTGATATCCAGAATCATTCTAGTTGTTCCTGGTGGACTGTTTGCAACTGAGCTCATGTACCAATCCAGTGCGTGGTCTCTTAGTGTGATATCTAACTGCGCAATTTGTGTATCCTCATCTGTGATCTGCTTTTCTTCCCATATCTTCTCACATATGAACAAGTGCTTCTTAGAGCCCTCTAATGCCTCTCCCTTTAATTCTGGTAACATGATGGTGGGATCATGTCTTGCCATCCTGAATGCTGAACTACTACCTCTGTGTGGTGTAGAGCCTTGACTAATGCTTCTTGAACTGGCTCCCCCAGTTGTTTTTCCTTATGTAGATGTACTTCCTTCTGTGTTTCTTCCACTGAAATTAGGTTGTATAAATGGTGGTGTTCTCTTTGGTGTATTAGTCGCACATGGGTTTATGGGTTCCACAATGACATTGATATGGATAGGAGTTTTGCCTCCGGTTTCTGCTATTGGACCTCTTGTCTTCCTTTCATATTTTGCGTGCAATATTTTCTCAATCTACTCCACATCCCAAAGATTATCTACCTCTTCTTCATCACTTACCAAGCCTTCCCTCATGACTATGGCTCTATTTTTATTGTTCATCTTGTATTGGTAGGGTGCTCCACTACGTGTTCTTCCAGTTGTTTCCATGATCTTCTTTATCTGGTCTTCCTCCATCATGATTGGATCCAAGGCCTCCTCCTTTCCTTTATCCATCTCTTCCAACATTTCTCTATCTCTTGTAAGTGCTTCCCCCCTTCCCCCATGCACGCAGGGAAGTTTAGTTGTTTGATTCCATTGTTATTACACCTTTGTTATACAGTAAAATCTTAATGGAAGTATACAACAATCTGATATACCTACCTCTAGGTCCCTTCAAGAACTCTTGCTCTACTGCGCTGTAAGACTTCACAATATCTACTGCAAATTCTGTGATAAATCCTACAACAATGTTGTCTAACCAGAAATCTACTACACACGTAAATTTATTGTCAACTTGTTGTAACTACATGATCTCCACATAATTCCACTCTAGTTATCTGATCCGATTTGTAGGATGTTTTTATTTCAACCTCAATATCCACTCCTACAGCACATGTGGGAAATCACATAAAAATATTTCATGCAAGCCGCTAAATACGTACTTGTCCAAATATTTGTGTGGTGTTAAATCCAGGTTTATGTTATCTTTCTACACAAATTACAACTACTTTGTTTTCAACCATCTCTCGATCTCCGCCTTCGTTGGGTTCTATGGTCTAAGCATCCCCTTTTATATTCTCATTATTTTAATGTTTCCTCACCAAATCTAACATTCTTTTCATGATTCTTCAGCAGATCTCATTCACTCAATCCCATTCTGTTCCAATCGGTAACATAACCATTTGTTGGTTTGAATTCACTCTTACTACCATTCTTAGGCCAACCCAAGTTCATATCTACTATGGTTTCCAACAAAACCCCCTAAAACTATTAGCCCTCCTGGTAAACCAGGAGGCAACACAACACACAAAATGCATTGCGTAGTCTCACCTGAGATAGTTCTTATGGGTGGCTGCAATGCTTAGGTGCTTGCAGCCTGGGAATGAGTGGGGATCTAGGATTAAACTTTGTTATCTTTATTTGTTTAATCTAACATTCAACTCATCTTGATTAATCTGTCATTATTATTCATGCATGTAAAGTAACATATCTAACTAAATGATTCATACATTTTATTAACATATAATCATTAACCGTAAATGAAATACTCAATACTCAATCACACAACACATGATCTACCATGGTTCACCCCTGTTCACCCCTCCTAGGCTACTGTTATCACCTAAGCATGTAGGGGGGTATTTTTCCTAATAGGCGACCCCCTTTGGTGAAAAGATGGCAAGAAGTGGGATAAAAACCCACTTACCCTAAGTTTGGGGTGAAAACACGTGTTTTGCTAAGAAGTAGGCAAATCTGGGCAGCCAAAATTTGTGCGCCTAGATCTACGGTTAGAGTTGGATTTTGGAGCCTCCCCACCACTCTACCTTTAAAGTGGAGGGGGGGGGTCCGGAATTGAGCACGCATCTCTCAATGGACTGGATCTAGGAGCTCGGATCTACGATCAAGGTTGGATTCTAGACCCCCTTTGCTTATCTACCTTTAATAAGGGGGAGAGCATCCATAATTGGCAGCTTAAAGTGGGTCCCCCCTTTTCATCTCCTCACGAATGCCTCCACCTTTCATCTTCCGCCATATGTCTTCCACTCCATATCTCACCTCCACTCAGCGCCATCCTGGCCCACCTTATTCTTGTTTCGACCTCTCACCTTCCGAAATCTGTCCCTCCCCTTTTCGCATCTCTTCGTCATATGCAACGCATCCTCCCTCGACCAATCATGTCTCGTCACCTTCTCATTTGTTGTTTCCCCTCATCCTTGCCTAATCACCGCTCATCCACCACTTCCAATCATGTGCCCCAGTCTTCGCACCAGCCTCCACGCTTTATCCATTAGACCGTTCAGTCGATCCAGGTGGCAGCGCGAGAGGGCCTCCACATCCCAAGATTGCAGAGTTGGTCGGGCTATTCCCAATCCCAAGGAAGTAGTTATTGAGGCGGTTGGTGGTGGTTAGACATCGTCTCCACCATAAATGGAAAGTCTAGAAGGGGACCTGAGACAGGTCAATTCTTTTGCAGAATTGCCAAGAGATTGATTTCATTTGACACAAGCACACGACCATCCAGAGACTGTAGGTGCAGTCTGCTAGTAAACATGCAGACGTAATGTTTTTAATGATGAGTCTCGGTTTTGTTGTTGTTAATGGATTTGGGTATATGTAGGCAATTTTTCCATTTTTGTAATCTATCAATGGTAGAGCTAAGCTCCCGATTGTAAGCTTTAACAAAGCCTCTAGTTCTCTAGTTATAGAATGATATTATGAGATTTCTTGTTTAATGGCAACCACCTCCTCCTTTCCTTTTTCCTCTGAATCTTAAGAGCCCGGGCATGGATGATCCAGTCGGGTTTTGCTGTAACTATATGATGCATGTTTGATTGTATTATTTATGCAATGTTTGAGATTTACTTTGAAGTTTCTCTGGTATGAGAGGATATCATATTTGAGACTTTTACCCTTTCTTTTCTTTCACTTACTCACCACTATGCAAATTTACCGGATCAAGTTGAATCAAGACCTCACATGTCCTTGTTGTTCCAACTCATTTTTATGAGTGAGCGATATCGTTCTGAGTTTACTTCCATTCAATCACCCCCATTATAAACAAATTGTGACATAAACTTATGGGCGTTGGGCTCTGCTCCTGCTGCAATCCAGGAGTGACTTCCGATGCTAACATTTCTGGCGCCGTTGTCAGGGATGAAGTTGAAGATTTTCCCTGGGATTGAATGACACTGAGCATATGATTCTAGAGGTGCATCAGGCATTAGAGCTTGATGAGATTGCTACTCTGCACCTGGCGACTCCATTGTGACAACTCCATTGGGGCGAACCTACTATGTTAATTGTGGCTTCCAGAGGTAGACACACGCGGTCCCATCCACAACTGGCTCTAGCTATGCCTGAAGCTGATCCGGAGGTGATTATCAGAAAAGGGAAAGCCTCCGAAGGAGAAACTTCCACTACAGAACCAGGTAATCTTCCATCTCCTTCTGTAGAAACTCCATTTTCTTCTTCTCGGTTTCCTAGCAAACCTATTTCTGAAGTTTCCCATTTCCTGAATTTCAGGAGTGTTCCTACTGATTTTTCCCCTCCCAGTCTGGGATTGGAGGGAGAAATCCTTGTCACTCCCCTCTCCCCTAAAGTTGTAACTTGGCATAGACCTTGGACCGAAAAATATTTCACCACCCATCCTCTTGTTACTATTGTTGTTACTGCACAGAGAGAAGTGTCTGCTAACTCAAGCCCCTTAGCCTTCTCTCTGAATCCCCCATTGTTTCCCCTTCCACCTGGTAGAACATTCCCAGTATTCCTTGTTCGAGCTCCTTCTCCTCCAACTAATAGTCCTATGGCAGGAGCAAATCCCCCCATGACCAGAATGGAGGCTATAATAGCTACTAGATATGCTCCCCTTTTGTTACCTCAACCTCTCGATTCCCTCCCAACAGATGGCTACCTTAAACAACTTCCCAAGTTTACAGGTGAAGGGGAAATAAATGTAGAAGAACACCTTGAAACCTTTTACAGCTTCACAAATGATCATGTCATCATGCATGCATACGTATGGATAAGGATTTTCATCCATAGCCTTGAAGGCAAGGCTAGAAAGTGGTTTAGGGCCCTGCCTGCTGGATCTATTGATGGGATTGAGGCTTTGGATAATGCCTTTTTGAGACAATGGGGAGACAAAAAAGACTTCATGTATTACATGACAGAGTTTGGGTCTTTGAAGAGAAAGGAAGGAGAGTTTGTCTCTGACTTCTCCAAAAGAGTCAATAAAATGTATAATAAAATCCCCGCTGAGACAAAGCCCTCATAAGCCTCTTCTAAGATCACTTATGCTAGAACTTTTTCTCTCGACTTCCTCCTTCTGTTGAGGGAAAGGAGAGCCACTACTCTGGCTCACATGCAGGATGCAGCTGTGGAAGTAGAGTCTAACATATTGGTTGTTGATCGGCTCAGGAATAAGGCCAATAGAGACATATCCAGGAGGAAACCTGAAGCCTCCCCATCCAATTCCTCTCCCCTTCCCCTTCAGATGGACGAGGTAACTAAAATGCTAAAATTGCTTTTGGCTAGAATGGAAAGGTGGGAGTTAGAAGGGAAACCCATGTATAGGAATCCCCATAATACTGATAACAGAGGTTTCAGGAGGCCTAACAACAATGTGCCATAGGATTTTCCAAGGGAACAAAGGAGCAGGGACAGAGATGAGCAGAGGATCCAAACCCCTCTCCAAAATAAGCTAGTTGCTCATGAGGAAGGAGAGGAGATAGATGAGCTCAACCCTGAAATTCACTGTATTGAAGACACCTTCCCTTTCCCCCATTTGACTCAATCTATATATGAAGAGTTCGTTATGAACAGTTAAGTTAATGAGTTGGGTAAAGGGGAAAGGGCCAACGACACTCCCGACAGGTACAATCTCAGGTCAAAGAAGATAGAAGGAAATTTTGATAGCCAGGATCAACCCCTCATAGCAGAAAGGCCTGCTAAACCTGTAGCAATCACTACTAAAGAAAAAAAAGCTCAAAATACTTCACCAGTAGCCAAAGAACCTGTCTCTGAGGTAAGGGAAGATCCTAAGCCACTTTCCTCCTTTAGTTTTGAGCATGGAATTCAAAAGATTAGAATTCCCTTACCCCTCTCAGAGCTAGTTAAAAATGAATATTTCAAAAGGTCCCTCTCCAAGCTGCTACAATCTGAGTCCCACTAGCCTTCTACAGACTCAGTAAATCTTCAAGATGAAAAGATAGTAGTTGTCCTAGGTCCCATGGTAGAAGACATAGATGATTCATCCCCTCCCTTCTATACATCCCTGAACATACATGATAAGGTGCTGCATAATTGCCTCATGGATTTAGGAGCTTCCCACAACCTTATGCCCAAAATAGTCATGGAAGAATTAGGACTGGAAGTGACAAAGGTTTATCACGATTTGTATTCTTTTGATTCAAGGAGGGTGTAATGTCTTGGAGTCATCAAAGACTTGGTGCTCTGTTTATTTCAACTACCAATGAAGAGTGTGGTCATGGACATTGTGGTAGCTGATGTTCCCCCCAAGTTTGGCATGTTGTTGTCAAGATATTGGATTAAAAGACTTGGAGGAACATTACAAATGGATCTCATGTATGCCACCATTCCAGTCTTTGAAGGGGAACATAGGAGGTTGAACAGAGAAGCTCAGCTGGCCTACATTGTTAGTGATGAAGCAAACCCCACCAATCATCCCATCTTTGCACTTGACACTGATTTGGGGTCCAGTTTATTGCAGATCACTAAGACTCCTAAATCCCCTTTACAGATCAAAAAGAAGCCCATTTTTAATCATGAGATACCCCCTCCAACGACCTCTGTTTGGAATATGTTCTTCGACAGAGCTTCTTCTAGTGTAGGCGCTGGCACTGGAGTGGTTTTTGTGTCACCTTGTTAGGAAACCATATCCCTGTCATACAAGATGGAATTTGAAATTACCAACAATGTGGAAGAATATGAAGCTCTTGTTCTAGGTATGAGGGATGCAAAAGAAATGGGAATTAAGGAGGTAGCAGTGTTCGGAGATGTTGAGTTGATAATCCAGCAAGTCAGGAATGCTTATCGGGCTAAGCATCCTTGGCTCAGAAGTTACATAAATGAGGTGTGGGACCTGATTGATAATTTCTTCTCGGCTTTCAACATTTCTTTTATTCCAAGAGAGGAAAATACTTTAGCTGATTCCTTAGCTGTCTCAGCTAGTCTGTTCAGGATCCCTCTGCCGCCTAAGATCAAATATGGGGTCAAGATAAGATATAGGCCATCTATTACGGACAATATCAAGCATTGGAAAGTATTCGAAGACGATGTTGAGATCAAAAAAATTCTTCAGTCCGTCGATGAATTTTCTACATCACACATTGATCAGGACCCTAATTTCAAAGATGACCCTCACCCTAAGGTATTTTTAAATAAAATTGTTAACCACCATATTGTTCAGTTGCCCAACAATCACATTCCAAAGGGACTAGTCCCTTTAGAAAGACTATTCGATGGGAATGATGTGGCAGTAAAGGGTAGGATTTCAAATGGAGATGATGATACAGCTAAGTGCAACATTGGCACACAAGAGAAGCCTAAATTTGTCAAGTTGTCAAGCAGTTTGACCAAAGAACAGAGGGCCAAGTATACTGAGTTATTAAAAGAATTTGCTGATGTGTTTGCATGGACCTATGAAGACCTCAAGACATATGACACATCAGTCATTGAACACAAGATCCCACTGAAGGAAGAGGCTAAGCCATTTAGGCAGAAGCTAAGAAAGATAAACCCCATGTTGTTGTCTATCATGGAGAGAGAAGTGAAGAAGTTGTTAGATGCCCAAATCATAGTCCCCTTGAGATATTTTGAATGGGTGGTCAATTTGGTCCTAGTGAGGAAGAAAAGTGGAGAAATTAGGCTCTATGTTGATTTTAGGAACCTGAACAAGAGATCAAAGAAAGACAACTATCCCTTGCCCAACATGGAACACATATTGCAGAGGGTAACTGGTGCATCTAGGATATCCATGATTGATGGTTTTTCTGGATATAATCAAATATCAGTCATGCTTGAGGACAGAGAAAAATGGCCTTCACCACTCCTTGGGGCACATTCATGTATGCCAAAATGCCTTTTGGATTGATGAATGCAAGAGAAACATTTCAGCGAGCCATGGATATAGCCTTCATCGGGGATAAATATCATTTTGTGGTGATCTATCTGGATGACATCATAGTCTTCTCTAGGTCTGATAAAGAGCATTGCTGTCACTTAAGGAAAGTTTTCTTGAAATGCCGGAAGTTTGGCCTTATAGTATCAACAGAGGGAGTGAGAATTGATCCCAACAGGGTAGAGGCAATTCAGACCCTGTCACTTCCCGGGTCTAGAAAGGAAGTCCATGCTTTTTTAGGGAAGATTAACTTTCTGAGGTGATTCATCTCAAATTTTGCTGAGTTGGTAAAACACATCACAACCATGCTCAGAAAGGCAAATGAAGTAAAATGGACTGCTGAACCCAGGGAATATTTTGTCCAAATAAAGAAGGCATTGACTGAGGCACCTGTGCTAATCAGTCCTGACTATTCCAAGGATTTCCTATTTTTTTCTTTTTCTTCTTTTGATACAGTAGCAATGATCTTATTGCAGAAAAATGAGGAAGGGTGAGAGCAACCTACTTCCTTCTTTAGTAAGACATTGAGAGATGCAGAAATCAGGTACGAGATCATGGAGAAGCAAACCTATGCCTTGGTGAAAGCTCTCAAATATTTCAGAGTCTATGTCTTACACTCAAGAGTGACTGCATACGTTCCTTCAACCTCTATGAAGGACATCCTTATATAGCCTGACATAGATGGGAGAAGAGGTAAATGGATTGCCAAGATACTAGAATTTGACCTGGAGATAAATCCCACCAAGTTGGTAAAGGGGCAGGGTTTAGCCAAGATGCTAGATGAATCCAATTGCAAGGCCTTGGGGGTTAGCTTCATCAACGCTTTCTCAGGAAATCAACAAGATGAGTCGTCTAGCCAAAGCTCTCAGGGTGACTTATCACTAGCAGAATGCAATTGTTACAGAGACATTTTGTACTTTCTGCAAGAATTCAAGCCTCCTGATGGGATGGGAAAAAGTAAGGAAAGATATTTAAAGCTCAAGGCGATCTCATATTGCCTTATTGACCATGTCTTGTACTGGAGAGACCCTCTAGAAGTGTTTCTAAGGTGCTTGAATCCACAGGAAGCCCAGAAAGTTATGTTTGATTTCCACAGCGACCTTTCTGGAGGGAATCATTTCTGGAAGACCACAGCCCACAAAATTCTCAGGGCTGGGTACTACTAGCCCACCTTATTCACTAATGTCTACAGAGAAGTCAGAGCTTGCATCAAATGCCAAAGGTTCTCAGGAAAGCAATAGCTCAAATCTCTGCCACTAAAGCTTATAGTAGCTTCAACACCCTTTCAACAGTGGGGGTAAGACTTCATTGGGGAAATTCATCCTCCTTCAAAGTGGCCAACATAGATGGATCCTGACTGCAACAAACTATTTCACCAAGTGCATAGAAGCTACCCCCACCAGGAGTGCTTCGCACAAGGTGATTATCAGCTTCTTGGAGGATATCATAGCTAGATTTGGCTGTCCCAACAGAATTTTCACTGATAATGCCGCTTCTTTCAATTATGAGCCTCTGGTTAAGTTCTCTGAGTAGTTTGAGATTTCACTAATTCAATCCACTCCCTATTTTCCTCAAGGAAATGGACTGGCAGAATCTTCTAATAAAAGCCTAATTAGGCTCATTAAAATATTATCGGAAGATAATAAGAGGGCCTGGGATTCAAAGCTCAAATTCTCTCTATGGGCCGATCAAGTGACAACAAAGAATTCACTGGGAACCTCACCTTTTCAACTTGTTTATGGGATAGAGGTTGTTTTTCCCACTCAGATCACTTTACCTGTAGAAAAATTATTTCAAGGTCACGAAGGAGAGCCAGACCATATGGTCAGAAGAATTCATCAAGTGGTGGAAGTGAAACAGATCAGGGAGCAGGTAATGGACAGAGCATACAATCATCAGCAGAAGATCAAGCAGGCCTTTCACAAGAAGGTCAGGAAGAAGGAATTCGAGATGGGAAATTTGGTGCTTAAGTGGGATGCACCCAGGTAGGATAGAGGCAAACACAACAAGTTTGATGCCCTCTAGATTGGGCCCTTAAAAATATTTGAAGTATTCTTGAATAACACTTACAGGTTGCAGGATTTGGAGGGCGAAGAATTTTTTAATGGCCCAGTAAATGGGCATTTCTTGAAGAAATGTTTTTTCAGAGCCGTAAACGGCTCTGTTTTTGTAAATATTGTTTATGTGTATCTTCGGCTTAATAAATGACTCCATATCCCAACAACAAGGAACTGGAACTACAAAATGAGTTCTTAGAGCATCACAGGGATGACACTATCCCCCATGGAGCCTAATGTTATCACCTAAGCATGTAGGGGGGTATTTTTCCTAATAGGCGACCCCCTTTGGTGAAAAGATGGAAAGAAGTGGGATAAAAACCCACTTACCCTAAGTTTGGGGCGCAAACGCACATTTCTCTAAGCAGCAGGCAAATCTGGGTGGCCAGAATCTGTGCGCCCAGATCTATGGTCAGAGTTGGATTTCAGAGCCTCCTGCCATTCTACCTTTAAAGAGGAGGGGGGGGTCCAGAATTGAACGCGCATCTCTCAATGGCCTGGATTTGGGAGCCCGGATCTATAATCAAGGCTGGATTCCAGACCCCCTTTGCTTATCTACCTTTAATAAGGGGGAGGGTCTTGAATTGGCAGCTTAAAGTGGGTCCCCCCTTTTCATCTCCTCATGAATGCCTCCACCTTTCATCTTCCACCATCTGTCTTCCACTCCATATCTCACCTCCACTCAGCGCCATCCTGGCCCACCTTATTCTCATTTCAACCTCTTTCCTTTTGACATCTGTCCCTCCCCTTTCTGCATCACTCCATCATAAGCAACACATCCTCCCTCATCCAATCATGTCCCGTCACCTCCTCATTCATTATTTCCCCTCATCCCTACCTGATCACTGCTTATCCACCACTTCCAATCATGTGCCCCAGTCTTCACACCGACCTCCATGCCTTATCCATTAGGTCATTTATCCGATCTAGGTGGCAGCATGAGAGGGCCTCCATGTCCCAAGAGTATAGAGTTGGTCAAGCTGTTCCCAATCCCAAGGAAGCAGTTATTGAGGTTGTTGGTGGTGGTTAGACACCATTTCCACCATAAATGGAATGTCCCGAAAGGGACCTGAGACAGGTCAATTATTTTACAGAATTGTCAGGATCCTGATTGTGTCTGACACGAGTGCATGACCGTCCAGAGACTGCAGGTGCAGTCTGCTAGTAAACATGCAGACATAATATTTTTAATGATAAGTCTCGGTTTTTCTGTTGTTAATGGATTTTGGTATATGTAGGCAAGTTTGCCATTTTTGTAATCTATCGATGGTAGAGCTAAGCTCCTAACTGTAAGCTTTAACAAAGCCTATAGTTCTCTAGTTATAGAATGATATTTTGAGGTTTCTTGTTTAATGGCTGCCAACCTCCTCCTTTTCTTTTTCCTCTGAATCTTAAGAGCCTGGGTATGGATGATCCAGTCGAGTGTTGTTGTAACTATATGATGCATGTTTGATTGTATTAGTTCTGCAACGTTTGAGATTTACTTTGAAGTTTCTCTGGTCTAAGAGGATCTCATATCTGAGAATTTTCCCCTTTCTTTTCTTTCACTTACTCACCACTATGCAAATTTACTGGCTCAAGTTGAATCAAGACCTGACATGTCCTTATTGTTCCAACCCAGTTTTCTGAGTGAGCGATATTGTTTTGAGTTTACTTCCATTCGATCACCTCCTTTATAAACAAATCATGACATAAACTGATGGGTGTCGGGCTCTGCTCCTGCTGCAATCCAAGAGTGACTTCCGATGCTAACAGCTACTTCCACAAAGATTTGGCTTCTCTGTTATTTTATTATTATGTTTCCAAAACTAGAGCGCCTCGCACATTACAACTCTCCATCAAAAGAGGTCGAGATCTATAATGAGGCAGACTAGATCACACTAGGAGCCTTAGCCTGTGATGTAACCCTCAAGATATACCTTATTTCCTCTCAACTCAACAACTCACAAAATGGGATCGAATTTTACAGACATCCAGTCTTCAAACAACATAGTAGCAATGATCAACAACACAATAACCAACTAAGAACCTTGACCTAGACCTCTTAGGTAACTATTTATACATGTTTTTGTCTTACCAACCATTACATATTCTTACCAAAAACTTAACCCTATCATGGTTAGGTATTATTTCATGCGTGCCTCACATGATTTCCTCCTTTGGATGTGTCTTTACCTTGCACGTGTTGCTTTTCCTGCCAGTTGTCTTTTCCTTGTTCTTTATTCTCCAAAATTAGTATTTATTCCAAAATAGGCCTGCGCCCAACATGCACACAGAGTATTCTCTATGCACACGAGCATTCAAACTCATCTTGAAGACTCATAACCAAATTCATAAGTTTAACTTAACATTAAATCTAACAATAACTATTATACTCATGCACAACTACAATTACTATCTATCAACACCACCTTACATGTGCAAGCATCATATTACAAAATAAAAACAATTACTTATATGCAACAACATACAAGAATCAAACCCATTTTAAACAAAAATAATTAAGCACACAACAAATGAGACAAGCACATAAGACACTTCTCTTTTATGAAAAGTCACAAAATGTGTGAAAAACACAAATGTTCCTCCCAACCATAGACTCTCTTGTTCATAATATTTCAGCAACATGTCACCCCTGAGTTGGGGATTAACTCCACCAAGGAAAAGGCTTCCTAATGACAGGATAAGGTGTGATAATCAACATAATTTCCCAATCCAAGGTACCATTGTTGCAACTAGCCTACAGTCTCTCATTCCCCACACACCTGTCACACCCAAGGAAGTGTGCCCCTTCTCTTCTCAACAGTCCCTCGACTGCCTCACTTCCCTTCCAGGGTTCCAACCACATGCCTAATAGGAAGTCTTTGAACCCTACATCTAATGCCCAATGCACCAGGGAATGATTACCAACTCTCACTTGGAGAGTATGCTCACTGGCCTGAAAACCCACCTCTTTAACAACAATTCTCTCACCCAGAGAGACTGCTCACAAGTGTAACAACTTGTCTCTTCAACAACTTCACTCTATTTACAAAACATAAAACCCCTTACAATCTCTTCTCTATAGATAAGGTAATAGTTGGATTTTCCATACCCCCAACCCCTTCTTCCTACGAGAAAATGAATAACCATCCCCCAAAATACACTAAGGCCAACAAAATATATTGCATGCCTTAAAATCAACACTTGTCACCTTCAGAAGTAGCTTTAGCCACTTGTTGACTCGTTCCCTTCCCTCAGGAACTTAGGATAAATAATTATCCATAACATATGCTTTCCTGGAAATATTAATAAAATATTCTCTAGGACTTAAGTCCCGCCTATTGAGCACTCAACACACCCTAAAATTTCTATGTCAAATTTTACTTTTGGGTACCACTTGATCTTTTTACATTGTCTAATTCGACTTCATTATGAAAATATGGCCTTTGCTTATCATCTTGACTCTCATTAAGTCTTTCAAAGTTTGCTTGAATATATGAAAATCATGAATTAAAAGGCTTAACTTTTAAATAAAGAATCAACAACCAAAACCTTTCACCAGATGCAACCAAAGTTCGGCATCGGGAGGAATTAAAGATGAAGGAAAATTAGTCTAAAAAACGGCAGTCGCCGATCTTCATTGACATCAAAAAAATGAAGTTTTCTTTCACAACAAGCATTACACAAGGATATCGTCGATGGCCGATCCCGTTCAACATCGGTAAAAGGCGAAGGGAGAAGAAGTTTAAAAGGATAGAAACAATAGAGTCGATAACCGACACCCGACGTGCTTATCGGAATCAGAGAAACTGAATCACGATGAATATTTTGACCGTGCTAAGGATTTTTCCCCGATCACCGATTCTCGAAGCATTTGGCATCGGGATTTCTCGTAAGCTATGTCAAAGAAGGCATGTGATAGGTTTCTCCTCGGTCACCGAACCCTGATATCTTTCGACATCGGTGATCCCAAGCTTATTTTAAAAAACACACAGCTTGTTGAAAATCCCGACTCCATTTGATATACGCGATCAGACCCCCTCTCCTCATCTGCGATGTGTCTTTTCCAGATCGGATAACCTTACAATCTAGTTTTACCCTGAGTCATTTTTGTTTCCCAAGGTCCACGTGACACCCGAGGTCAGTTTCGTCATGACGACATCAGACAATAAAAGATATGGAAAAATAACACAGGAAATACATACACAAAGAAAGGAAAAAATACATCCAATTGCTACAACTAGAATCCTTTCACCAGAAGTTTCAGGACTTTTGCATTAGATTGACCTTAAATTACATACAATAGACACTGTCTGCACTATTTGGTCAGGTGAGGCTTTCTTCAAAATTGTCATGATCTGTGCCATGTCTAGAATACAAAATAGAGTTAGTTAATCATCTCTCTTTTGCACGTTGGAAAGGTCCATGCAGACTTTCTCCCCAACTCCTTCATGTTCTCTAAGATGTTTCACATTCTGTTCTTCCGACATCCTATGTGCTTCATGCAACTACATGATGTTGGAGCATAACCCTCACTTACATTAGTTTATACCTAGATTAGACTCCTAGATCTTGGTTAATACTTTCCATAACACTTTATTTGACCTAATTTGGCCACATAGAGAAGAAGGGCACCTCATCCCTAGATTTTAGGGAAAACTGCTATTTTTAGATCAAGACTCAACTCCCGGTTCTTGATTTTCTTGATTTATTCTTGATTTATTCCAACTCCCCCATGAAAAAACTCATCCATTATTGGGGAATTCACACCTCCTCTCTGAGTGAGAGATTTATTCCTTAATTAATGATTTATGCCTTTACTATTATTAGTAACTACTATTTCGGGTCAGTTAAATGAGTTGGAACTACTTCTCTTGTCAGTTAAGTGAGATTAAGTGAGATAATGCACACCACTTGACTCTTGTGGGAATTAATGAGTGTGTGACATGTGTCTTTACTGGTCTAGGTCGAACTATGTGGTCTCCCTTAGCTTATGACACCTATTTTATCTTTTTTCTATCTTTTTTTGACTAGAATTTCTATGTTGGAAATTCTATATATTCACCTCCTCTCTTCTTTTTGAGGTTGGTTTCTCATGTATATTCATTTTTGATTAATATAATTCTCTAATTTATGGAGAAAAAAATTTCTCTCATCTCTTGAATATCAGCAAATTGTATGTGTTCAATTTAACTAGAATTCAAGATCTATCGAGGTTTCTGCAGGAATTCTACATGGTATCAGAGCTAGATTGAATCTAGTGGATTGTACACGGTTTTATTTGTAGGTATAGATAATCAGGAGGCGCAGAAAGAAGCAATGGATCATCTCTCTCATCCCAGAAAAATCATTCTAAATCCTTTCAATTACTTTGAATGGAAGACAGAGATCTCTCTGCTCATCCGAAGCAAAGGGCTTTACAGGGTAACAATGGGAACAAAGAAAGAACCGACTGCTGCAACAGAGAAGATCAAGTTTTTCAATAAATTATATGAAGCAATTGGTCTTATTTGCCTATCAATTTCCAGATATCTCTTCTTTCATGTCAGTGGAGTCACTACTCCCGATGTGGTCTGGACCACATTGGAAGGACTATTCGACAAGTAGGATGCAATGAGAGTGCATCAACTAGAGAATGAACTCATATGCATAAGTCCAATTCATTTCATCAACCTGCAAGAATTCTTCACCAAGTTTAAATCCCTCCTCGTTGAACTTAATGCATGTTGAATCAAGAAAGAGGAAGACCAACTCAACCTTTCAATTATCTCGAAATTAGGCCCTGAATATTCTGTATTTGTATTGTCTTTTCAAGCATCTGGATTGACTCAAGAAACATGGAAAATTCCTCGATTGGATGATTTCATTGTAGCATTGACTCAAAATCAAGCTAAGTTATTCCAAATGGGTGCCATCAAGAGTTCCAAGAACCAATCACTTGTGGCTACTGATGCTCCAAAGAGCAGTGGAAAAGAAAAGAAAAAAGGAAAGGGTAAATTTCCTTAATCGAAGAAGGAGAGATCCGCACAATCT
Organism: Picea engelmannii; assembly: GCA_009831015.1. Classification (NCBI taxonomy): domain Eukaryota; kingdom Viridiplantae; phylum Streptophyta; class Pinopsida; order Pinales; family Pinaceae; genus Picea; species Picea engelmannii. The sequence continues at coordinate 76,431 of ML780935.1, forward strand.
TCAGAGAACTCTTTTGAGCCTAAAGGTAAGAAAAAGAAGAAGGAAATAACACTTTGCAGCTACTGTTCCAAATGTTTTCACCCTGAAGAAAATTGCATGAGGAAGACTATCGATGAGATGGCTTAGCAATTGCAGCAGGACAATCTCACGGTGCCCGAAAATGCAAAGAAGAAAGATGATAATAGAATGGGAGGGAGAGCACGAGATGGTCATGCTTTAATGGCTGTCACATCCAATACATCAGCTTAGATCCTTGATTTAGGTGCATTGAACCATATGGCTGCATCAAAAGATGAATTTTGCTCCATCGAAGAAAGCACCAGATCCCCAATTTACTTGTGAGATGCCACACCCACAAAGGTGTGTGGAGAACGAATTGTTGATCTTGAAGGGGGATTCTTCACAAATGTGCTTCATGCTCCCTCGCTATTCGAAAATCTTCTCTCAATATATTAGATCACTCATTACATCTCTAGAAGGAAGGTGGAGTTCACTCCAGACTCCATAGTGATTACCGACATTTCCACAGGCTCACAGCTTGCACATGGAATTGCAGATCATGTTTCTCGTTTGTATTTCTTCTCTCACTTTGTTCCTAAATCTATTAGCACTATATTTCTGTCACAATCTAATGATATCAGCAGGTTATGGAATGAAATATTTGGCCATCTTAACTATAATTACTTGCATCAACTCAGCAAGGAAAACATGGTAGAAGGATTGCCAGCTATTAAATTCACAAGCGATGTATGTCAAGGATGCATTCTTGGCAAGCATCCAGAGAACAAGTTTGACAAAGGGAAGGCACATAGAGCTTCTTCACCTCTTGGGATGATTCATAGTGACATCATGGGACTTTTCCCATAGCCTTCAATCAGTAAGGCTCGATGTGTACTCGCCTTCATACATGATTTCTCTCGCTTTACTTGGGTATTTTTTCTGAAATTAAAATCGGAAGTATTTGAATGCCTTATAGAATTTAAAGCACTTGCTGAGAATGAGTCTGGCCATAAGATTAATATACTCCATAATGATAATGGGGGGGATTATGTCAACAAATATGTGCATCAACTTTGTATTGATGCAGGTATACAACTACAACACATAGTGCCATATAAACCACAATAGAACGATGTTGCGGAGAGGAAAAACCAGTCCTTAAAAGATATGGCCAATTGTATGCTACAATCGATAATCATTAGCTCCCATGATATGGGCTGAAACTATTAATTGTGCAGCATACATTCAGAACCAATTTCCTCACAAATCACTCAAAGGCACCAATCCTTTTGAATGTTGGACCGGTAAGAAACCGAAAGTGTTGCACTTTCGCATTTTTGGTTCACGAGCATGGGCTCACATTCCAACAGATAAGAGGAAGGATTTGGAGCCTCAAAGTGTTGAATGAATATTTTTTGGATATCCTGAAGGTGTCAAAGGATGTATATTTCTGGACTCTCACACTAAAAAGTTCATTCTAGCTAGAAGTGTGAAGTTTGAAGAAGAATCACTGCATGATTTTTCAGAAGACCCTGCTGAGGAACCGCTTGTTGTCACTGATGAGGAGGAGTCAGAAACTTCTTAGAGAACTTTAGAGAAGACATCAAAGCATCCTTTTGGGTCTGATACAGAGGATTAGGAGTAGTTCATGGCTGTTCCAACTCAGTTTCCAACTTGGGCAGAGAAAACCCTGCAAGATGCAGGTGAACTAGTCGGTGATCCTGCGGATACAAGAAGGAATAGATCATAGTTTTTTGGGGCTCCTCAAGCCCTGGCTGCCATGGAACCTTTGCTACCCATACATTTCTATATGAAACTTGGTTCATATCCACAGTCACACTCTGAGGCTGCTGGAAACCCACTTTGGGAGGCTTCCATGGATGAAGAGTACTTTTCCCTTATGGACAACAATACATGGGACTTGGTTCCACTTCCGAAAGGAAGAAATCTTGTTCGATGCCGATGGATATATCAAAAAAATATTTATACATATGGTGATATCAGAAATTACAAATATCAAATTTTCACAAAAGGATACTCACAGGTACATGGCATAGACTACACAGAGACATTTGCACCTGTTGCAAAAATGGACTCCATTCGACTAGTTTTGGCCATTGCCGCTTCTCGCAGATGGAAAGTTCATCACATGGATGTCAAGAGTGCATTTATTCATGGATATATAAAAGAGGATATATATATGGAGCATCCATATGAATACATTCAAAAGTATTCCCTCATTTGCAGATTAAAGAAATATTTGTATGGCCTAAAACAAGCTCCCAGAGCCTGGTATGCAAAGATGGATTCTTTCCTGCTTTCCATTGGATGCATTCGATGAAAATCTGATCTGGATGTTTATTTTTTGCAACATGATGATTCCCTTTTGCTGATATTACTTTATGTAGATGACTTATTGATGACAGGGAACCTTACTTCAACTATTGATTCGACAAAATCAACATTGCATGATCGATTTTCCATGACAAATTTGGGACTGTTGCACTAGTTTCTTGGTCTTGAAGTTTCTCAGTCTACTTCAGGGATCAAGATGGCACAGTCTAAGTATGCATCAGATCTACTTGTCTACTTTCAGATGACAGAATGCAATCCAACAACATATCCCTTTCTTTCGGGGGTCAGATTTGAGGATGCAGGTACTACACCTTTGGTGGACAGTACCCTGTATCGACAGTTGGTTGGGAGTTTGTTGTATCTTACTCACACCTGAACTGATATCTATTTTGAAGTAGGAGTTTGTTCCAAATACATGCAGGATCTTCATGAGATTTACTGGAAATATGCAAAGAGAATCCTTAGATATGTGAAAGGTACTCCCAGTTTTGGTATCTTTTATGCTGCAGATTGCCCACTTTCACTGATTGGGTACACAGATTTTGATTGGGTTGGCGATGGTACAGACCGCAAGTCCACCTCTAGTTATGTTTTCAGCTTTGGTTCATGACAATTATGTTGGCATAGCAAGAAGAAATCCACAATTTATTTATCTACAACAAAGGTAGAGTATAGAGGTGCATTGAATGCAACTACATAGGTTGTTTGGTTGCAGGGGCTTCTCTCCGAGTTTGGTATTTAGTATCCATTTTCCACTGTCATATTTTGTGACAATCAGGGGTCCAATCAAATATTGATTGATCCATTTCAAAGGCACAGGACCAATAACATAGAGATTCACATGCATTACATCCATGAGTTGATCCGTGACAGAGTCATTTCACTGCAGTATTGGCCCACAGAGCAACAGGTTGCAGACATCTTCACCAAGTCCTTCACTGAAAAGAAATTTTTAGAACTGAGAGATATGCTTGGAGTGGTGGAGATAGTTGAGTAGGTCACTTTTTGCCACTCAACATTTTTTTGCTCTTTGGGGGGGGGGTGGGGTTTTCCACAAGGTTTTCCCTCTTTCCTCTTTTCATGAGGAGTTCTTTTATGTAATGAGTACCTAAAATGGCCAAGTTGTCGGGACTTAAAATTTTTGTCATTATAGTTAGGCTTAAGAGGGGGTGTTGGAGCATAAACCTAACTTACATTAGTTTATACCTAGCCTAGACTCCTAGATCTTGGTTAATACTTTCCATCACACTTTATTTCACCTAATTTGTCCACATAGAGAAGAAAGGCGCCTCATCCCTAGATTTTAGGGAAAACTGCAATTTTTAAATCAAGAATCAACTCCTGGTTCTTGATTTTCTTGATTTTCTTTATTTATTCCAACTCCCCCATGCAAAAACTCATCCATTATTGGGGAATGTGCACCTCCTCTTTGAGTGAGAGATTTATTCCTTAATTAATGATTTTTGCCTTTACTGTTATTAGTAACTGCTATTTCGGGTAAGTTAAGTGAGTTGGAACAACTTCTCTTGTCAATTAAGTGAGCTTAAATGAGATAATGCACACAAATTGACTCTTGTGGGAATTAATGAGTGTGTGACATGTGTCCTTAGTGATCTAGGTCAAACTATGTGGTCTCCCTTAGCCTATGAAACCTATTTTAGCTTTTTCTATCTTTTTTTGACTAGAATTTCTATGTTGGAAATTCTATATATTCACCTCCTCTCTTCTTTTTGAGGTTGGTTGCTCATCTATATTATTTTTTTATTAATATAATTCTCTGATTTATGGATAAAAAACTTTCTCTCATCTCTTGAATATCAACAAATTGTATGTGTTCAATTTAACTAGAATTCTAGATCTATCAGGGTTTCTATAGGAATTCTACACACAATGGTATCCTGCGCTTCCCAGAGCTATATATTAAGCCACGTCATGTTTCCTTCATGGCCTTGTGATTCCAAAACCTCAAGGGTATTTTTCGCCAACTATCATCTTAATTCTTTGTTTTCTTGGTAGAGTTCAGCGAGGGTGAGTTGTGCTTGTTTCAGCTGCTGAGTTGGCTCTCGAACATTAGCACCCACGACATCTGTGCTCCTCGTTCTGCTCCTGCTGTATGAACTTGTGCCTTCGATAGGCTCTAACTGAATGGCATGCATAATAAATTCCTCGGGGGCGATCTTGCACGTGGCTCGACTAGGAATTGGGTTTCCCGAACTTCCCTATTCTTCCTCGGCCTGCCCCTTGTCCGGGATACTTGTTGTTGGGGAAGTAAGCCTTTCAACATATTTCCTTTCGAAAACAATTCTTCCACTTCAGCCTTTGCATGATGTGATATCATCGTTTCCATGCGCAGGTGAGAATATCCCTTTGAAACCTTGGACATGCTCGATGCGAGTGAAAACAAATCCCAGTCTCTCTAGGGCTTAGGCCTGAAACTCCTGTTGCTTCGCGTGCCTCGTATTATGCTTTTAGGGGTTCCCATTGTGCAACATGCATATGTATTAGGAGAGATCCCGAGGCAGACAACTTAATCAATTTGGGCTTGTGAGACAAACTATCGATAATGCATAAGCTCGATTGGTGAAGTAGAATGCATGCAGAACACCTAGAATTTATAACAGAATGGGGAGGTGGAAACATGTTAGGGAACATTGAATTCATGGAGATTGGATGTTTGGAAGTGAACTGAAGATTTTCTATGGCACATTCGCGTGAAAAGTACATTCTAGGGCATGTGAGGTGTAGTCTATAGGAGTTGCAAGGCGTGCATAATACAAGCGTCGTAATTTTTCGTTCTTCCAGCCTTCATGATGATCTGTTGATGGTGAATGCACTTGCCGAAGCGACTTCTAGTTAAACAACTTGCCTTGACCTAAGGTGTTTAATGACTTCCCTTATGATAGGACCCAACTCTTTTGGAACATACCCATACTCTCAACGCATGTTTGACTCTGACATCCTTTCCCGACTCCAAGGGCCAGCCGACCACTGGTTTGACGTCGACTCTAATGTTATTCCATACCCGATATTTCATGCTATGGCACACGGATGTAACCTGACTAAGACCCACGCTAATGGGAGAAAATAATGGTGCTAACAAAAGTAAAGGAAGCAATTCAAATGCTGCAGAGATCTTGTGAGTATCAAATAATCAGGTTTATCAAGCTTCATAGGTATGTACCAGTCTGGAGTTTTCATGCTTATGCTTCATACATGTATCTTACCAAGTGTTTCTCTATACACAGTCTCTAAAGGATTTTATCTTTGTAGGAAATAAATTGTTCGGATATTGGGCAAAATGGCCCGGGAACCTCATCGAGGGATTCAAGAAAATGGGTCGAGAGTGAGAGGAACTGGGTCAAAATCAACAATTCAATGAAGGATATCAGACTCCCCGAGTTTGGCATGCCCAATGACTTTGTTGACTTGCGCGACATGGTCAAATCGCACACCAATCAAGATTCATCATGGGCCGAAGAAGTAGCCAAGGTGACAGATACGACACCAGGTCAGGTGTGGCAATTATGGAACACCCGATCAGATCTCGGGCTGTGATGAAATAATTAAGTGCCAGTATAGTCAAGTATCGGGAATATGCAATAGAGATAAGATAAATTTACTTAGCTCCGATGGAACAACATAGATTCCCATACGCCAACACCTTTAAGGAGATGTTCATCAACTCGCCGGAGTATGAGAAGAGCCACCCTTTTAAAGTGATATCTTGAGATGACTCTTAGTCAAACTGTTAGGAGAGAACGCCATGTGGAAGATTTGTTTTTGATTATTTGCACATTAGTTGTTATTTTTAGTTAATTTTATGTTATAAATAAGAGCATTGACCGATTAGTTAAGGGTCGATGGTTGTTGCAAGAAACTCTCATTTATGGTTTTGTTAAGAATTATTTTGGAGTTGCCTTTAATTGAGAAGTCCTTCTGGACCAGAGACAATTTTATGTTTTCATCAAATACGTGTATGATTAGATGCGGAGAAGAAAGTTTTCCTATTCTATCTCATGAATGGATGCAGTAACGAGTAATAGCTATTAAATCTATTGATAGGTTATGTGATGCAATGTTTTATAGTTCTTTCTTTAATGATGAAAATGAATCTTTGTGTTATTATGTGATTGATGATTAGAGTTGAGTGAATGATTTTTCTTATCGTTGTTTATCACATGCATGTTTTCTTCTGATAATTCGTATCTCATTTAGTAATTGGAATATTCACATGGTTAATGTATTAGTACTAGGCATGTGGTATATGATCATTGTCTGCATGCTAGGGTGTAAGGGTTATCCCAAACCCAGCCTCTTCTCCAATAGTTTAAGTTTGTTCCCATTTGTTGTCTAGTTGGTTTATACGGGATTTCCATCTTATACAATTCACTCCAAAAGGAAAATACAAAAAAAAAAGAATGTTTGAACCGAAGGAGAGGCCTTCATAAGAAAATGTAAAGCCCATCGATTAATTGGTCGGATCTCAAGATCTGGAGAACCATTCAACCATTAAACGCTGGAGAGTCTAATTGGGCCTCGGTGGCGGGTTTGGTTCCTGTTGTTTAACTAAAGGTATTTAGGACACATAAATGTAATTGGCTCTAGAAGGAGGCCCTAAATAATGAATGGTTGAATACACATTTCACATAATATTTCAAACATCCTATAGATTCAAAACAACCCACATGCATGGCTAGTCATTCCTAAGACAACCAACACACATTGAGTACTCCGGAAACGAGTAACTCACCCAAGCCTGAGAAAGAGAGCTTATACCTGGACATAACTTACGCTCTCCCTCACGAGGAATTGAATCAATTCATATGAATCACAAGAGCATACACCCGACAGATCGGTGCATTGTCCTTAGCTCCGATACTTCCTCGAAGAAAATGAGTAAGCAGACCAGTGGTTGATACCCCCAACCAAGGTTTTGTGCACAAAATAGAAGACCTGATAGTTTTCCTCTCACCGAAATCAAACATCCTCTTAAGCTAATCCATGAAATGCCAGCCAACAATGTCTCTAAGCGGGAAGATTTTTCAGAATAAGAAGGATATAACTCATAATGCTTGGTCTCAGGATCTGAAGACATGGAAGATCATAATGAACATGACGAAGGGAGGGGAAACCCACCACAAAACAATCAACCTTGGTTGGCCAGAGATGCTTTGGCCATACCTGGATGAATACATAGCCTTCCCTAACACCCAAAGAAGCTACTCCCTAAATTCAACCCTCAAACCACAGGATTGCCTGAAGACCATATAAATAACTTCATATTGGATATCATACTGATGAATGTCCAACATGAAGATGTAGTATGCAGGATTTTCCCCTACACTTTTGAGAACTCATCCTCCACATGATATTTTAACATACCTGTAGGATCCATAACCAATTGGACAAAGTTTCAGAAGGATTTTTTAGATAAATTTGCCAAAGAAACCTCTACAGGAGCTTTGATGGATGAATTGTTCATCGCAACCATGAGTTCAAAGGAGAAGGTTAAATATTTCAATCAAAGATTCACAATTATATTGAACACATTCCAACCTGAAGCTAAACCAACTCAGGAGTTGCAAATCGAAGTATATGCTAAAGCCCTTCCAACTTCTATTTCCATGTTTGTGAAGAGGGATTCCAAACGAACCCTGGCTGAGAATTTTGAGGAATCCAAAACGATAGAGTTCCAAATGAAGGGATGTAAGGAAGGTCAGGTCTCGTTAGTTAAAAAATAAGTCCAACCTCCTCCCAGGAGAGGACTCCTTTTGACTAGACCGTCGGGGAAACAAGAAGAACAAGTTCCCAAAAAGGGTAATGGAGACATAGAATACCTACAACAAATGGTTAAGAAATTATCAAGTGAGATCATAGACATGAAGAGAAATGCAGGGGAAGGAAACCAAGGCCAAAGGCCCTATAATCCTTTCTTTAAAAGAAATATACCATTCAAAACAATTGAACCTGCCCCAGCCAACTAAAGCATCAATCTTAGAAATGTAGCATCTGACTCTTTCTGTACCTACCATCAAGAGAACCATTCTAAAATAGACTTCCCTCAATGGGTTCATGCCATGAATTTAACGGTCAACTGGTTTCTAAATGAGGTTTCCCTAACTGAACAACCAAGCGGTTCAGTTATGAATGTTGCTGATCAGGAAGAGATTGATCCACCAGAAGATACAACCATGCTAATATGGGATCCTAACCTAATTATGCCTTTCGACGACCTATTTCAAGTTTAAGAATCACCCGTAGAGGTCTCGGTTGTGCAAACACGAAGTAAGGGTCCACCTGTCTCAAAATATCCTACTACTATCCGAACTTCGGGAGGAATATCAACTCCCAATCACTCGAAAGCACCTTTATCTCCCCACAGAAACCCTATAAATATCCATACACAAGAATCGCCCAAGATGGATTACAACATAGTTGAAGATTTGAAGAAGTTAAAGGCTAATATATCAGTTATGGACATTTGTAGGATCCCTCAGCAAAAAGACTTCCTGCTACAAGCTTTGAAATCAGTAGAAAACCCTATGACAAGCAATGATCAGGAAATAAATCTAATTCCCAGAGATCTAGTAAATAAACCAACTGTAAATTCCTGGTCAGAAGATAAGAAGGGAAAACCTTTCATCTGACCTTTCCTTTTAACATTTGAAGTCTTCAACAGAAACCTCCATAACTGTTTGGTCAATTCAGGAGCATCCTCTAATGTTATTCCACTATCTATTTGCAAAAAACTAAACGCAGACCCTCTCAAAAGTGATAAGCATGTAATACAACTAGACAGAACCCAGGTGAAAGTCATGGGAGAACTCAAGGATGTGATGATCAGAATAGTGACACACCCTAAGTTTGTGCAAGTAATTGACATTATCGTAGTAGATATCCCAAAATCTTATGGATTGTTACTAAGTCGAGATTGGTCCGAGAAGTTAATTAGATATTTTAGTATGGACTAGGAACACCTTTGGTTACCTTTGAAGGGACACACAAATATGATAATAATTGATAGGGAAATATATTTGAAACATACTGTCATTGATCTAGAAACCCTAAATGAACCCTCATCGGTAGATTTCCCTATACTAGGCAATTATTCCCATGATTCCTACTTCGACAACTTCTCCCCTCTCCCATCTGATGTCCCTCTCATTCAAAACTCTGAAATAGTTTTTCAAGAGAAATCCCCGATACCGACAGAGGAAAACATCTTCTGTCAAGTTCCTGTGCTAGAAATCACCAAACAAAAGGGAGGAAAGCAAAAAAGAAACAAGAGAGAAGAAACATATAACCTTCGCTCACAAATTTGGACCATATACTTTGATGGATCTAAATCACAGGAAGGGTCTGGGGCAGGGTGCATCCTCATTGATCCGAAAGGTAAACACCATTTTCTATCCTATAGGATTGAGTTCAAATGCACAAACAACATCGTCGAGTATGAATCTCTAGTACAGGGGTTAAAGAAATCCATAGACTTAAACGTCAAAGAATTAAAGGTTTTCGGGGATTCTGAGATTATCATTAGACAAGTGAGGAATACTATACATTGTAATTCCCTGCACCTAAAGAATTATCAACAGGAAGTGCATAGGTTAATAGATCATTTTGAAGCTTTCAATATTATAGCGATCCCACGAGCAAATAATATCCTTGCTGATTCCCTCACCACAACTGCTTCAAGGTTGTCACCTCTAGAGGATTATGAAGCCTCCTGATTCACTGTGGAACTACTCTACAAACCATCTGTGCCGAAAAATATTTCTAATTGGAAGGTCTTTGAAGGAGATGAAAAGATCATAAACTTATGACTAACCAAGACAATTTCAAAGATTTGGCTATTGGCGATGAAGTATTCCAAGAACAATCAACAAAAACTGATTCTCGGACAAGTGAACCAACTGAAAAATCGAAGTCTCACACAATCCTGAAGGGTATAGCTAGTTTAGAAAATATTTTTGACCTGGAAGAATGATTTAAGGGGCCCAAAAATACGAAGACTGGTAGTTCCTGTCCCATGCATGAAAATATAAATCTCGGAACGCCGGAAAAACCAAATAATATAAATCTCGGCAAGATTATATCTAAAGAGGAAAGGAAATCTTATCTCAAACTATTCAGAAAATATTAAGATGTCTTTGCATGGTCCTACCGGGATCTCAAAACTTATGATAGTTGTATCATTCAACACACTATCCCATTAAAACCTGAAGTGAAACCCTTCCAATAGAATATCTGGAAGTACCACCCATTTTTGGAACCCCTCATGTGTTAGTAGTTGAAGAAACTTTTGGATGCCAAAATTATCTTCTAGGTTAGACATTCTACGTAGGTAGAAAATTTGGTTCCTGTGAGGAAAAAGTCGGGAGAAATCCGCTTATGCGTAGATTTTAGGAACCTTAACATAGATTTAGAAAAGGACAACTACCCAGTCCCACCAATTGAGAAACTCTTGCAGACAGTGTCCAACTCTGACATTTTCTCCCTGCTAAACGGTTTCTCAAGTTACAACCAGGTTCTAGTTTCAGAGAAAGACCGTTTAAAAACTACCTTCCGAACCAAGTGGGGAACTTTCTCTTACAAACGCATGCCCTTTGGGTTAATCAATGCAGGGGCGACCTTCCAGAGGGCCATGGATGTAGAATTTTGGGGACTAATAAACAAGTGTGTGGTAGTATATTTGGACGACATAACTATGTATTCGAAGAACATAGAAGATCACATCCAACACTTAACCCAGATTTTTGAAAGGTGCAGAAAATACAGTATATATTTAAACCCTAAGAAAACTATCTTTGGTGTGGAAGAAGGAAAGCTATTAGGTAATATTATATCCCAAGCAAGCATTCACATAGACCCTGAGTGAGTCAAAGCTATAACTTAGCTCCCGTTACCTCACAACAAAAACAATGCAATCTTTCTTTGGGAAAATCAATTTTGTAAGAAAATTCACCCCTGATTTCTCTGAGACTGTCAGACCCTTACAAAAAATGATCCGCAAAGATGCTGAATTTAAGTGGGACGATGAACAAAAGGATGCTTTCATCAATATTAATACGGAGATATCTCAAGCTCTAGTGTTGAGAAGCCCCGGTTTTAATAGAGAGTGTTTCCTCTATACTTTCGCCTCCGACCAATCGTTAGCTGCAATATTGACTCAGAAGGATGATGACAACAAGGAGGCTCTGGTGTTGTTCATGGGCACTAACCTCCAAGGAGCCAAACTTAATTAACCTGCTATAGATAAACATGCCTATGTAGTATATAAGGCAGTAAAACACTTTAGATCTTACATCCTCAAGAACCACAACAATGTAATTGTGCCTCACCTTGCAGTCTGATCCTTATTCACTCAACAAGAGATGAGGGAAAGAAGAGGGAACTGGATGGTAGTAGTCCAAGAATTTGATCTAGATATAAAGACTGCCAAACTAGTTAAAGGGAAAGGGTTATGCAAGCTTGCAGCCAAAGCCCAGAACCAAGTAAATGAAGACTCTGAATGGGAGAATGAAATGGCATTATGGTGTGGTGAAGATTTATACATCTCCCCAGGGAAATAGTCTTTGTATGAAAATTTGACTTATCTCCTGCACCATGGGAATTGCCCAGAAAATATCAACCCTAGGGAAATGAGAGATCTCAGGTTAAAATCCGCACAATATCGCCTCATAAATTTGGTACTCTTCCGGATTAATTATGATAGGGTACTTTTAATATGTCTTGAACGTGAAGATGCATACAAAGTTCTGAAGGAGCTCCATGATGGCCCCGCCGGAGGACATTTTGCAGGAAACACCACCACTCATAAGATATTGAGAGCTGGTTATTATTGGCCCACTTTGTTCAAGGATGCTCACACATACGCTAGAAACTATAAAAATTGTCAAATAAGAGCTCGGAGGGAGAAGAGAGCAACAGTTCCACTCCAACCAGTGATTGTTTCTAGGCCTTTTGAGGAATGGGGGTTAGATATCATAGGGGAAATTACACCAAGTTCTTCAAAACAACATAAGTACATACTCACTGCCACTGATTATTTCACAAAATGGGCAGAGGCCATCCCTCTGACTCATGTAAACGAGAAGGTGGTAATCCAATTCATAGAACAACAACTAATCACAAGGTTTGGTGTCCCTTCTGTTCTTGTTTTTGATAATGTAGATTATTTTTTTCCACCTTATTAATAGAGTTTTCCCTTCATAAAGGAATCATAATTAGGTACTCTGCAAATTATTACCCACAGGGAAATGGAGTGGAAGAATCAACAAATAATAACCTAGTGAGAATATTGAAGAAAACAGTTGCATACAACTAGAGCAATTGGCATAATCTACTCCATAACACTTTATGGGCTGATAGAGTCACACCAAAGGAAGCTATAGGAAATTCCCCATACTATATGGTATACAGACAGGAAGCCATTCTCCCGAACAGACTTTGTCTTCCATCTCTCCATCTTGCGCAAGATTCCAGAGGATAGCCTTCATCAGTCATACAACAAAGAATTGACACTTTGCTCATGCTAGAAGACGAAAGAGAAAAGGCTAATTCAAAGTTCATATCTCATCAACAGATAGTAAAAAGGTGGATTAACAAGCACAAGGCTAAAGAGAAGAATTTTGAGGTAGGAGATGTAGTCCTAAAATGGGACAGAGAAAATGAGCCTAAAGGCAAACATTCTAAGTTTTAGAATCTATGGCTCAGACCTTTTCAGGTGGCCAAGAAGATTGGGGCAGACACTTATCAGTTACAAAATATGAGGGGGAAACCTCACGCCTTCCCAGTAAATGGCCAAGCCCTAAAACAATATTTCCATTAAAAAAAAAAATATTTTGTGTGCGTGTTTTCATGATTTTTTTTTAGCTAGGTCAATTGCGAAATGCATTTTTTTTTTCTTTTTCTATTTAGACTTATGCGCTCTTGAATATAGTGTTTAGAAATACAATGATTGACCTAAAATCATGTGACATAGAGAACTCTCTTCCTAACTCGCCGCTCACATACAAACACGAGAAGCATTGGGAAACCTGCAATTATTTTGAGGTGTTCTTTATCTAACCTGTGCAGATGAACAACTTTGGAGAAATGTCAGAAGTGTCTTCTTAGTGGTTTGGTAAGACTGTTTGCACCCTCTTCGTCACCTTGGTGAGCAAATAAGGGGTGCTTACATACCCAGTTGGGTCTTGCTGAGCATGACAGCTGTAGAGGAAAGAGTTAGAGAAAGAAAAACAAAACTATAAGCAAGAATTAAATTAAAACAAATTAAAATGATAAGCATATGGATATAGAGATAACAAACACAAAAGGACCAATATCACCAATGTTTTTAGGCTGATCTATTGATGAAATCAAAGCACAATGAAGAAAGGGGACTATGGATCCCTTCTTCCTCCAAAGGAAGGTTCTTGGACCCTCACAAACTTGCTCTCCTTACAACAAGAAAAATAAAAATGGTGATGAAATAACTCCTTTGCAAATTCACTCAATGGAGAGGTGAATTGCTCAATGAAATGGTGCCAAAGTGGTCTTGTCAAGGATTGAGTCCTTAAAACAATCTAAGCAACATAACATTACATGAAATTCCTTGAGAAAATGAGGTTTCCTCATGGCTTTTTATAGCATTGCATTGGGTGATTATGTAACTCCTTTGTAGTGTGAAAAGAGGCTCTATAGGGCTTTATTAGGTCTTTGACCAGCCTACCATGCGGATTCAGCTCAGATTTGAGGGTCAAATCGACTTGGGAGCTGATCCATAAGTGGTTGGGAAGCGACCAATTCAATAAATGTGTCGTTTAGCAGGTGCGCGGGTTTTTGCGCCAACAACCACGCATCGTGTGCTTATGCATGCATTGTACGTTTCTGTTCCACGCATGTGCGCGTGCACCCGACTTCTGTAAAGCACTCTTCAATTTTTACTACTTTGTATAGTTTTTGACCTCTTTGGAATGTTTTGAAATTAATTCAGTGCCATGAATGACTTCATTGTTGTTTGACGATGCTGAGTTCTTGTCACCATGTGCGGGCAAAATTTCAGTGATAGCAAAGACCTTAAGGGAAAGAACAAAAGATGCAAAGGACTACATGCACCTCAGAGACAGAGCTAGTAAGTTTCACCTTAACCATCTCATCTTTCAAAATAACAGACGTCATCCTCTCCCACTCACTTAGGGCATTCTGCAGAAATAAAAGTTAACTATAACAAATGATTGCACAGTAGGGGAGGGTATGCAGATATCTYCGCCGGGGCTATGGACGCTTGCCGGCAGTGGAGCAAGTTCTGTGACATTGGGGTGACTCCACCGGGGCTATAAACGCTCGCTGGTAGTGAAGCCACACTGTAGCAAGTGAGTGAAKGTATCTAAAGGCTCTATGCTAGTGAACACTCTACTAGAATCTTGTCAAAAGAGGGAATGAGTCAGGGATACAWGAAATGAAGGGGGAATAAAGGTTGGAAACCCCATAGGCAGACCCAAAAGMATCAACCAAAGAATTTCAAATGAAAGAGTAAAAGAGGCTCTGATTTAAAACCAATTAAGTTCTCCACCAGGKTTTTCATCTGCCGAGCTTAAAGGAGGAACAAAGATTCTTCTTTCACCCAGTAAGTCACCATTTGTTGAGAACTGAACACACCCTAAAAATTCTATGTCAAATTTTACTTTTGGGTACCACTTGATCTTTTTACACTGTCTGATTTGACTTCATTATGAAAATGTTGTCTTTTCTTATCATCTTGACTCTCATTAAGTATTTCAAAGTTTGCTTGAATATATGAAACTCATGACTTAAAAGGATTAACTTTTAAATAAAGAATCAATAGCCAAAACCTTCCACCTAATGCACACAAAGTTCAACATCGGGAGGAATTAAAGAGTGAAGGAAAATTAGTCTGAAAAAATGCATTCGTTGAGTGTTGATCTTCATCGTCATCGGCAAAAGGAATTTTTCTTTCACGAAAAACATTACACAAGGATATCGTCGATGGCCGATCCTGTTCGGCATCGGTAAAAGGCGAAGGGAGAAAAAGTTTAAAAGGAAAGAAAAAATAGCGTCGATAGCCGACAGCCGACGCGCTTATTGGAATCAGAGAAACTGAATAGTGATGAATATTTCGACTGTGCTAAGGAGTTTTCCCTGATCACTGATTCCCGAAGCATTTCGGCATTGAGATTTCTCGTAAGCTATGTCAAAGAAGGCACGCGATAGGTTTCTCCCCATTCGTCAAACCCTGATACCTTTTGGCATTGACGATCCCGAGCTTATTTTAAAAAATGTGCATCTTGTTCAAAACCTCAACTCTGATTGATATACACAATCAGACCCCCTGTCCTCATCAACCACGTGTCTTTTCTAGATTGAAGAACCTTACGATCTAGTTTTACCCTGATTCATTTTTGTTTCCCAAGGTCCACATGACATCAGGGGTTAGTTTCGTCCTGAAGACATCAGAAAAGAAAAGATATGGACAAAGAACAAAAGATATACATACACAAAGAATGGAAAAAATACATCCAACTGCTACAACTAGAATCCTTTCATCAAAAGTTTCAGGACTTTTGCATTAGATTGAGATTAAATTACATACAATAGACACTTTCTACACTACTTGGTCGGGTAAGGCTTTCTTCAAAACTATCAATATCCGTGCCACATCTAGAATACAAAATAGAGTTAGTTAATCATCTCTCTTTTGCACACTGGCAAGGTCCACGCAGACTTTCTCCCCGAATGCTTCACGGTCTCTAAGATGTTTCGCATTATGTTCTTCCGACATCCTATGTACTTCACGCAGTTGCACGATGGTATCCTTCTCTTCGCAGAGCTGTCTATTAAGCCACGTTGCATTCCCTTCATGACCTTGTGATGCCAACACCTCAAGGGTCTTTGCCGCCAACTGTTGTCTTAATTCTCTTTTTTCTTGATAGAGTTCAGCAAGGGCGAGTTGTGCCTGTTTCAGCTGCTGAGTCGGCTCTTGAAAGTTAGCACCCGCGACATCTGTCCTCCTCATTCTACTCCTTCTATCCCAACTTTTTCCTTTGATAGGCTCTAACCGAATGGCACGCATAAGCAATTCCTTAGTGACCGATCTTGCACGCGGATCGACTGGGACTTGGGTTTCCCCAACTTATCTATTATTTCTCAGCCTACCCCTTCTGCCAGGTATCTGCTGTTGGAGAAGTATGCCTTCCAATGCCCTTCCTTTCGTAAAAAATTCTTACACTTCAGCCTTCGCATGATGTGATATCATCATTTCCGCGTGTAGGTGAGAATCTCCCTTTGAAACCTCAGACATGCCCTATGCGAGTGAAAATGAATCCCAGTCACTCTCGAGCTCACGCCTGGAACTCCTGCTTCTTCGCGTGCCTCATATTATGTTTTGAGGGGTTCCCATGGTGCAACATGCATCTGTCTTAGGCGAGAGCCCGAGGCAGACAACTTGATCAATATGGGCTTGTGAGACAAACTATTGATAGTGCATAAGCTTGGTTGCTGAAGTAGAATGCATTCAGAACACCTAGAATTTATAACAGAACAGATAGGAGGTGGAAACATGCCAGGGAACACTGAATTCATGGCGATTGGATGTTTTGAAGTGAACTAAATATTTTATGTGGCACATCTGCACGATGAGTACATTGAGGGGCATGTGAGGTGCAGCCGATAGGAGTTGCA
>ML780935.1:112496-132438 GCA_009831015.1 Picea engelmannii
TCGGGAACATATCGTGACCGTCGGATTTCCTAACTACAAATGCATACTAATGCATACTAAAGAAACACACTTTTACCTAACGACATATTAGACCAAGTAGATCTTAACTAACTCCTAAGTGTCTAAATATCCTAACAATTATGTGATTGATGATTAGAGTTGAGTGAATGATTTTGCGTATCGTTGTTTATCACATGCATGTTTTCTTCTAATAATTCGTATCTCATTCAGTAATTGGAATATTCACATGGTTAATGTATTAGTACTAGGCCTATGGTATATGATCATTGTCTACATGCTAGGGTGTAAGGGTTATCCCAAACCCAACCTCTTCTCCAATAGTTTAAGTTTGTTCCCATTTGTTGTCTAGTTGGTTTATACAGGCTTTCCATCTTATACCGGTCTCTCCAAAAGGAAAATACAAAAAAAAGGAATGTCTGAACCAAAGGAAAGGCCTTGTTAATAAAATGTAAAGCCCATTGATTAATTGGTCAGATCGCAAGATCTGGATAACCATTCCACTATTAAACACTGTAGAGTCTAATTGGGCCTCAGTGGCGGGTTTGGTTCATGTTGTTTAAATAAAGGGATTTAGGACACATAAATGGAATTGGCTCTAGAAGGAGGCCCTGAAGAACAAATGGTTGAATACACATTTCACATAATATTTCAAACATCTTGTAGATTCAAAACAACCCACATGCATGGCTATTCATTCACAAGACAACCGACACACACTGAGTACTCCTGAAACGAGTAACTCACACGAGCCTGAGGAAGAAATCTTATACCCAGACATAGCTTACACTCTCCCTCACGAGGAATTGAATCAATTCAGAAGAATCACAAGAGCATACGCCCGACAGATTGGTGCATTGTCCTTAGCTCCGATACTTCCTCAAAGAAAATAAGTAAGTAGACCAGTGGTTGATACCCTCGACCAGGGTTTTGTGCATAAAATAGAAGACCTGATAGATTTCTCTCTCACCAAAATGGAACATCCTCCTAAACTAATCCATGAAACGCCAACTAACAATGTCTCTGAGCCAACCAATTTTTCAGAAGAAGAAGGATATAACTTAGAACACTTGATCTCATGATTTGAAGACATGGAAGATCATAACGAACATGATGAAGGGAGGGGAAACCCACCACAAAACAATCAACCTTGGTTGTCCAGAGATGCTTTGGCCATCCCTGGACTAATACATAGCCTTCCCTGACACCCAAAGAAGCTACTCCTTAAATTCTACCCTCAAACCTCAGGATTGCCTGAAGACCATATAAATAAATTCATACTGGCTATCAGACTTATGAATGTCCAACATGAAGATGTAGTATGCAGGATTTTCCCCTACACTTTTGAGAAATCATCCTCCACATGGTATTTTAACTTACTTGTAGGATCCATAACCAGTTGGACAAAGTTTCAGAAGCATTTTTTAGTTAAATTTGGTGAAGAAACCACTACAGGAGCTTTGATGGATGAATTGTTCACCGCCACCATGAGTTCAAAGGAGAAGGTTAAATATTTCAATCAAAGATTCACAACTATCTTGAACACATTCCAACCTGAAGCTAAACCAACTCAGGAGTTGCAAATCAAAGTATATGCTAATGGCCTTCCAACTTCTATTTCCATGTTTGTGAATAGGGATTCCAAACGAACCCTGGCTGAGAATTTTGAAGAAGCCAAAATTATAGAGTTCCAAATGAAGGGATGTAAGGAAGGTCAGGTCTCGTTAGTTAAAAAATAAGTCCAACCTCCTCCCAGGAGAGGACTCCTTTTGACTAGACCGTCAGGGAAACAAGAAGAACAAGTTCCCGAAAAGGGTAATGGAGACATAAAATACCTACAACAAATGGTTAATAAATTATCAAATGAGATCATAGACATGAAGAGAAACGCAGGGGAAGGAAACCAAGGCAAAAGGCCCTATAATCCTTTCTTTAAAAGAAATATGTCGTTCAAAACAATTGAACCTCCCCCAACCAACTAAAACATCAATCTTGGAAATGTAGCATCTGACTCTTTCTGTACATACCATCAAGAGAACCACTCTGAAAGAGACTTCCCTCAATGGGTGCATGCCATGAATTTAATGGTCAACTAGTTTATAAAGGAGGTTTCCCTAACCGAACAACCAAGCGGTTCAATTTTGAATGTTGCTAATCAGGAAGAGATTGATCCACCAGAAGATACATCCATGCTAATATGGGATCCTGACCTAATTATGCCTTCCGACGACCTATTTCAGGTTCAAGAATCACCCGTAGAGGTCTCAGTTGGGCAAATGCGAAGTAAGGGTCCACATGTCTCAAAAGATCCTACTACTAGCCAAACTTTGGGAGGAAGATCAACTCTCGATCACTCGAAAGCACATTTCTCTCCCCACATAAACCCTATAAGTATCCATACACGAGAATCACCCAAAATGGATTACAACATAGTTGAAGATTTGAAGAAGTTGAAGGCTAATATATCAGTTATGGACATTTGTAGGATCCCTCAGCAAAAATACTTCCTGCTACAAGCTTTGAAATCAGTAGAAAACCCTACGACAAGCAATGATCAGGAAATAAATCTAACTCCCAGGGATCTAGTAAATAAACCAACTGTAAATGCTTGCTCAGAAGATAAGAAGGGAAAACCTTTCATCCGACCTTTCCTTTTAACATTTGAAGTCTTCAATAGAAACCTCCATAATTGTTTGGTCGATTCAGGAGCATCCTCTAATGTTATTCCACTGCCTATTTGCAAAAAAATAAACGTAGTCCCTCTCAAAAGTGATAAGCATGTAATACAACTAGACAGAACCCAAGTGAAAGTCATGGGAGAACTCAAGGATGTGATGATCAGAATAGCGACACACCCTAAGTTTGTGCAAGTAATTGAGATTATTGTAGTAGATATCCCAAAATATTATGGATTGTTACGAAGTCGAGATTGGTCCAAGAAGTTAATCGGATATTTTAGTATGGACTAGGCACACCTTTGGCTTCCTTTGAAGGGACACACAAATATGATAAGAATTGATAGGTAAATATATCTGAAACATACGATCATTGATCTAGAAACCCTAAATGAACCCTCATCGGTAGATTTCCTTGTACTAGGCAATTATTCCTATGATTCCTACTTCGACAAATTGTCCCCTCTCCCATATGATGTCCCTCTCATTCAAAACTCTGAAATGGTTTTTCAAGAGAAATCCCTGATACCGACAGAGGAAACCCTCTTCTGTCAAGTTCCTATGCTAGAAATCACCAAACAAAAGGGCGGAAAGAAAGAAAGAAACAAGAAAGAAGAAACATATAACCTTCGCTGACAAATTTGGACCATATACTTTGATGGATCTAAATCACAGGAAGGGTCTAGGGCAAGGCGCATCCTCATTGATTCGAAAGGTAAACACCATTTCCTATCCTGAAGGATTGAGTTCGAATGCAAAAACAACACCGTTGAGTATGAAGCTCTAGTATAGGGGTTAAAGATAGCCATAGACTTAAACATCAAAGAATTAAAGGTTTTCGGGGATTCTGAGATTATCGTTAGACAAGTGAGGAATTCCCCGCACCTAAAGAATTATCAACAGGAAGTGCATAGGTTAATAGATCATTTTGAAGCTTTCAATATTACAACGATCCCACGAGCAAATAATATCCTCGTTGATTGCCTAGCCACAACTGCTTCAAGGCTATCACCTCTAAAGGATTATGAAGCCTCCCGATTCACTGTGAAACTACTCTACAAACCATCGGTGCTCAACAATATTTCTAATTGGAAGGTCTTTGAAGGAGATGAACAGATCATAAACTTATGACTAACCAAGACAATTTCAAAGATTTGGCTATTGACGATGAAGTATTCCAAGAACAATCAACAAAAACTGATCCTTGGACAAGTCAACCAACTGACAAATCGAAGTCTCACACAATATCGAAGGGGATAGCTAGTTTAGAAAATATTTTTGACCTGGAAGAACGATTAAGGGGCCCAAAAATGCGAAGACCAGTAGTTCCTATCCCATGCATGAAAATATAAATCTTGGAACCCCGGAAAAACAAAAGAATATAAATCTCGGCAAGACTATATCTAAAGAGGAAAGGAAATCTTATCTCAAACTGTTCAGACAATATCAAGATGTCTTTGCATGGTCCTACCGGGATCTCAAAACTTATGATATTCGTATCATTCAACACACTATCCCATTAAAACATGAGGTGAAACCCTTCCAACAGAAGATCCAAAAGTACCACCCATCTTTGGAACCCCTCATGTGTTAGAAGTTGAAGAAACTTTTGGATGCCAAAATTATCTTCTAGGTTAGACATTCCATGTGGGTAGAAAATTTGGTTCCTGTGAGGAAAAAGTCGGGAGCAATCCGCTTATGCATAGATTTTAGGAACCTTAACATAGATTCAAAAAAGGACAACTACCCAGTCCCACCAATTGAGAAACTCTTGCAGATAGTGTCTGAATCTGACATTTTCTCCCTGCTAGACGATTTCTCAGGTTACAACTAGGTTCTAGCTTCAGAGGAAGACCATTTAAAAACTACCTTCCGAACCAAGTGTGGAACTTTCTCTTACAAATGCATGCCCTTTGGGTTAATCAACACAGGGGAAACCTTCCAGAGGGCCATGGACATAGAATTTTGGGGACTAATCAACAAGTGTGTGGTAGTATATTTGGATGACATAACTGTGTATTCGAAGAACATACAAGATCACATCCAACACTTAACCCAGATTTTCGAAAGGTGCAGAAAATACGGTATATATTTAAACAATAAGAAAACTATCTTTAGTGTGCAAGAAGGAAATCTATTAGGTAATATTATATCCCAAGCAAGCATTCACATAGACCCTGAGTGAGTCAAATCTATAACTCAACTCCCATTACCTCACAACAAAAAGACAATGAAATCTTTCTTTGGGAAAATCAATTTTGTAAGAAAATTCACCCCCAATTTCTCCGAGACTGTCAGACCCTTACAAAAAACGATCCACAAAGATTATGAATTTAAGTGGGATGATGAATGAAAGGATGCTTTCATCAATATTAAGACTGCGATATCTCAGGCTCCAGTGTTGAGAAGCCCCGATTTTAATAGAGATTGTGTCCTCTATACTTTTGCCTCCGACCAATCGTTAGCTACAATATTGACTCAGAAGGATGATGACAACAAGGAGGCTCTGATGTCGTTCATGGGCACTAACCTCCAAGGATCTGAATTTAATTAACCTGCTATATATAAACATGACTATGCAGTATATAAGGCAGTAAAACACTTTAGATCTTACATCCTCAAGAACCACACCAAAGTAATTGTGCCTCACCCTGCAGTATGATCCTTATTCACTAAACAAGAGATGAGGGAAAGAAGAGGGAACTAGATGGAATTAGTCCAAGAATTTGATCTAGATATAAAGACTGCCAAACTAGTTAAAAGGAAAGGGTTATGCAAGCTTGCAGCCAAAGCCTGGGACCAAGTAAATGAAGACTCTGGATGGGAGAATGAAATGGCATTATGGTGTGGTGATCATTTATACATCTCCCCAGGGAAAGAGTCTTTGTATGATAATTTGACTTATCTCTTGCACCATGGGAATTGTCCAGAAAATATCAACCCTAGGGAAATGAGAGATCTCAGGTTAAAATCCAAACAATATCGCCTCATAAATTCAGTACTCTTCTGGATTAATTATGGTGGGGTACTTTTAATATGTCTCGAATGTGAAGATGCAGGAAAAGTTATGAAGGAGCTCCATGATGGCCCTGTTGGTGGACATTTTGCAGGAAACACCACCACTCATAAGATACTGAGAGCTGGTTATTATTGGCCCACTTTGTTCAAGGATGCTCACACATATGCTAGAAACTATAAAAATTGTCAAATAAGCACTGGGAGGGAGAAGAGGGCAACAGTTCCACTCCAAACAGTGACCATTTCTAGGCCTTTTGAGCAATGGGGGTTAGATATCATAGGGGAAATTACACCAAGTTCTTAAAAACAACATAAGTACATACTCACTACCTCTGATTATTTCACAAAATGGGCAGAGGTCATCCCTCTGACTCATGTAAATGAGAAGGTGGTAATCCAATTCATAGAACAACAACTAATCACAAGGTTTGGTGTCCCTTATGTTCTTGTTTTTGATAATGTAGCTTATTTTTCTTCCACCTTATTAACAGAGTTTTCCCTTGACAAAGGAATAATAATTATGTACTCTACAAATTATTACCCATACGGAAACAGAGTGGCAGAATCAACAAATAATAACCTAGTGAGAATATTGAAGAAAACGGTTTCATAAAACCAGAGCAATTGGCATAATCTACTCCATAATTCTTTGTGGGCCAATAGAGTCACACAAAAGGAAGCTATAGGAAATTCCCCATACTATCTGGTATACGGATAGGAAGCCATTCTCCCAAACAGACTTTGTCTTCCATCTCTCCAACTTGCCCAAGATTCTAGAGGATAGCCTTCATTAGTCATACAACAAAGAATTGACACTTTGCTCATGCTAGAAGATGAAAGAGAAAATGCTAATTCAAAGTTCATAGCTCATCAACAGATAGTAAAAAGGTGGGTTGACAAGCACAAGGCTAAAGAGAAGAATTTTGAAGTAGGAGATTTAGTCCTAAAATGGGACAAAGAAAACGAGCATAAAGGCAAACATTCTAAGTTTCAGAATCTATGGCTCAGACCTTTCCAGGTGATTGAGAAGATTGGGGCAGGAACTTATCAGTTACAAAATATGAGGGGGGAACCTGACGCCTTCCCAGTAAATGGCCAATCCCTAAAACAATATTTCCATTGAAAAAAAAAAATGTTTTGTGTGCGTTTTTTCATGATTTTGTTTTAGCTAGGTCAATTGCAAAATGCATTTTTTGTTTTGTTTTTCTATTTGGACTTTTGCACTCTTGAATATTGTGTTTAGAAAGACAATGGTTGACCTAAAATCATGCGACATAGTGAAATCTCTTCCTAACTCGTTGCTCACATACAAACACAAGAAACGTTGGGGAG
The DNA here is from genome assembly GCA_009831015.1 of Picea engelmannii. Lineage (NCBI taxonomy): Eukaryota > Viridiplantae > Streptophyta > Pinopsida > Pinales > Pinaceae > Picea > Picea engelmannii. The sequence continues at coordinate 119,540 of ML780935.1, forward strand.
CCTACAATTATTTCGAGGTGCTCTCTATGTAACCTGTGCAAATGAACAACTTTGGATAAATGTCAGAAGTGTCTTCTTAGTGGTTTGGTAAGACCTTAAGGGAAAGAACAAAATATGGAAAGGACTACATGCACCTCAGAGATAGAGTTAGTAAGTTTAACCTTAACCATCTCATCTTGCAAACTAACATACGTCATCCTCTTCCACTCACTTAGGGCATTCTACCGAAATAAAACTTAACTATATAAAATGATTTCACAGCAGGGGAGGGTATGTAGATATCTCTATTGGGGCTATGGATGCTCGCTGAAAGCGGAGAAAATTCTGTGACGTCGAGGTGACTCCACCGGGGATATAAACACTCGCTGGAAGTGAAGTCACACCATAGCAAGTGAGTGAAGGTAACTAAAGGCTCTATGATAGTGAACACTCTACTAGAGTTTTGTCAAAAGACAGAATGAGTCAGGGATACAAGAAACGAAGGGGGAATAAAGGTTGAAAACCCCACAGGCAGACCCAAAAGCATCAATTAGAGAATTTCAAATGCAAGAGTAAAAGAGGCTCTGATTTAAAACCAGTTAATTTCTCCACCGGGTTTTTCATCTACCGATCTCGAAGGAGGAACAAAGATTCTTCTTTCACCCAGTATGTCTCCATTTGTTGAGAACTGAACACACCCTAAAAATTCTATGTCAAATTTCACTTTTGGGTACCACTTGATCTTTTTACACTGTTTGATTTCACTTCATTATGAAAATGTTGTCTTTGCTTATCATCTTGACTCTCATTAAGTATTTCAAAGTTTGCCTTAATATATGAAACTCATGAATTAAAAGGATTATCTTTTAAATAAATAATCAACAACCAAAATATTTCACCTAATGCACACAAAGTTCGGCATCGGGAGGAATTAAAGAATGAAGGAAAATTAGTCTGAAAAAATACATTCGTTGAGCGTTGATCTTCATTGGCATCGACAAAAGGAAATTTTCTTTCACGACAAGCATTACACAAGGATATCATCGATGGCCGATCCTGTTCGACATCGGTAAAAGGTGAAGGGAGAAAAGGTTTAAAAGGAAAGAAAAAATAGCGCTGATAGCCGACACCCGATGCGCTTATTGGAATCAGAGAAATTGAATAGCGATGAATATTTCGACCGTGCTAAGAAGTTTTCCCCGATCACTAATTCCCAAAGCATTTTGGCATCGAGATTTCTCGTAAGCTATGTCAAAGAAGGCAGGCGATAGGTTTCTCCTCGTTCGTCGAACCCTGATACATTTCGGCATCGACGATCCCAGGCTTATTTTAAAAAATGTGCATCTTGTTGAAAACCCTGACTCTGATTGATATACACGATCAGACCCCCTGTCCTCATCAGCCACGTGTCTTTTCCAAATCGGAGAACCTTACGATCTAGTTTTACCCCAATTCATTTTTGTTTCCCAAGGTCCACATCACACTAGGGGTCAGTTTTGTCACGAAGACATTAGAAAAGAAAAGATATGGACAAAGAACACAGGAAATACGTACACAAAGAATGGAAAAAATACATCCAACTGCTACAACTAGAATCCTTTCATAAAAAGTTTTAGGAATTTTGCATTAGATTGAGCTTAAATTATATACAATAGACACTGTCTACACTATTTGGTCGGGTGAGGCTTTCTTCAAAACTATCAATATCCACGCTACATCTAGAATACAAAATAGAGTTAGTTAATCATCTCTCTTTTGTGTGCTGGCAAGGTCTGCGCAGACTTTCTCCTCGAACGCTTCACAGTCTCTAAGATGTTTCACATTCTCGTCTTCCGACATCCTATATACTTTGCGTAGCTGCACGATGGTATCCTGCCCTTTGCATAGATGTCTATTAAGCCATGTCACGTTCCCTTCGCGACCTTGTGATGTCGACACCTCAAGGGTCTTTGCTACCAACTGTCATCTTAACACTCTTTTTTCTTAATAGAGCTCAGCGAGGGAGAGTTGTCCCTGTTTCAGCTGCTGAGTCGGCTCTTGAAAGTTAGCACTCGTGACATCTGTCCTCCTCATTCTGATCCTGCTATCCCAACTTTTTCCTTTGATAGGCTCTAACCGAATGGCACACATAAGCAATTCCTCAATGGTCGATCTTGCACGCGGCTCGACTGGGACTTGGGTTTCCCCAACTTCCCTATTCTTCCTCGGCCTACCCCTTCTGCGGGGTATCTGCTATTGGGGAAGTATGCCTTCCAACACCCTTCCTTTCAGCAAACATTCTTACACTTTGGCCTTTGCGTGATGTGATATCATCGTTTCCACACGCAGGTGAGAATCTCCCTTTTAAACCTCAGACATGCCCTATGCGAGTGAAAATGAATCCCAGTCACTCTAGGGCTCATGTCTGGCACTCCTGCTTCTTCGCATGCCCCATCTTATGTTTTGAGGGGTTCCCATGGTGTAACACGCATCTGTCTTAGGCGAGAGACCGAGGTGAACAACTTTATCAATATGGGCTCGCAAGACAAACTATCGACAATGCATAAGCTCGATTGGTGAATTAGAATGCATGCAGAACACCGAGAATTTATAATAGAATAGATAGGAGGTGGAAACATGCCAGGGAACACTGAATTCATGGCGATTGGATGTTTGGAAGTGAACTAAAGATTTTATGTGGCACATCCACGTGACGAGTATATTCAGGGGCATGTGAGGTGCAACCGATAGGAGTTGCAAGGCATGCGTAATACAAGTGCCGTAATTTTTCGTTCTTCCATCCTTCATGATAATCTGATGATGGTGGATGCACTTGCCAATGCGTCTTCTAGTTAAACAACTTGCCTCGACCTGAGGTGTTTAACGACTTCCCTTATGACAGTACCTGACTCTTTTGGAACATACTCGTATTCTCAACGCATGTTTGACTCTAACATCCTTTCCGGACTCCAAGGGCCAACCGACCACTAGTTTTACGTCGACTCTAATGTTATTCCATACCCGATATTTCATGTTGTGGAACATGGATGTAACCCAACTAATACCCATGCTAATGGGAGAAAATGACGGTGCTAACAGAAGAAAAGCAAGCAATTCAAAAGCTGCAAAGATCCCGTGAGTATCAAATAATCAGGTTTTGCAAGCTTCATAGTTATGTACCAGTCTGGATTTTTCATGCTTACGCTTCATACATGTATTTTACCAAAATATCTAAAGGATTTTATCTTTGCAGGAAAGAAATTAGCTATATATTGGCAAAAATGGCCCGTGAACCTCATCGGGAGATTCAAGAAAATGGTCCGAGAGTGAGAGGAACTGGGTCAAAATCAACAATGCAATGAAGGATATCAGACTCCCCGATTTTTGCATGCCCGATGACTTCGTTGACTTGCGTGACATGGTCAAATCACACACCGAGCAAGATTCATCATGGGCCGAAGAAGTAGCCGAGGTGATGGATACGACGCCAGGTCAGGTGTGACAATTATGGAACACTCGATCAGAGCTCGGGCTATGCTGCAATAATTAAGTGCCAGTATAGTCAAGTATCGGGCACGTGCAATAGAGATAAGAGAAATTTACTCGGATCTGATGGAACAACATAGATTCCCATATGCCAACACCTGCGAGGAGTTGTTCATCAACTGGTCAGAGTACGAGAAGAGTCACCCTTTTAAAGTGATATCTTGAGATGACTCTTAGACAAACTGCTAGGAGAGAACGCCAGGTTGTGGATTTTGTTTTGCTTATCTGCACGTTAGTTGTTATTTTTAGTTAATTTTATGTTATAAATAAGAGCATCGACCGATTAGTTAAGGGTCGATGGTTGTTGCAAGAAAATCTCATTTCTGGTTTTGTTAAGAATGATTTTGGAGCTTCCTTTAATTGAGAAGTCCTTCTGGACCAGAGACAAGTTTATGTTTTCATCAAATGCGTGTATGATTGGATGTGGATAAGAACTATTTCCTATTCTGTCTCTTGAATGGGTTCAGTAATGAGTAAGAGCTATTAAATCTATTGATAAGTTATATGATGCAATGTTTTACAGTTCTTTCTTTAATGATGAAAATGAATCTTTGTGTTATTATGTGATTGATAATTAGAGTTGAGTAAATTATTTTGCTTACCGTTTTTTATCACATGCATGTTTTCTTCTAATAATTCGTATCTCAATCAATAATTGGAATATTCACATGGTTAATGTATTAGTACTAGGTCTATGGTATACAATCATTGTTTGCATGCTAGGGTGTAAGGGTTATCCCAAACCCCGCCTCTTCTCCAGTACTTTAAGTTTGTTCCCATTTGTTGCCTAGTTGGTTTATACCGACTTTCCATCTTATACCAGTCACACCAAAAGGAAAATACAAAAAAAGAAAATGTCTAAACCGAAGGAGAGGCCTTCACAAGAAAACGTAAATCCCATCGATTAATTGGTTGTATTGCAAGATTTGGAGAACCATTCCACTATTAAACGCTACAGAGTCTAATTGGGCCTCAATGGCGGGTTTGGTTCCTGCTATTGAACTAAAGGTATTTAGGACCCATCAACACCGCCCCTTTCCCCTTTTTCGGTGGAGTTAGCCCCCATTTCTTTTCGTCTGATTTGTCTACACGCAATGATATAATATGATTAATAACTTGAGTATGATTATACTTTACATGGATAGACACACTGGCTTATTTGCATCCCAGTTCTCTAGCCTCATAACTACATAGGATCTCCGACCTCAATACATATACATCCACACACACACACACACACACACACACACACACACACACAAACCTCCTCGATGCGCACTTCCAAGTAAACCTTGCGCACTTTCCCAAGTATGTGCAACACTATGGAATGTGCACACCCTTACCTTGATGAAAAATCCCATGCACTTACCTAGGTATGTCCAATAATATTAAATGTGCGCACCCTTTCTTTGACAACAATTCTCTGCACACTTACCCTAGTGCATGCAAAACCAAAACTAGGTGCCAACGCCTATATGTACAATTACAAAAGGTTCAGATTAGGGACATTACAATGGACAATTTCATCTATCATTATGTTTATTGTATCCACGCTAAACCTACCAATCACAAACTCAGCCTCTATCAACCCCTTCCTCCCTCCTTTTTCCTTATCACTATTGAGAGTCCATTTCCATGGATTTTATTACTGATCTTCCTCCCACACTCTACAAACATGATTACATTTTTATCATTGTTTGTATTTTTTGTCGTTTTTCCAAGATGACCATTTTTTATCATCCAAACCAAGACTATCGATGCTTCACAAGTTGATTCCTTATTATTTTTCCACCATTTATGGACATCTTTCCACTTCTCTCTCCATCATTTCTGACTTAAACTCCACTTTCTCAGCTACTTTTGAAAAACTCTTTAGAATTTACTTGGCTACAAGCTTCATTATCCCATGGCCTTCCATCCCCAAAATAGCAACCAAACTAAAGGCTTTCACTGTATGGGATGCGCATCAGAAGACTGAAACTTATAAATAAATATGAGAATACTCATAATGTGCTAGCGCCTGAGGATATTATACTGATCCTGAGATGATCATGCGCATTTTGTAGCTGTTCAGAAAACGATACATCATGGATTTTTCAAATCTTCAGTTTACGCTTTTCGAATCTTCACTTTACACTTTCCAAATATTCAAATCAGGATTTTGGATATTAAAAATAAAATCATTGTATACTTTCATTGTCATAATTTTTTTAATAATATAAATAGTAAAAATAAATAATAGAAATTCACATTTGGTTTCATTAAGCAGGCAATACTTGTAATGTTGTAATTCTGAGCAATTTTAATCAGTGAAATGAAAAATTCAGCAGGCTATACTTTGCTGTCCTAAATTATGATTCGAAATTGAAAGAAAGAATTGAACTGATTACATCTTCTGATAAACAACATTCCACCAACAACTGACACATCTTATGAAATAAATAGGTAGTGTTTTAATTCTGAGCAATTTTAATAAAAATAATAAGAAGTTGGACAATTCTTAATTAATATTGAAAAAATAAAAACAAAATTTTATCAATTCCATCTTAAAATAATAAGAAGTTGGACAATTCCTAAAATGTTATGGTTTTAAAGAATGTGTCATATTTATAATATTAAAAAATTTGAAAATAAAAAATAACTTTCTTAAAATGTCAAGCCAACATCGTATCATATTTTGATTTCAAAATATTTGTTACAATACAAATTTTCTTAACCTTTTAACTTGTCAAAACTATGATCCAATGCTTCTCTTAAAGTTTTTAAAATACATAAACAAAATTTTAAAACAAACCAAATAATCCTACCTTTTAAAAAATCCTATAAAAATAATTTTAAACATTAATAACCATTATCATATTGTTTATTTTTTTTATAATTTAAAAGAGTAAATAATTAAAATATTAAATATACTATTATCCTTAAATCCATTGATTTTAGTATAAATATATATGAAATATGGTTTAGTGGTTTTAGTATAAATATATATGAAAGATGGTTTAGTGGGGTGTTTTGAATGAAAAATAATCTAAGAAGGATAAACTTTTCAGTTGTTTGAAAGAATAATAATATGAGAAATATAATGTAATTGAGAAATGTAATATAATTGTTTTTAGTAATAAATTTCATCCTATATAATCCAAATCCAAAGGGGTTAGGGTATGTATGTATGTATACCACCTTAAACTTTAACAATCAAATAGTTGTGGGGATGAGGTCTCTTGTTTCACAAAACAAATGAGGTCTTATACACCAATTTGGTGTCTGGATTTGTGACCTTAAAATTATATATATATATATATATATATATATATTTGAAATAAATAATTATATCAAAAATTTATTAATTCATTATATGAGGATTTTTTTAAAATAGTTTTGTATATTATATTATTATTTTTAATCAATATAAATAGTGAATAGAAAATAATATTAAATAGTTATTAATAATTATTAATAATTATTATTACATTTACAATAATAATTATTTTATATTAACAAAATTATTGTGGAAAGACCCTTTCAGTATTCATACATCTCCAAATTAGGTCATTGTGTGTCATTGTCAATAGGGAGGCATTAACTAAAACAAAAAAGTAAACCATCCTAAATACATTATTCAAATATTTGCATGCGTAAACCCTAATAAAATGGTGTAGCGGAAAAAAAGAATAAAAAAAATCCATTAAAAATGAAAATTAAGACCCATAATGGGCATTAATACCCTCAGGTTGCTAGGTTTCTTTGTGTACTACCAAGAGGGTCACTTAGTCCTCAATATGGGTACTGACAACAGAGTCTTCTGAATATTTGGGTAGGATAAGTGCATGCGAGACACAGGTATGCATAGTGATGTGAGTGAATAGCTCTAATAAGGTGTCACAGGAAGCATAGAGTTCTAGTTGTCGTCGATGCTAGTATGGCTAGTGATGTGAGTGACTAGCTCCGACAAGGTGTCGAAGGAAGAATAGGGTTCCAGTTGTCATATTTGTAGCAAGATCATATTCACATGAGATTCCTTTTTCTAGTCTCTCAATCCAATAAGATGTCTCCCTACATCCATTGTGTTCTAATCACTAAATTTGTTTTCTTCCATGATTATCTTAGCCATGGAATTTTTCCAATTTTCCCATTCCAAAGTCAAAGAGGTGATCAAGTCCATGGCCTCCTCTGTATCACAATCATCAATGCTACCTCTAATTTTACTTCACTTTGAAATAGTTTAGCTCTGCCATGGACAAGTATTCTCCTATACATTTAGTTTTTGGAGTGATCCCCTATCTACTTGAGTTCTTGTTACTTAGAAAATTCCTTTGTTACCCTTATTTGCCTCTACAACCATTGCAGGTAGCAACACTAATGGAAACATGACAAATATTCCTTGGGAAGAGACTCTAGATAACTTGATTATGAACAATATTCTCTCTTCTATCCATAGCTCCAAATAACCAAAGTGCTCTCCATATTCAATTGAGTATGAGCTTTTAAAAAATGAGTATAATGAGAGGAAAAACATAAACACAAAGCAACAAGCATGGAAACTAAGATGTACCTTGGAAATGTTTTACTGAGAAAGCCAGCCTCAAAGATATATCTTCATTAACCTTGGCTAATCCAGTTATGTCGATCAACAATGGAGAACACCAAGCCTTTAAGTAAGTGTCTTCATATCAATACCATGGGCATGTAAAATACCTACAGTAAACCCATTAACAACCAAATCAAGGTTAACTTTAAAATTTCCTTGACAAAATCAAGATTAACCTAAGATTCCCCGCTTTGAACTTGAATTGGGATAAATACCTAACCCCCTCATGGTTTATAATTGGGTATTTGAGATTATAACATGCCCCCCTTAATTCTATCACCTAGGTCTACATCTATACCTCATACTCATTAACTAAAAATTAAAAGTATGCATACCTAAGAAAGATCTTACAATTACATGCCCATTTACATATGATTAATTCCAATTACACAAGAATGCCTACTAGTGCATGTTGGAGCATATGATGCTAGAAACATCCACCTATTTTATTTCCCGCATTGCTCCAAATATAGTTACACATATACCCATGCTTATTATGAATATATTTCATCCTTCTCCTCTCATCATAAATTGAATCTTGCCATCATCAAAATTTCCTTACCACTGAGTTGCAGTGGACACACTTCATCCTATTCAATTTACAAATAAATCCTTTTATTTTTTTACAATAATTCTTCTTTATTTAACATGATAACATAGACACACAAATAGCTATCACATGGACATGTAAAACATTTTTTTTGAATTTAACATAAGATCCAAAATCTTAGCTAGGCCATGAAGATATGAAAACTACAGCTCCAAAATATTCATTGACTTCATAGGGACCCAAAAATAAATGTATTCACTTTCCCTTTTTTTTTTTTGTCTTTTTCTCAGGTCATTGTCTCTCATATGAAGCTTTGTCATATATAATTCATGTGCATACAATTTGAGATATGAATTATTAACCATTCAAGCCATCTAGATTCAAATTTCAAGATGCCTCTTAGGTCAACCAAGTGTCTAGCACTCCAATTACCATTCATTCTTAGGCACATGCAATGGATGGATTAATGTTGACCTAACACACACACTCAACAATATATCCAAACAAACTATATTACACACCATACATCACTTTGATATACATACTTGTGCTTCCAGCTAGAAATACATCATCCATAAGCCACCATGATTATTACAAAGAGAAGCAAACAAAGATTGATCCCACATAAATCATGCATATCTTGCTCTCAACCAATATACCTCACCTCCATCATGCACTTAGAAAATTGGCTTGGTTTCTTGAATGACCTATTTCACAGGCCCAATATAGATAGATCCATGAACCCATATAAAAAAAACAAGTATGCGTATCTCTTCCATAACTTCACACATATACTCCAATATATCCATGAACCTCTAGAAAACAAACCTCTAGAAAAAAAACACGCATGTGTATCTCTTTCATAACTTCATACAAATATTCCAATTTCATATCAATCCCATCTCATATGAATCTACCACCATTATGTAGAAAAGTAGATCATGAAGATGGAAGATAGATTGAAATAATCAACAATATATTTGGTTGAAATTTGATCCACAACTTGTAGAATATCCCCATTCAACATAGCCAACACCTAATCACATGTGAGTGATAATCAACTCTTTTTTCTATGTTTGTCTTGCAAATTGGAGAAATCACTAACCAACTCGTTTTAATAGTGCTAGAACACCTCATATAAACAACAACACCAACCTTACAAATCATACATGTGAAAAACAACATTTTCCATAGCTGACATGAACATCAATATGTCATTATTAATTTACGATTAATTTACAAATACACTGGGAGAACATATATTTATTCCATGCCACAATTAGAAAAAAAAAAATTGTAGCCACAAGTAGCAAATACAACACATAGCTTGAAAGAATTCCACTACACACACATATTCATTCTTAGACTACTAGCATGAGAAAGTTTAGGGCAAATAAGCTCTAATACCATATTAAAAATTAAACATAGTAAGAGAAGAAACATTAGCACAATGCAACAAGCATGAACACTAAGATGTGTCCTAGATGCCTTTTACCAGGGAAACCAACCTCAAATATATATATTCATTAACCTTGGCCAATCGATCCAAACTAACCAAATCAGACACCTTGCAATGGAGAAAACCAAGCCTTTAAAAAATATTCAACACACCAATGCCATGGGGGAATACCCTAGACCACATGACACTGTGGGCCCATAAACTACCTATGGTAAAACTATTATTGACTAAATCAGTTTTAACCTTAAACTACCCTTGACCAAGTCAAGTTGAACCTGTCATGAACAACTACCTCCCAAGAAATTCTAATGAACAACTACCTCACCATTTCCCATACCCAACAATACACACATTAACCATAAGCTAGGTTTCAATAGATCACATGCAAGAAAATGAATTGGATGGATGGGGATAGATGAGTGCATTGTTAATGTTATGAAATGAGTGAATCGAGGCATGTTTTGGTGCTTAAATGTCCTCATCCTCCACATGTAGGATATATTATGTGTGGCAAGTGGGGGATTGTTCCCTTCAATTCCATTGGGTGTGGCCACTTTGAGGAGAAGTGACCTCTTTATAACCTTAATTATGGTGGGGGAGAGAGGATGATTTTTTCCTCAAATATCCTTAAAAATAAAAAAACCTTCATGCAAGGTTTCCCCTTCATTTTCCATGAAAACAACCTCTTTTCCAAGCTCCCTATTGACATGGAAGAAGGAAATTGTTTTGAACTTTTTGAATAGAGAGATCACTCTTTGATTGATGCTTTCACCCTTGATTTTTTATATGCTTAACCATAAGTAGTGTGTTATAAAAACAGGACCGTGGAGCAATAAAATAAAATAAATGCGGAAATAAAACACAAAAGATACATAATACAATAGAGACATAGATTTGCGTGGTTCACCCAGTGTGGGCTACGCCCACCAGAGAAATTGCCAGGTCCTTCCTTTATTATTATCCAACATATGAAGACATACAACCTACAACAAACCCGTTGTAACTTCCTCTTCTTTCTCTCACAGACTCCTATCTCAGGATGCAATCTTCACCATCAACCATCGCTGCAAGAAATACATTTCCCTCATAAAAGAGGGTTGCCTTCTAGCGAAAAAAACCCTAACATAATCTCTATCGTTAGATCTGCAACCTTATAATGAACGACACAGATTTACAATGAAATTACAATATACATTTTACAAGGCAATTTTTCCTTCGGGGGCTTTGCCCCTGAACCCCTGCTGGGGGCCCTCTTGTGCCCAGACCCCGTAGAGTGGGTACCCCCCCTTTGCACTCCCCCGTGTGGAAGAGTGTACATACTTCTGGGGTGTAAATACTTCATAGGGTATAAACACGGCTGAAAGTAAAAGAACTCTAAATCAGGAAGATAATCAAGCTCCACAACCAACAATCTCCCACTTGGAGACTGATCTCAACAACTCCATTACTGTTGTATATGCTGGACTCTGAACCTTCTTGGACCTGGCAAATTTCACATCTTCATATTCATTCTTGAAGACCAACTGAAACTGAGAAGGAACTCAGTTTCTCCCTGGTTACTCCCTTTGTTAACATGTCTGCAGGATTTTGGCTAGTGTGTATCTTTCCCAACTTCAAATGTCCATCTTCCAAGGCAGATCGTATGAAGTGGTACCTCAACTATATATACTTAGTCTTCGAATGGAAAGCTGAGTTATTTTCAAGATGAATGGCACTCTCACTGTCACAGTACAACCTGCTATTCTCTTGCTTCTTTCCCAATTCTTCCATAAACCTCTGTAACCAATTCATCTCTTTACTAGCCTCTATAGCAGCAACATACTTTGTCTCTGTTGTTGAAAGTGAAACAACCTTTTGCATTTTTGAAATCCAGCTTACTATTGTTCCACCTATAGTAAAAACATACCCTGTGGTACTCCTCCTGATATCTTTATCACCTGCCATATCTGAATCAACATATCCTGTAGAAAAATGTCTGAACCTCCAAAACATAATGCATGAGTAGAAGTACCTCTCAAATACCTAAGAATCCACTTTACTGCCTCCCAATGTTCTTTACCTATATTGTTCATATACCTACTCACAACTCCCACTGCAAGTGCAATATCTGGTCTTGTGCAAACCATTGCATACATCAAGCTGCCAACTGCTGATGAATAAGGGACCCTGGACATGTATTCTATCTCCTCCTTTGTCTTGGGACACATTTCCTTAGTTTATTTGAAATGGTTGGCCAAAGGTGTACTAATTGGTTTTTCATTTTGCATTCTAAACCTCTCCAACACCTTCTCTGTGTACTCACCCTGAGACAATGTCAATTTTCGATATTTCCTATCTCTTGTTCTTCTCATGCCAAAGATTTTCTTTCCATCACCCAAATCCTTCATTGCAAATGATTTGGCTAATTTCTTCTTGAGAATATTTATATCTTGCATATTAGTGCAACAAGCATGTCATCTACATACAATAGCAAGATAATACAGCTTCCATTTTCTAGCCTTTTAAAATAAATAGAGTGATCAGAATGACATCTACTATAACCCTGTTCTGTCATAAACCTGTTAAACTTCAAATACCACTGCCTTCGAGCCCACTTTAGGCCATACCAACTCTTCTTCAACCTGCATACCAAATTCTCCTTCCCTTTGACCTCATACCTCTGTGGCTACTTCATATAAATCTCTTCCTCCAAATCCCCATGGAGAAAATTTGTTTTTACATCTAACTGTTCAAGATGCAAATCTTCTACTGCCACAAGACTTAAAATAGTCCTAATTGAAGTGATTTTAACAACAGGA
>ML780935.1:143411-157307 GCA_009831015.1 Picea engelmannii
CCCCCATGGTACATATCTATATCAAGTGCTCATCTATTATGCATCAAAATCTTAAAGAAGCCAAGATGCAAATTTATTGGTGTATAAAGATTTAGTATCAATAATTTTACTTGAAAATGTATTTTAAAAATATTTTGATTTTCCAAAACCTACAAAGTCATTGATAAGAAAAGGAATTTATGAAAAGTGATTTGGAATTCATTTCCTTTTATTCCAACCTTGTACAAGTATCTTTGCTCAAACTTTCCACCTTCCACTCACTGCTTCCTTGAAATTTAAATTTAAGCAATCCCCTTTCCACCAAAATCCTCAATTAGTATTTAGGAGATGTTCATGTAAAGTAACTCATTAAATTAATAATAAAAATTAAAAAAAGAAATAAAATAATAATTATGTTGACTCAATTATATATATATATATATATATATATATATATATATATATATATATTTGTAATAATTATTTTAATTTGGTTTATAACTAGCATATATTTAGGTTATCTCAGATTTATCAAGTATTGAGAGAAATCAAATCTCTAGAGTTGCAAATACATTATATAATGCGTGTTCTCGTGTAAAGTAACCCATTAAAATAATAATAACTAATAATAAATTATATCATATATATATATATATATATATATATATATATATATATATATATATATAACCAACATTGATCCATCTTAACGACCGATCTATCAAGAACATATGATATTTCTTGCACCAATTGATTGTAATAAAGCACTAAATTATTTCAGCTTTTGGTTCAGCTAGCTGCCATGTAGAACATATGCACACACTAATGTTTTATGCAAGCTGAAACCATTACTAGTACAAATTTACTATTTTCCACTGTTTTTATTTACTGACAATTCTGAAAGGTATGGATTATTATGATAATGATTATTAACGTATACTTTACTTCCTCTACTGCTGTAAACAACTCTTTCATAATTATATTACACCTTATGAAGGAAGTTCTCCACTAGTCGAGTTTAATAGGCCACTGGATTGTTTCAGAGTTTGGCCCAACTCGCTGGCATGTACAGCATGTGTACACAGTTGACAGATTCTCTTCCTCCACAATTGTGTTTACCGATTTCAATGATAATTGTGGAAAAATTAAAAACGTTGAAACTTTAGCCTACACCTTTTAATAAGCCACTCGATTTTTTCAACGTTTAATCCAACTGACATGTATAGCATGTGCACACACTGATGAATTATTCTGCTTTCCTTAACATAATGGGTAAGAGATCGATGTCAAGGACGGACATGCTATTAAAAAGTACTATGATGCTGCGTTTACCTTTGCTTTGGAGGTATTTGACTTGTAAATTGTTTATGCTCAACAATTTGTCAAATTCCATTGGTAGTTGTGACCACTACAAACTTATAAATTAATTAATAACAAGCATTTTTAGATTAATTAACAACTACTCTTTAAGAAGTTTTACATTACTTTTTAGTTCTATTTATTCTTTTAAAAGAATAAAAAAATTACAATATTTAAAATTATTAATTTAGCTTTTATTGATACAATTTCAAAACTTTAACATATAATAACATCATCCTATGAGAACAAAACCTAATCATTTAAAATAATAAATTGTATGTAGTTTATAAGGGGGTAGATTTCCAATTTTCTCATATGCCTTTAGATCTTGGGCCGTTAACTTATTTCCTTACCTTATTTACCTATGAGAAAAACATGCATCTTTTAGCCAATTAGAAACAATTTTATATCACACTCCAAAACAAAAAATAGTTTTAGTCTACATAATACTTACAAGAAAGCCATTATCTCATATTGCCATCATGAAACCAAATACTACTCAAAGTTACAATTTAACATCCCACTTTTGTCCAACATATTCTCTTATTCTCTTTTGTTTAAAATTAAGATTCACTTTTAAATAATTATCATATACACTTATTGTAATATTCTAAGTAAACCAATTAAACCATAAAAGGTTTGGAGTCTCTCACCTCCCAACCACTATAAGTGGGAATCTAATGGTGGTATGTATGAGGCAACTTTGTTATAGACATTTTTTTGAAGTTCAGAAGGCATAATAAAAGTTAGAGTTGAGTACCATTGGGAAAAATACTTCCATTGGATTTTATTGTAAAATGGTTGTGATAAAAAGTTTGGGGTGAAGATACATGTTGTAATTGTTTATTATAAAATTAGTTTCTTGGTTGGGATGCTTATTTGTTTTTGGATAGATTGAGTTAAGTGAAATCTTAATAGGTTTTATTTCTTAGGGAATCACGTGTATAAGAAATTTAACATTTTTCTATATAAGTATTTTAAGAGGAGGGATTGAATTGGAGATTGTTTCCAAAGATGCACTGGCCACCCTAACATGTAAAAAATTAGAGCTTGTAATTGTGGGTTTATTTAAGTTATAGTGGGGAAGTATAACCACATATCTAGATCTAAATAGTTGTTTCGTCATAATATTTTTAAATGAGTTGGCCAATTACTTAATGGAGCAATTCATGGAGTATATGTTCAAAGTTTAAAATATGCACTCCATCTTTCTGCAATGCCTTCCTTTTCAATTTATGCAATACATCTTCATCATTGTAGATATCTTCTCTTGTCACAGAGAAAAATGCAGATGCATTGTGTTCAAGATAGTCGAAGAGGTCACAATAATACTTTCTCATTGGATGCCTTAAATAGTGAAAACACTACATGATTTACTGTGCCTACTATCATGTTTTAAATTCCTTAGAAATGGTTTCCATGGCTACAACTAGAACTTGTTATATGTGAAGACTAATTAATTTAGCAGGGAGATATTGATAGAGGGAAACTCCATAAGTGTGGATAATGAATCCCTTGTTGTTGTGTGTGAAATACTTGACTGGATGTCTCTCATATCCATCTAAAAAAGTTGTACTTCCATCTATATTATAATGCATCCAACAAAAACACCAATGATTGGATAAAGCATATGACCACATTTTTCAAGATACCATGCATAAACATCTCTTCGTATGACCTCAAAAGCTACATGGATGGGAGTGGACAAGGTTTTTCATTTGTTAGCATCTTATTTTCCTTCCTTTTTTTCATTCCAACTACTTTTTAACAACTTTTTTTTGGTAGATTTTATGAAAAAATGGAGCTATTTCATGAGATTGCATTAATGTAGGCCTTATTTCATGAGGTCGTACTAGACACGGCATGAATAGAACTAGGTTTAACATCAACTAAAATGCTAACTTTAACACTGGTTTTAGCGTCAAGTTTCCTAAGTAACCAAACAAAAGCAAGGAAACATTTCAAAAATAAAATTTAGGAAAGATCAAGAGAAATATTAAAAGCTAAAAGTAAGCAACTTGTCCCAATCCTCATGAATAAGAAAGTTACTGACTTGACGACAACTATCACCTCAAAATGATAACTCTAGCTCTAAAACCCATATTTTTGGGTTAAAAACAGTAAAATCAATTCCTTCTTAGAAAAGTGGTGCTACTCGTAGAACCCATTTTTTTTTGGGGGGGGGGTTAAAATTACCACCTTTTTCAACCATGGAATTAACAACCTTGTAATATTTCTAAAAAAACATTAAAATCAATCCTCAAATTGAAAATTGACACCTACAATAACATTCTTTTCTTTCGTGGTTAGAATTACAACTTCTTTAAAACCATGACCTTAACCATACCATTGCAACCAAAACCTTAAAGTTAACCCCAAAATAAAGAAAGTAGTGCTTTCAGTAGCAGTCCCTTTTTTGGGGGGTTAAAATTGCAAATTATTGGAAATCCACAGCCTTGACAATTGATACCTTTGCAACCAAAATCTTACAATCAACCCCCAAATTGAAAAAAAGTGTTATTAGTGGCACCCCATTTTTTTCGAGCTTAAAGTTGCAACATTTTTAAAACATGCTCCAAAAGTCAATGTTGTTGCAAATGAAATAATATATAAGAAACAAAAGAAAAACAAGCCAAAATTTAGGGGAAATAGATAAAAAAGAGAGAAAAAAATGAAGAGAATGAAAGAAAACCCAAAAATAAAGAAAAAAAACAATTTCCCTTTTAATGAATTTTTTTTCTTGAAGATAGGTTTTTTAAAGGGTGAGTGCAAGAAGTTTGTGGCTGAAAAAGTGGCAAGGGCATGATTAAGAACGCGCACTTGCAGAAACAGACACATGTTCTTAGGAATGTGCACGCATTCCTATACCTATAGGTTTGGATATGGATGAACTTCCACATGGATTGCCATGTAGGTTTAGTGGAAAAACCGTGTGTGCGGTCCTAAGAACGCACACACGGTCTTACTGGTAAAAATATTTAAATGGACCGAGTGTGATTTGTTCCCATTGTGCACAAATCATGCTCGTGCTTCTCTCACTAGGAAAATATAGTGGAGCTAGAGAGGAGGAAGAAAGGGAGGAGGGGGGCACCATGTCTAGGTATCTTACATTTTTGTTAATTTTAATCCAATTTAGTATTTTGCTCCCAATAATCTAAATTAAAAGAAAATTTGTAATTTTGTATTTTAAATAAAAAAAGGAACTTAATTTACATGTCATGGATTTTAAATTGCAGAAAATATAATACAATGGAACCCCAAGATAATTTTAACCAGTCAGAAGAAAACCAAGAAGATCCAAACCCTAACCCACCACCACCACACTATGTAAACACTGGAATTGATAAGGGTTTGGTTATATTATGAACCCTTGAGGAACAATTAAGGGAGACTAGAGAGCCTAGCAGAGTATCCTTGGCCACTTCTTTGGACATCATTATGAAGTCCATTGCAAGTGCCCAACGGAAATTGACCTCTATTTCTTATTATAGGGCATGAATGTATGAGTACTATAGCACTGATTTGGACAGAAACAAAGTCAAAGAACTGGGCATTTCAAAACAACAAATATTGTCTATTTTTAGGGATCCCAGAAATGGAAAAGAACTACCATTGACCAGAAATCGCATCTCCATTGACTGGTGCATCCATCCCCAGATTAGTTAAAACTGGATGGATAGGTGGTACATGGTTTTTGATAAACCTCCCTATAATAACAAGGAGATGCCATTAAAGTTTCTGAGGAAATTATGGGCTGAGTTTATTATGGGTAAGCATGTCAACTACTTTGACATTGGTGACTTCCATGGGCTGGTTCGAGGGTCTGCACAGGACCGAGGGCATGCAAAAAGAAACCTCGAGTGAGGTCCCCATCCCCCTAGGTGAAGGTCTAACCCCCCTACCCAACATAGTCATGTTGTAGAGAACTTACAACTGGTACAACTAGTCATCTCCTCATTGACTCCTAGCCTAGTGAAACATAGTAACTTTATTGCACTATCTCGACAGGAGGTTCCTTCTAGTGACATTGATAGAGGATTTGGAGCATCAACATGCACATGAGAGTACAATAAGGAGAGGGCACATGGACATAACAACCATCCATGTGAATGATCCAGATTATTTTCGGTACAAAATGAGAGCGGAGATATAATAAAGAAATGTACAAAGATATATCAGATATCCAATAATATAACAAATATATAGTAGAAATATAACCATAAACACAGAGATACAATAATACACAATTTCTATTAATGATTGAAATGTACAAAACTGTAGAAATATAGAGTGAAAGACTCGCTACAATGGTGGCATCTTATGTATGAGAGGAGATGTGACAGCTACGCTCATTCGAAAGAATATCATTGTTACAATGAGGCTCCAAAGGCCTTTTTAACATAAATAAAATCCAAAATCCTAACCCCGAAAGATGAAAAGCCAACAATTTTGTGGATTCCGTTTTGGGTAGTTTGGTGTATCAACTTCGGGGGGGCGTAACTTTGCATACGATCTTCATTTGGGGTTCATGATAACTCATTGGAAAGGTATTGACAAGCAGATTAATTTTGGGGGCTCATTAAGAGCCTTTGGTTATTAATGAGGTGTATGGTCATGAAAATACGTTGTTTAGGCCCTCAAAATGGCCCTGGAAGTTTAGGACTCAACAAACTGCTAAAAATAGTAAATTGCCATAAAATTGTTTTGACTTAGTTGGAATAGGTGGGTGGCCACCAATATCCACCTTGATCAATCCTCCCTCCTTTGGAAGAAATGGTATCCATTGTTTTGAGTTCCCGGGGGGGAGGGGAAAGCATTTGTTGAGTCTGAATCTTGGTGAGTTGCTTGCCTTGTTGGAGAAGTTGCACTGCTTAGCTTGTTGAAGACTATCAGGAACCTGTCATGGTGGGGTTGATTTTTTTCAACCAACCTATTGTATCTTGTATTGATTGGGAAATGTGTAGGTACCATTGTAGGTGAAGAACCAATATCTTCTTTCTCTTCTACAATCTTCTTATGTTGGAAAGAAATGTCTTGGGCCAAGGTTGCAGTTGTTGCAGTGTCCTTCTATTCACCTTTTGAACAGATTGTGAAGAGGCTGAATTTTGCAGTATGAGAGATTACATTGAGACACTCTTTTGGTGGGACCATAGCCATAACTACCTTTGGTATCCTATAGAGATGACCCCCCAGAGTAATAATGACACTATAGGGTCGAGATCGATAAATAACATAGCGCTTCCACATATATGGTTGGCCCAAAAGAACATCACAAATATCCAGCGGGGAAACAACACATAATACCTCATTCTTGAAGGGTTGGATGTCATATGAAAATCGATACTGTTGGATGACACAGAGATCTCGTCCCAAGCAAAGCCACCTGATGTTGTATGGTTGTGGGTCTAGTGTTGTCGACAATCCCAACCATTTGACGACCTTTGCTGAGATGAGGTTCTTTTGGCTTCTGCTATCAAAAATAAAATGCAACGGGGTCCCCTTAACCCACACTTGTGAATGAAAAAGTTGCTCCTCCTCTTCAGGATCTGTTAGTTCTTCTGGTTGAATTGTTGTGGTCACGACAATAGTAGTGGGGTCTGCATCGATGAATACTGCATCTATTTGTCTTTCCTTCAAATACGGGAATACAAAAATTAACTTATACTTTGAAAGGCGTGGTTCCTCTAAAGTGGTCGCTTGATTAATATGTGTCTTTTTTTATCGACAGGAGTTGAAGAATGTGGGAAAAATTCTCCATCATTTAATCCCTCTGTCACATGAGAGATTTCTCAAGAAACAGATTAATAGAATCGCATGCTCTGTCATTTTTATTTTCTTACACCATGGAGGGATTCTTGGGCATGTGAGAGTGATTGTCCTCAAGAGAGACAAGCTCGTGACCCAACTTTATATACTCGGACCTCGCCGGAGACATGCATTGCAAAACGATCAAGACAACCTACTCTGATACCATTGTTCTAGATTATTTTCAGCACGAAATGAGAGAAGAGATATAATAAATAAATGTACATAGATATATCAGATATCCAATAATATAAAAGATATATATCAGATATATAACCATAAAAAAGAGATACAGTAATACACAATTTCTATTAATGACCGAAATGTACAAAACTGTATAAATACAGAGTGAAATATTCGCTAGAATGGTGGAATCTTATCTATGTGAAGATATGTGACAACTATGCTCATTCACAAGAAGATCATTTTTACAATGAGGCCCCAAAGGCCTTTTTAACATAAATAAAATCCAAAAACCTAACCCCGGAAGATGAAAAGCCAACAATTTTGTGCACCCCATTTTGGGTAGTTTGGTGTATCAAATTCATGGGGGCATAACTTTGGCATATGATATTCATTTGGGGCACACGATAGCTCGTTGGAAAGGTATCAATGACGAGATTCATATTTGGGGATAAACTAGAGACCTCGACTATAATTGAGGTGCAAGATCATGAAAATACATTGTATAAGCGCTTAAAATGGCACCATAAGTTTAGGACCCGACAAACTGCTAAAAATATTAAATTTCCAAAAAATTGTTTTGTGCGAGTTGGAATAGGTGGGTGGCCACCGATATCCACATAGATTATTGAACCTCACAGATGCTCGATTTACAGGAAGACATGTTATGGGTCAATAGAGCCTAGTGGACATCATAGCTTCATGGAGGAGGTTAGTATCTTAACCCTCTTTATGTTCTTCATCCTTATATATTTCTTTTGTATTTTGTGTATTTATATAGATATTTTATTGTATGTTGTTTTGTAGTTGTTACGTCCCAGAAACATACCCTCTATTATTATGGATGCATTAGTTTCTATCCCAACCACTTATGAAACAATAGAGGCAACATTCTCATTGGGTGCACCATACAAACGGGTATGTATCACATTTGATAGATTCATCATAGTCATTTCTTTATTTTATGACATCCTCAATTTTTTTATATGTTCTCTTTTTTCTACAGGATTTGGCACCAAGTGTTGTCCGGGATTTTCCATCTGGGATGGACAAGTCACCAACATCAGAGGTATCATGTGTAAAGTTAAATATCGTATAATTCTCAAATTATTTGTGTTTGTGTTTTTGAATTTTTCTATTTGGTACTAATAGTTCAATTTTATTCATATGTATGCAGGCTGTCGTTAGATTTTCTAGGTATAGTAGTATTTCTCCCTCTGGTCACCTGGGCCATTGCTTCTAGGTTTCCTTTCTCTAGTCCTAGAGTGTTGGAATCACTTGTATAGCCTGTGAGGGTCCATCACATCCCACCTGTCTACCACCCACCCCCACCACCACTTTCGGCCCCATCGACAGAGACTGCCACAATAGAGGTTTTCTTGGAGTAGGTTGTACAACCTAGTGCTCCATCTACGAGTGAATCTCCATCGATGCCTCATATATTCATGATGAGATAATGCATTGATGATAAAAAAAATGTTTCATGAATTTTTTTTAACGCATATTTGTTTAATTTTCTTGACTTGATCCTTGTAACTGATGATGGGTGGCATTGCAGAGAGATAGGGGTCACGGAGGAGGGTAACACCCTCATGATTAATAGTTTCATATGTGGTGATTTTTCTTAGGTTAAATTACAAAGTATCAATTTGTATGTCTATTAATTCATTGATGAAAACAAATTATAACACCATTTATTCGTTTTGCAGTCTCTATAGTTTCAAAGAACGCCTAGGCCTAGAACCTCTCAAGGTGCATCCTCGAGCAAGAGAAGAAAGAGATATTTCCAGGATGCTCATGAGGGTGGCGAGGGTGGAAATGGTCAATGATTGACCAACTACTGCCATTTTGTAGCTAGGCCACGATATAGATGTTTTATATTTTAGGGCACGTGGTGTCGCTTTGTATATTGGGCATGAGTTGTCATATTGCAAAAAACTGTACAATTTATACAATGTTGAGTGTGTGTGTGTGTGTGTATACATTTCATGACACATTTTTTATGATTCTCATTGTTTCTACATTTGATGTTGATGAATATATGAATTTCAAAGTGTTTGAATTCCAAAGTGTATGAATTTAATGTGTATTAATCCCTTGATTTGTTTCTAAAGTGATTATAAACACTCACACTACACAGTAAGGAATATCTTATGGTGGAAAATATTGTTAAGTGCTAAATCCATAAGCAATTAATGGTTCTCAAGTAGCATTGCTTGATAATCAACCATGTATCTCTACATCATCGATAGATCATTCCTTCTAAATTAGTTGCATGAATGTTGTGGATATCCATATTCTAACTCACAACCAACAATATGGAATACCTCTTGAATTATCTCCATCTAAATCCAATGACAATCCACACTCAAATAGTGGTTACTTGAAAATATTATGACCTTAAAAATGACATATTACAATAATTTATTATAGAAATAAATTTTCTCATTTATCTTCTACTTAATTGTAAATCAATTAACAATTTCAGCTCAATGCTATTTTCTAGAGAACACACATTATTCCCCTCTGTCTATGCATGAAGTATATAAAATCATTTGATTTATGTGTAACCCTTCATAAATGCCAAAAATACTAGTCAAGGACTCATTAATGCACATGTTTATTTAGATTGTGTAGTGGGTATATGTAAATTTTGTTAAACCCATCAACTATTAATAACATGTATCCAGTCTTCCATTATGTCCACTAAAGTTATTGATTTTGATCAATAGAACGAGAAAGTTCACATGGAAACTAGATCTTCGAATGGGTATAATTTTCCACCTACAAATAAAGGTTTTGAGGTTACATTTCATGACACACTATAGAAAGTAATGTTATGCTACCAAAATTCCTCCAGGGATACTTGAAACCATTATTCTTTTCCCTTCACCATCTATGATAGTTTATTGCACATTCCTACCCAATTTTTTGGTTAGAGCACACAAGGAGATAAAGGACCCTCCCAAAACCAACCCCATAAACATGTTGATGCCATACCATTGGCATGCCATTTCCATTCCTTTCCAAGTCATTCCATGCCATGCCATTGTCATTTCCATTCCATTGTCAAACCTTTCCATGCCATGCCATTTCCATGCCTTGCCAATCCATGCCATGCCATTCCATGCCATTTCCATTCCTTTCCATATCATGCCATTGCCATGCCAATGTTATGCCTTGCCAAGACGTTCCATCGGATGCCATTTCCATGCCTATCCAATCCATTCCATTCCATGCCATTGCCATGTAGCTTCCCATGCCTTGTCATGTAGTTTCCCATTTTAACCTATATAACAATAAACATAACTTTCCATTGCCATGCCATAACATTGGCATGCTTCGCCAAACCAATAATTTATATTAACTACATTACAACGAGATAAATATAACAACCCTTAAGACAAGTAATCATTAAATGAAAGGGGGCTGAAAATGCAAGCATAAACTAGGGTTTAGATAATAAAAAAATGCTTGTTGAAATGCACGATGACGCATAACAACCCTAGAATATTCAATATATCAAGCAATGGTATGCTATGGTATGGCATGCATTGGAAATGGCAATGGCAATGGTATGCATTGGCAATGGAAATGGTATGCATTGGTGTGGTATGCATTTCCTTGTATGGTATGCATTGGAAATTGTATGGTATGGTATGGTATGCATTGGCATTGGAAATGGAAATGGAAATGGTATGGTATGCATTGTCAATGGTGTTGGCCCTTGGTTATGTATTAAGGAAGAAAGAAAAGAATAAGGAAGAAGAAAGATGAAGTATGAACTGCGTGGAAAGCATATTAACTGAGGAAGGGTTGAAGTGGTTAAAGAAGAAGAAAATAAGGAGTGAAGTAAAGGAAAATCTAGTTGTTGAAAGAGAAGATCAAGGAAGGTGAGGCATTAAAGAATATGGATCATGGACATCTCAGCAAGTGGAAAAAGACACCAATGGATTCTTTGGAGCACCTCGCAGAAAAGAAGGAAGGACAGGTTGGTAAAGTCCTTAAAATGAGGGTCAAGTGGACCTAGGGTTTTGGATCTAGGTTTTTGACACCTAGACTTCAGTCTAAGGTTGTCCAAGAGTCATGTAATGTATAAATAAATACCTAGAAGAGTTGAGAGGGTTGGCTAGTGTTGTTGTTGGTTGTATTATGGTTTTTCACCATTGGTTAATGATTATTGTTCATTATTGTTGAGGAGAGAAATATTGAGTCTATATTTTGGATCTTCAATTGTGCATGAAGATCAACCCTGCAGCTGGGTGCATAGGGAGGGGAGATAAAGAGAGAAAGAGAGAGAGATCTGCAACTAAGTGCGTAGATAGAACTGTATTTTTTAATCTAATATATCAAGAAAATCAGTTCTATGGACGTAGCCCTAGGGAGAGGGTGAACCATGTATATCTTGTTGTTATTTGTGAATGATGTTGTATTATTTTCCATCTGATATATTGTTATTGCATTGTTCTGATTAAATATAAGAGATAGAGTTAGCCTCGTGAAGTGAGCATAATAGTGGTAAATAATATCTAGATTGTTTTGCATTGTTGTCCTGGATTCACTTTGCAGTTCCTTTGGTTGTAGATACATGTGTCCTACAACTCCCTATTGCTACTTCGGGTGAGACTACATATGCTTCACGGGTGTTGCTAAAAGGGCCAGTAGTTAGGGTTTTTTGGTGCACTGTAGGAGTTGAACCCTGGGTCTGCCCCTGTGCCAAAAAATGGTTCCGTTGCTAGGATCAACATCATTTTGAGGGAATGTCAAGGTGGTTTCCATCGAAGACAAAAATTCAGAAGTGGATAGAAGAACAAGAAAGGGACTTCACTGAAGCTCAGAACAAGAACCCTAGCATTAGTACAGAATACTGGTTTGGAAGGTACATCTTTACCGACATACACAAAATTTTCTTTGGAGGAGTTCATAAGGAGTTATACGAGTGGTTAGCTAGATTAGCAGATACCCAGTTTGAGATCAGATCTAAACCACCTGTGGTTTGGACAATGATGCTGATCAAGAAGGTCAAGAGAGTTGATAACGCCGTGTCTAGAGCATTGGATCTCTGGTTTGATATCACTATTGGAGGGTACATTACTGAGTTTTCTATTGACAGAGTCGAATTGTATAGTCAAGTAGAGAGGTATTTTTTTAAGGGACCTAGAGGAAAGTTTCTACACTTTTTAAAGTTGAGGATTAAGATGTTATTGCATGAGAAGAATATCTTGAAGATACAGTAATCGGTTGGATCTTAAAGCTAATGTTCAAGAATTCAGACAACGATAGTGACACTGAGGTTGAACATATGCACATTGGGAGATCATTCAGAGAGGTCCTTCTTGTGAACTTGTTTAAGTAGAATTATGGAGACGAGGTATTCTATAGTGGAGAAGAAGCATATCTAATAGACGAGGAGTATTCAGAGTCTGCAAGAACAAAAGAAGTAGAGGCTGAGGAACTTCGCCAAGGAGAACCAAAAACTTCAGGGATTGTGCCTACTATCGAAGTAAGTACTATTACTTCTCCTATTGTTTTAGCAACATTAGGTAACTAGAGTAACCAGAGTAGTTAGAGAAATCAAAGTACTATTACAAGCAATTTATCACATACTTA
This sequence comes from Picea engelmannii, assembly GCA_009831015.1. Taxonomy (NCBI): domain Eukaryota; kingdom Viridiplantae; phylum Streptophyta; class Pinopsida; order Pinales; family Pinaceae; genus Picea; species Picea engelmannii. Next base: position 156,348 of record ML780935.1, read on the forward strand.
GTCAAGAAACCAAGGAAGATCTATGGTAGATGAAATAAGGTTACCCATCTTCAGAGGAAATGGATCTAAAGATCCTGACCAACATTGGTTATTATGCGAAGTTGTATGGAGAATTGTAACAACCTATTTCCCCCAGTCTATAAATATAACTTTATTGGCTAGGAACTATGGAAAACTCAAAGTGTGAATGTTTGATTTGATGGACCCTTGTATAAAAGGTCGATAAATGTAAATCCTATTATTTTAATAGATAATGGAAATGTGTTGCATAACTGTTGAGAAGGGGATGTGCTAAGAGAGACCATGATTACTAATAAAAAGGTGGTGGAGGGGACCTAGAATGGTTGCGTTAACCTCCACTGAACCAGTACTATGCTGGTTTTAATTGCTCGAGATCAGAACAACCCTCTGACCCAAAATGAATTAAAGTCAGGCTGGTAGGTGGGAAGACCTCCTCAAGATTTAATGAGGTGATAGGGCAGACCACCCATCTATAAGGCTTCCAGACCTAACCATGGACTAGGGATTCGAGCCACACACAATCTTGCTCAGGAAGGCAAGAAAGGAAGCAACGTGTGGGAAGAGGGGGACCTGCGAGGAATGCAGAGATGAGAGTGGAAACTCTCGGGTCTGAGGAAGGATTGAAAGGGAAAAGTGAGTTCTAATCACAAGAGATAGAGATTGAGTTAGGATAAGGAGAGTAACCTTCATCTTCATCTATTCTCGTATAGTGAGAAGGAGAGTAACCTTTGTGTTGGTTGTGGAGCCTGATAATCTTCCTAATTCAGAGGTCCTTTCTTTCAGCCGTGTTTATACCCCATGAAGTATTTACACCCCAGAAGTATGTACACTCTTCCATGCGGGGGAGTGCAGAGGGGGGGTACCCCCTCTGCAGGGTTCGGGGGGTCCATCCCCCCGGCTGGGGGGTCTGGGGGCAAGCGGGCCCCCGAAGCAAAAATT
>ML780935.1:161685-210791 GCA_009831015.1 Picea engelmannii
TGTGTCTCTCTTGTATTATGTGTCTTCTATGTTTTTGTTTCTGCATTTGTTTTATTTTATTGCTCCGCGGTCCTGTTTTTCTAACACTTTGTCCCTAACTTTTGTTGAGCTAGAAGTGAGAGATTGAATCTCAAAGCATCATAGCCTAAGCTTGGGGGTGGCCAGTGGTAAATCCATCGGGAGTGATTGAGCCTATGGTTGGGTTGAAACGAGCACCCCTTTCAACAGTCGCATCACACCTTATGGCTCTGATAAGTGTTTTATGCCTTGTGCTTTGAATTGGAAACAATGAATTATATGCTTGTATTTATACGCCTAAAATGGTTTCTCTACTGAATGATTAAGTTGGAAGTATTCGTTTGTTCCTTGAGAACTTTCATATCTACTTGATTTCCTTATGCGCTAGCTTAATCCCTTAGAAGAACCTTCGCAGATAATTTCCTCACCATCCTAGGGTCGCGTGAGTACTTCTTGATTGTGGAGATTGAACCCCGCAATCACTGCGAGGATGGAGCCCAATAAGATCAGGAGAGGTAGTGCATGTATGCACCGAGTCTTTGCAAGGTGGGCAGAGACCGAGACCATCTTTAGTCCTAAATTTGAGGAATCAACTTAAGGAGTAAGCAGAAGAATGCTTCCAAGTGTTATGTTCAAGAGGAAGAGTGAAAAACCCTTAAGCCTTTTAGAGCCAATGAAGCTTCGGAATAATAGTGAGGTTCAAGTATCGAAAGGGAATATCCTTTCATTTAGAAGAGGAATGGATGAGATCCGTTCGGGAGGACCCAGGGTCTATTGCAACCTTTAGATTTGAAGAAGGGGCGCAGGTGTTAATGCCTCGACTCCTTCAGTCTTCAAAAGATCACACATCGGGAGATTTTCACGTTGGTGCGACTAAACTCCCCAAACCTGAAATTGCGACTAATTTGGACCGTATATCTAAGGATCTATCAGGACCCTCCTTGACTATCGGATTGGAAAGATTGGGGATTCTCACATCGGGGGATTCGCACGTTGGTGCGACTAAACTCTTGAAACCCAATATTACGACGTGATTTGGACCGTAGATCTAAGGATATATCGAGACCCTCCTTTACCATTGTATTGGCGAGATCGGGGATTTGCACATTAGGAGGTTCGCACGTTAGTGTGACTCAACTCCCGAAACCTGAAGTTGTGATGTACTCTGGTCCGTTGGATCAAGGAAGGTCATGGACTGTCGATCCGATGCGAGCATATTAACTCAAGAGTATGAGGGAATTCAAAATTCCCTTAGAACCAAGCCTAGAAGAGATAAGTGCCTTTTCGAAGCATAGATGAGGTCCAAGAGGTGAACTTGTCTCAAGTTCAAAATATCAGGAGGGAAAGTGGGAGTCGAGACCTATACATCAGGGCTCAAAGGAAGTAAATTGAAGATCGAGACCTTTGAAATATTTAAGATCTTCCCAGTCAGGGAGGAAGGTGAAAGATCAGGAGGAGGATCTATAGTGACCATTGGATCGACCATCATGAAATATCTAGACCATCAGATCATAGTCCAGACAATGAGGAGTAAGCGCAGAGGGGAATAGATATCAGTCATTCGGTCTGAGCATAAAATAATCGTGGTCGCCCAATCAAGGTAAAGTGCACTAACGATAAGCCTTGAGGGTACACCAGGGGAATGGGGTTCCAAAGTCCCGAAATCATTAGAACTGTCCATCCAGGAGGACACATGGTGAGAGATCAACACTTCACTGACTCGCGACTCAGTGAAGTCAAAGGGTGGAGTTGTGAGAATTTGCGAAACACAAAATCGTGATTTGATCTGAGCCGTTAGATCGTGGGGAGTTGTGAGTCGTCAATCTGATGCTTGCAAATATCGAGAAATCCAAAATCGGGAGAACAGAGGTGAACCAACCTCCAAAGTTGCAAAAAGAAAAATTGCGACTTGATCACAGCCATCGATCGAAGGAAGATCATGGACTGTAGATCTAGTCTTATTGAGATTCCTTAAATCAGGAAGCTGGAAGTAAGAGTTCTAGGAACTCGCGAAATGCTAAATCATGATTTGATTTGAGTCATTGGATCGAGGAGAGAACTGGGTTGTCGACTCATTTCAATGGAAGGATGAGAAAGTGAACTTCATAAGACACGAAGTCATGAAATGTGAAATCACGATGCGCCTTTCGATTTGGTGTCTGGTTACCGCCTTGGTCACACAAAGGAAGGGGCTTAACTAGGAGAGCTAGCGCCTAAATACGTTGAAGCTTAAATGCACAAAGGAGAAATCCATGGGTTCCATATAACTTGTGCCTTAAGGGAAAGAAGGTCCATTAAGTGGATTTGAGGTCCTTCCCTGACTTCCATTGACCAGGATTAGAGACCATGAATGGAGAAATCGACTAATTGAGGAAAAAAAAAATTATTTTTTTTTGCCCCATTGTGGGTGTGTTACAAATTGGTATCAGAGCATGGTTACAACACTTGACCTGCTTGGGCTCATAGATGAGTCACTTTAAAACTCTATTTGGAGTACTTTTAAAAGAATGACACTCTACCTTACCTCTTTCTTAAAAAGTCTGATTTAAAAATGTTAGTAAAGAAAAGAATGAAATTTTCTACTGTGTGTATGCATTTAGGACATTGAGCCATGTATTTTTCATAAACTAATATATTGTTAGCTAACAATAAGTGTTTTTGTAAACACTTGAGCAGTCATTGAATCACGAGAAAACTCCAAGACTAAAGGATGGTGACATGTCATGAAGTGGGGGATGTCTCCCACAATAGAGATGAAGAATCTGATGAAAGGAGGGCAATGGAAACCCCTCTAGATCTGGATGAAGTTGTAAGGATCCTCAGGGCTAAGTTACAGAGTTTCAATGCTGACAATGAGATATTTATAAAGGAGAAAGAGAAACAAATAGAAATTAACATAGTCTTGCTACAGAGATTATCCGACATACAGAGGCAACTGCAGCATGAATCTGCAACCAGTCATGCGGATCGACAACAAAAGAAGAGAAGTTAGAGTCCACCTGAGACCTGAAAACATGACTCCATAGGTGACCCCACTAGGAGAAGTACCATGAAGAAGGTCCAACCTAGAGGTAGGGGACACTCATCAGGAGAGTCCTCTGGAAAGGAAGGTGACAACTCTGAAGGATCTTCTAGTAGTAGGGTCGGCTCACATTCTCAGAGGAAAGGAAAGAAACAGAAGCATTCCAAAACCTGTGGTCTTGAAAAGTTCAAGAAAGCCAAACCACCCTCTTTCGACGAAGAGATTAAGAAGGAAGAAAAAGTGGAAGCTTGGCTACTTGGTTTAAAGAAGTATTTTAGAGTCCATGATTACTCTGAAAAAATTGAAGGCTCGAATAGCCATCTTCAACCTGAATGGAAAGGCTTCCATATGGTGGGAAGACTTAGGAATGTGAAAGGAGTCCATGAGAAGGACTTGTCATGGAAATAGTTTGAGAGACACCTCGGGAAGCAGTATCTATCAGAAAAATACATAGATGGGAAAACTAAGGAATTCTATGAACTCTGGCTAGGGAAGGTCACCATAGAGGAATTTGTCAATAAATTTCTTGAACTACTGAGGTATGTACCCTACATAAAAGATGAAAAAGAAAAAATGCAATAGTTCATTAGTGGGTTACCTAAGACCTACCAAGATAGGATTGAGTTTGACGAACCAAGGATCTTAGAAGAATCTATTTGAAAGGTGAGGTATTGTTATGAACAATTTGGTAGCAATACAAGATCCCACAAGGACTAGAATAAGAAGAGTAGTTTGGGATTCCAGAAGAAAAGGTTTAAATCCTCAAGATTTAAAAACTATGGAAAATAGTCTAGGGGGACCCTTCTTGCTAGAAGTGTATATCAGAAAAATTTCCCCTCTCAAAGTGGAAATAAACCTTTTCAGACAGTCCCAATAAAGATTGATAACCTAAAGAAGGAACCCTTAAAATGTTGGGGTTGTGGAGAAAATCCTAGATTGTGGGACTGCCCAGACAGACAACAAAATAGTAAGGGGGTCTACAACATCCAAGAAGATACCACCATCAATGATGTGGCTAGGAGCATGCCACGAATCTATGCAGCCCTGGACAATAATCAAGCCGACCACCAAGATTTAGTAATGGAGCCAGAAGATATGATCGCCAACCATCCAATTTCTATTTTAATTGACCCAGGTTCTAATTTAAGTTATGTGGCACCTCAGACTTCCGATAAGTGTAAACTGCAACCAATTAGACATGTTAAACCATGGTTGGTACATATAGCCACTGGGACCAAAATAAAGGTGGCAGAGGCCCTACCAACCTGCCAATTCACCATGGGTGGATTGCCCACCCGAGTGACCCTTAACATACTTCACCTGGGATCTTATGACCTATTGATTGGTATGGATTGGTTGGCTACTTATAAAACCAAAGTGGGCTATTATCATAAAACTTTAGAATGTGTAAACAAAGAAGGGAGAAAGATGACCCTCCAAGGGATTCATAAGAGTGTCTCAGTGAGACAAATGTAGGCCCTTCAAATGAAGAAGTATTGTAGAAAAGGGTGTTCCTTATATGCAATATAGGTGTTGAAATCCATTGAGGACGACAAACCAAACCTAGAGGACCACCCCATATTAAGAGAATACAAGGATGTGCTCCCCGAAGAAGTACCAGGTCTACCTCTAAGAAGGGATATTTATTTCTCGATGGGGCTTACACCAAGAACGGTACCAACATCTAGAACACCATATACGAAGAGCACGCCAGAGCTGGTTGATATCAATATATAGATAAAGGAGATGATGGAAAAAGGCTACATCCGACCCAGTGTATCTTTGTGGGGAGTGCCTGTCCTTTTTTTGAAAAAGAAAGATGGCACACTCCGACTGTGAATAGATTTTAGACAACTCAATAAGACAACCATAAAGAACAAATAACCCTTACCTAGAATCGATGACTTGTTCGACCAACTGGGAGGTTATACTATCTTCTTGAAGATTGACTTGAGGTATGGATACCACCAAGTCTAGATTAAGGATGAAGACATCCACAAAACGACATTCAGAATGAGGTATGGTCACTATGAATTCATGGTGGTGCCATTTGGGTTAACTAATGCCCTCTCCACTTTTATGTGCTTGATGAATAATGTACTCAACAAATTTCTCGACATTTTTGTATTGGTTTTCATTGATGATATCCTAATATACTCCAAGAACAAGGAGGAGAACAAGGAACATCTTAGACTCGTACTTCAAATACCAAGTGAGCATAAGCTCTACGCTAAGTTTAGCAAGTGAGACTTCTTTCAAAAGAAAGTACATTACTTAGGCCATGTCATTTCTAAGGAAGGGGTGGTAGTGGACCATGATAAGATCAGATCTATTATGGAATGGCCTACCCCAAAGGATGTATCAGATATCAGATCCTTCATGGGCTTAGTTGGATACCATAGAAGGTTCATAAAAGGATTTTCCAAGATTGGTTGTCCAATCACTGCCCTTCAGAAAAAGGGGATCAAATTCATTTGGACATCAAAAAGTGAAGAAAGATTTTTGTAACTGAAATACCTCCTGACCCATGCACATGTGCTAAATATTGTAGACTCGGATAAGGATTTCCTTGTATATACAGATGCCTGCAAGGAAGGACTTAGAGGATTCCTTATGCAAGAAGGACATGTAATTTCCTACGCGTCCCGGAAATTAAATGAACAAGAGATCAATTATGTGACCCATGAACTAGAGTTGGCTGCCATAGTACATGCTTTAAAAAATGTGGAGGCAGTACCTCCTCAGAAGGATATTTGTTCTTATGACAGACCATTGCGGGTTGAGTCACCTATTTGATCAACCGAAACTCAACACCAGGCAAGCTGGGTGGATGGATCTCCTAAGTGAATTTGATTTCGAAATCAAACACATAAAAGGAAAGGAAAATAGGGTGGTCGATACCCTTAGCAGAAGTATAAAAATGATTCATCTGGCAGCAATAAGCACCTATGAAATGGATTTCAGGGAAAGAATCAGAAATGCACAAGAGACATATGCATTCTTTAAGACCGTGACCTCATACCTAAAACAAGAGCCTACGAGGCTGAAGTATGAGGGCTAACAAATGCTCGAGGAAAGGATTCTAACTTAAAGAAACAGATTGTATATTCCAAACTGTGACGACTTGAAGAGGTTCATAATGGATGGACTGCATAAGAGACCATATACTGGTCACCCAGGATATCAAAAGATGATCGCGACCACTAGGAAATAATTCTATTGGCATAGGCTAAAGAAAGACATAGCTAACTATCTAGCTAAGTGCCTAGAATGCCAGCAAGTTAAGGCAGAGCACTGACATCTAGCAGAATCATTGCAGCCCCTACCGATCCCAGAATGGAAATGGGAAACCATCTCCATGGATTACATCATTGGATTACCAAAGTCGACCGAGCAAAATGATGCCATCATGGTCATGGTGGACAAACTGAGTTATTCTACTCATTTCATTCCTGTCAAATCGACTTGCAAGGCCATAGATATTGAAAACATCTTCATGAAGGATATATTTAGACTGCATGGCATGCCCAAGGAAATTGTATCTAATCGAGATACCAAGTTCACTTCATATTTTTGGAAATCCATAATGGCCGGTTTGGAGACAAAATTGCTATTCAGAACAACTTATCACCCTCAAACTGATGGACAAACAAAAAGAGTAAACCAAATAGTAGAGGACATGCTAAGGATGCATGTAATGCATCAACCTAAACAGTGGGAAGACTACCTACCATTGGGAGAGTTTGCCTACAACAACGGTTATCAGTAATCCTTAAAGATGAACCCTTTTGAAGTCCTCTATGGTAGACAATGAAAGATTACAATCAGCTGGAATAATCTAGTGGACAAAATTACAATCAGACCCAACATGCTGAAAGAAATGGAACAACAAGTGGTGTAGTCAAGGAAAAATATGAAAACTTCTCAGGACCGACAAAAAAGTTACACTGACAGAAAGAGAACTCCCCAAGAGTTCAAAGCCGGAGACCCTATCTATCTCAGAGTTAGACCCCAGAAGATTTCTCTAAGAATGGGAGCCTGTGCCAAGTTGGCACCTTGGTATTGTGGACCCTTTGAAGTATTAGATAGAGTGGGACATGTAGCCTATAGGATAACACTTCCTCCCACAGTAAAGGAACATAATGTTTTCCATGTTTCATTGTTGAAGAAATATGTACATGATGTTAATCATATAATTGATTGGTATGTGATCCAGGTGGAACCGAAGGGAGAATTCCTGCTAGAACCCCAATGCATACTAGACAGGAAGGAAACCGCACTCAGGAACCAAACCATTACACAAGTCAAGGTGCAATGGAAACACTTTGGCCTAGATGAGGCTACGTGGGAAATGGAAGATGCCATGAGACAGGGATATCCGATGTTGTTTACTTCTGTACATACCTATCATGTTGATAGATAGAACACCGAGGACGATGATTCCATTAAGGGGGAGGGAATTGTAACACCCTGTTTCCCCCAGTCTATAAATATAACTTTATTGGCCAGGAACTATGGCAAACTCAAAGTGTGAATGTTTGATTTGATGGACCCTTGTATAAAAGGTCGATGAATGTAAATATTGTTATTTTAATATATAATGGAAACATGTTGCATAACTACTAAGAAGGGGATGTTCTAAGAGAGACCACGATTGCTAATGAAAAGGTGTTGGAGGGGACCTGGAATGGTTGTGTTAACCTCCACCGAACCAGTACTATGCTGGTTTTAATTGCTCAACATCAGAACAAAACTCTGACCCGTAATGAATTACAATCAGGCTGGTAGGTAGGAATATCTCCTCAAGAGTTATGAGGGGATGGGGCAGACTGCCCATATTTAAGGCTTCTGGACCTAACCACGGACTGGGGATTCGAGCCACAGACAATATTGTTGAGGAAGGAAAGAAAGGAAGAGGGGTGTTGACAGAGGGGGACCTGCAAGGAATGCAGAGATGAGAGTGGAAACTCTCGTGTATGAGGAAGGATTGAAAGGGAAAAGTGAGTTCTGATCATAGGAGATAGACACTCAGTTAGGAGAAGGAGAGTAGCTTTCATCCTTGTCTATTCCTGTATAGGGAGAAGGAGAGTAACCTTCGTCCCTAACTTTCGTTGAGATGGAATTGAGAGATTGAATCTCAAAGCATCGAGGCCTAATCTTGGGGGTGGCCAGTGATAAATCCATCGGGAGTGACTGAGCCTATGGTTGGGTGGAAACAAGCACCCCTCTCAGCAGTCACATCACACCTTATGGTTATGATAAGTGTTTTATGCCTTGTGCTTTGAATTGGAAATAATGAATTGCATGCTTGTATTTATATGCCTAAAATGGTTTCTATACTGAACGATTAAGCTAGAAGTATGCGTTCATTACTTGAGAACTTTCATATCTACTTGATTTATTTATGCACTAGATTAATCCCTAGAAAGCACCTTCCCAGAGAATTTCATCACCATCCTAGAGTCCCGTGAGTACTTCCTTATTATGGAGGTTGAACCCCGCAATCACTACGAGGATGGAGTCCAATAAGCTCAGTAGAGGTAGTGAATGTATGCACCAAGTCTCTGTAAGGTGGTAAGAGACCGAGACCATCTTAAGTCCTAAATTTGAGGAATGAACATAAGGATTTTTTGGAAGAACGCTTCAAAGCGTTACGTTCAAGAGGAAGAGTGCAAAACCCTTAAGCCTTTCAGAGCCAATGAAGCTCAAGAAGAATAGTGAGGTTCAAGTATCGAAAGGGAATATCCTTTTTTTTAGAAGAGGAATGGATGAGATCCGTTCGGGAGGACCCAAGGTTTGTCACAACCATTAGATTTGAATAAGGGGCACAAGCGTTAATGCCTCGACTCCTTCTGTCTTCGCAAGATCACACATCGGGAGATTCACACGTTGGCGTGACTAAACTCCTAAAATATGAAATTGCGACGTGGTTTAGACCGTAGATCTAAGGATCTATTGGGACCCTCCTTGATCATCGGATTGGTGAGATCAGGGATTCACACATCAGGGGATTCCCACGTTGGCGCGACTAAACTCCCGAAACAAGAAATTGTGACATGATTTGGACCGTAGATCTAAGGATCTATTGGGACCTTGCTTGACTGTCAGATTGGCAATATTGGGGATTCACACATTGGGATATTCTCACGTTGGTGTGACTCAACTCCCGAAACCCAAAGTTGTGATGTACTCTGGTCTGTTGGATCAAGGAAGGTCACAGACCGTTGATCTGATGCGAGAAGATTAACGCAAGAGTATGTGGGAATTCGAAATTCCCTAAGAACCAAGCCTAGAAGAGATAAGCACATTTTCAAACTGCAAATGAGGTCCAAGAGGAAAACTTTTCTCAAGTTTGAAAGCTCAGGAGGGAAAGTGGGAATCAAGATGCATACATGAGGGCTTACAGGAAGTAAATCGAAGGTCAAGACCTTTGAAATATATGAGATCTTCCCAGTCAAGGAGGAAGGTGAAATATCAGGAGGAGGAGCTACAGTGACTGTTATATCAAACATCATGAAATATCTAGACTATCAGATCGTAGTCCAGACAATGACGAGTAAGCATAGAGGGGAATAGATATCAGTCGTTCGGTCTGAGTGTAAAAGAATCATGTTTTCCCAATCAAAGTAAAGTGAAATAACGATAAGCCTTGAGGGTACATGAGAGGAATGGGGCTCCAAAGTCCCAAAATCATTAGAACCTTCCATATAGGAGGACAGATGGTGAGAGATCAACATTTCACTAACTCACGACTCAGGGAAGTCAAAGGGTGGAGTTGTGAGAATTTGCGAAAAGCGAAATTGCGATTTGATCTGAGCCGTTAGATCGTGGGGAGTTGTGAGTTTTTTATCTGATGCTCACAATTATCGGGAAATCAAGAATCGGGAGAACAAAGGTGAACCAACCTCCAAAGTTGTAAAACATGAAATTACGACTTGATCGCAGCCATTGATTGAAGGAAGATCGTGGACCATAGATCTAGTCTGATCGAGAGTCCGCAACTTAGGAAGCTAGAAGTAAGAGTTCTGGGAACTCGTGAAATGAAAAATTCAAATTTGATCTGAGCCATTGGATTGAGGAGAGATTTGGGTTGTCGACTCATTTCGAGGGAAGGACGAGCAAGTGAACTTTGTAAGATGTGAAGTCACGAAACGCAGAATCACAATGCGCCTTTTGATTTGGAGACTGGTCATCGCCTTAGTCACACAAATGAAGTGGCTTAACCAGGAGAGCTAGTGCCTAAATACGCTAAAGCTTAAAGGCACAAAGGAGAAATTCGTGGGTTCCATATAACCTGCACCTTAAGGGAAAAGAGGGCATGTTAAGTGGATTTGAGGTCCTTCCTTGACTTCCATTGACCAGGATTAGAGACCACGAATGGAGAAATCGACTAATTGAGGATTTTTTTTTTTTCCCCATCGTGGGTGTGTTACAAGAATCAAGCAAGTCACCAACAAAGTTGTCAAGAGAGATCAGTTTAGTACCACCTTGAGGGACCGTGCACTGAGCTGGTACATGAATTTTGTTTTAGGACCTAGACAGCCTAAACCGTTGAATGACGTTAATACTATGTTGAGTGCAGAATTCAAGAAGCCTAAGTCAGAGTCATAGTGTATTGCAGACTTGAAGGAGATCAAGAAGAAGGTAATTGAACCTGTTTGGGAATTTGATCAGAGGTTGAAGACCTTGACAGGCCATTTAAGTTTTCATATTCCAGATGAAAAACATAAAGAATGTTTCATCATTGCTCTCCTGCCACACATCAGATTTCCTATGATGCAATAGAAGGTCGCTTCGCATGTTGAAGCATTGGAGATCACCATGAAACTAGAAGCAGCCCCTATAGGAGAAACTAGCCCAGGTATGAGTCAGATTTTGAATTAGTCAACCAGTTTATCTTTATAGGTTGAAGATATGAAGAAAGATAAAGGAAAGGAGAAAAGAGAATATATCTAGTGTATCATATGTAAATCAAAGGGCTGTGACAAAGAACATTGTCCCCTATTTAACGAATACTTGGCCTCTGGAGCACCTAGTCCTTTGAAGTAGGCTACTGTACCCTAGTGCGAGGTATGTAGGACTAAACATTGCTCTGGTGAATGTTATTACATGAAAAAATATGTCCAAAAACCCACCAATATTTGCTACACATTATGCAAATCTATGGGACATGATGAGAAGGATTGTAGGGCTTATGATCTCATGCATGAAATATCAAGAGATACATATATGATTCAAGGAGAAGTACAACAAGAAGCAAACAATGCACAGTTCAAATCCCCAGGAAGAGGAAACTTCAACCCTTGTGGTGGATTCAGAGGAGGAGGATGGGGAGGAGGCATGGGTCGAGGTCAAGGTCAAATTATTTTCTATAACTGTGCACATCCAGGACATTTGACAAGATATTGTCAGAACCCTTGTACTACTTGCAACTATTGTAACTTGTTTGATCATGTTATCCAAGAATGTCATGTATTGTTAACTAAACTCTAGCAGAGACGAGGAGGAAACCAACAAGTCCAATTAATATTAGCAGAACCTCATGGTGAGGACCCAAGAGTCGCTCTTATTACTAGAGGAGGCATTGTTACAGGATAATATAGGGTGACTCAAGGAAAGACCACAGAGGGATCAGGAATCAAAAGAGTTGTAGAGAAGGTACATTTGTTTGATCCAAGGAGAGAAAGGCATACTTTTGAAGAAGCAAGGAAAGAATTTGTAGGAGAACAGTCTTCTTTTTATAAGGCACAACCAGAAGTAAAGGAATGTGAAATGCCTCTAGAATTTTATCAATATGTCATAGCTAGACAAGGAAAAGAGGTAAGCAAGATCATGGACTTCCTATACACTTGTATCAATTTGATTAAAGATGAGAAAGTTGTGCAGGAGATACAACACCTCGTAAAACAATATGAAATTGGGAGAATAGATCCTCTGTTGAGTAGAGTTGTGAATCAAGTATCAAGGAAAAGGATGACAAATAAGGAACTGCACCTTAGTGCTCAGATTGGAGACTACGACGTGGACTATGTGGTTGTTGGCCCTTGGTTATGGAAGTAAGCAAAGATTAAGGTAGAAAGGACAGAATGTGAACTGCATGGAAGACACAATGACCGATACTAGGTCAAAGTGACCAGAAGAGAAGAAAAGACGAAGCGAAGTAAGAGAAAGAAATTTGTTGGACAAGGAGATCGAGGATGATAGATAAACAAAGAAGACAGATCGTGGACAAATCAACAAGTGGAAAAATCCACCATTGGATGCCTTGGAGCACCGCGTGAGAAAGAAGGAAAGATGGGTTGGCAAAGCCCTAAAAACACATGTCAAGTTGACCTAGGGTTTTGGTATCTAGGGTTTTGGCACTTAGGTTTCAGCCTAAGGCTATCGGTGAGATATTGTAATGTATAAATAAAGGTCAAGAGGACCTAGGATGGGTTGGTTGTTTGTTCTGAGTTGGGAGTCATTGATGTTATGAGTGATTACTAAGAGAGGGAGAAGTATTATGCTGACAAAGCATTCTGTATTGTAATATCTTCACTTGGGTACAAAGGTCAACCCTGCGGCTGAGTGCGTAGGGAAGGGAGACAGAGATAAGAGAGAAAGATAGAAGATTTTCTAGTTAAGAGCACATATATAACTATATTCTTTCAGCTAATATATTATAAAGCACAGTTTTGTGGACGTAGCCCTAGGGAGAGGGTGAACCACGTACATCTTGTTGTTGTGTGTGATTCATGTTCTATTCTTTTTTTCTTTGATGTATGGTTGTTACATTATTGTGTTAGATTTGAAAGATAAATGTGTGAAGCAGGTCTAAGCTGGTAATGGATATCTAGATGTTGTGTTGTTCTTGTATTGGATTCACTTTGTATTTCCTCTGGTTGTAGACACTTGTGTCCTGCAACCCCCTATAGCTACTTTGGGTGAGACTGCATCTACCTCACAAGTGTTGCCAAAAGGGCCAGTAGTTAGGGCTTGTTGGTGTGCTCTTGGAGCTAAACCATGGGTCTACCCCTATGCCAACAGTGGTCCTCGACTTGGGATCAGAAGTAAATGTTATGACAAAGAAGACTTGGGCATTGATGGGAAAACCTATATTGATTTACTCTCTTATCAAGCTCAGGATGGCTAATCAGTAGGCAGTGAGCCCCTTTGGAAGACTAGATCATGTCCCTGTAGACATCGATGGGGTAAGGAAATTTGCAGACTTTGAAGTGATTGATATTGTTGATGATAGTTTTCCCTATCCTGCACTATTAGGAATTGATTGGGCTTTCAACAATTCAACTATTGTTGACCTAAAGAAGAGAAGAATTACATTCGAAGGTAATGGCCTAAAGTTCATTGCACCTCTGGACCCAGATGAAGGTCGCATATACACAAAACCTATTAAGGAAGAAGATCGTGCATATGAGCTATAGAACATCTATAAATTGACAGTAAGACAACAAGATTACATCAATCCTACAATAGATGGAAATCTCATCTCGCAAAGTGAAAGTGCATGCTCATCAAATTTAGAAGAGGCATTGGAAAATTGGCGGAACAGAATGTATGAAGTATCTACACGGAGGTGTGCCAGATTGACCAGAGCAGTTTGCTGGATTGGCACATAAGTAAGTAATCTTCCTACATTTGATGGTCTGAATCATTTAGAGACATTTCTAGATGAATTCTAGAAAATTGTACCAGTACAATAGAGGATGTTAGTACTGGATGAAGCCTTAAAAGAAACACCAGCTAGATGGAGGGGGACACACAAGAAGAACATCATAGAGTGGGTACAATGTCGCACCTTATTGATAGTGAAATTTTAAGACCAAGTTGAAGGATGCGAAGTTCAAAACACAGGTCAGAGTTGTCCTAAGGACCATGTGCGAAGTTATGAGGAATCCTGGAGCAACATTCCTAAAGAACAGTGGGTGCATAAGTTCATTAACACCTTCGATACTACGTCTATCAATTGGTATCATCAACCAAAATTGCGCCTCATCACTACAGATTGGTATGGTATGAATCAGAACTTTATAGCTACGTTTTTATTTGAGAGTCATTACCCTACAGTAGATCGGGCTTTACAAATTGTGAGACAAAAGGCCTTTGAAGAGGCACCTAACCTCCCTTTTACCCAAGAAGAAGAGGGATGGACTCCACCTCTTCAGTAGTTACAGGATTTCTACAATATTAATGTTGATGAGGATGACGACCTGAGGGATGTAAACATTTTAGAAACAGAGGGACAAAGAGACATAGAAGGACCAGGAATTGAATTACCCTTTTTTTGACATCCCATTAAAGTTAAGAAAGTTAACATTGGAATAGAGAAAGCACCTAAGATGGAAAACATTGGAGACTATTGGGATGATGCTACTATTAGCAAGATCACAGAGCTATTGCATGAATATCAGGACTTGTTTCCCACCAAGTTCATAGACATGAAGGGAATTAAAGGGCCCATGGGGGAAATGAAGATTCCTTTGAGAGCTGATGCCAGACCTATCAAGCAGAGACCCTATAGATTGAATCCCAAGTACAAGAATAAAGTTAAGATTGAATTGGATAGAATGCTGGAAGCGAGAATCATAGAACCTGTTGAAGAATCCGAATGGATCAGCCCTATGGTGGACCAATATAAGAAGTTAGGTGAAATAGGAATTTGTGTAGATCTAAGGAAGTTGAACAATGCATGTCTACATGACCCATTTCCTACACATTTTATTGACGAAGTTCTATATAATGTATGAGGACAGGAGGTCTACTCATTCACAGATGGATTTTTAGGTTATCACCAGATCAGAATTGCTAAGGAAGACCGACATAAGACCACATTTGCAACAGAATGGGGGTCTTTTCAGTACACTTTGATGCCTTTTGGGTTGAATAATGCACAAGCCATCTTTTCCAAGGTGGTGGTAAAAGCATTTAAGGACTTTTTACACAAGTTCTTAGAATCTTATTTTGATGATTGGACTATCTTTAGCCTACTGAAAGACCATATTGAATGTTTGAGATTGATGTTAGATAAGTGCAGGAAATGTCAGATTGCCCTGAATTTGAAAAAATGTATTTTCTTTTCACCCTTTGGAGTGCTGGTAGGGCACATTGTCTATAAGCAGGGGTTGTTGGTGGATCCTTCCAAGATTTCCATCATTGTTGATCTACCACCTCCCACTTCGGTTAGACAGATGCACACTGCATTGGGGCACACTGGATACTATAGAAAGTTTATTAAGGTTTATGCACAAATAACAACACCTATGGAGAAGTTATTAAAGAAAGATAACAAGTTCCAATGGACAGAATAATGCCAACAAAGCTTCGACACACTAAAGTAGAAAATGGTCACTGCACCTATCTTGGTTTTTCCATATTGGAGTAAGGAGTTCAATGTTCATGTCGATGCTTCATCAATTGCATTAGGATCAGTCTTGGCACAGCCGGGTGCATGAGACATTGAACACCCTATAGCCTTTGCCAGTAGGAAGTTTTCTACAACTGAAAGGAACTATACTACGACTAAAAGAGAAGGCTTGGATATGGTATATGTGCTGCAGAAGTTTAGACACTATTTGTTGGGAGGACATTTTGAGATGTTCACTGATCATTTTGCATTGAAGTACTTAGTCAACAAGCCAGTATTGGGGGGAAGAATATGCAAGTGGTTACTACTATTCCAGGAGTATGACTTTGAGATTGTGTTCAATCTAGGAAGAATGAATAAAGGACCTAATCACTTATCCAGGTTGGAACATGGAGAGGAACCTACTAGTCTGGAGGATACACTACCAGATGCATAGTTGTTGGCCATCAGAAAAGTCGATGATCACTTTTCCGAGATAGTTCAGTTCCTGTCCACAGGAATGGAACCTCATGAGTATATAGTCATTTAGAAGAAATAGTCGGTAGTCTGTGTTGTCGAATTTCAACTCATAGCTGGACAATTGTATAAGATGGGACCAGATGAGATATTGAGGAGATGCATCATGGAGGCATAAATACCATTGATTCTTGCAGAAGCACATGAAGGCATCGTAGGAGGACACTACGCAGGGAAAGAAACAACGCAGAAGGTTCTTAGAGCTGGCTTCTGGTGGCCTACTTTACATAAGGATACTAAGGAATACTATAGAGCCTGCGATGTATGTCAAAGAGTAGGAAATCCTTCTAGAAGGGACGAGATTCCTTTGGAACCACAATTAACAATACAAGTATTCAAGAAATGGGCCATTGACTTTGTGGAACCTATTAACCCACCAGGAAGGCGCACATGAGCTAGATACATTATCACCGCAATAGAGTATTTGACTAGATGGAAAGAAGCTAAAGCAGTTAAGGAATGTAGTGCAGCCACAACTGCGCAGGTCATCTTTGAGGATATTATAACTAGATTTGGTTGCCCGAAGATCCTTAAGAGGGATTAAATCACACACTTCATCAAAAAAATTATTGAATCCTTGACTCAAGAATTCAAAGTTCACCATCAGAGGAGCACTCCATACCACCCACAAGTGAATGGCACAGTTGAATATTTCAATAAGATCTTGGAGACAACACTGACTAAGATTTGCAGTGTTAATAGAGATGATTTGGATCTAAGAATTCCAGTAGTATTATGGACTTATAGAACCACTTTAAAAAATTTAACAACCCAGACCTCGTTCAAGTTAGTTTATGGCTTGGAAGAAATGGTACCTATGGAACACTTGGTTCCTAGCTTAATAATCGCAACATTTATAGGTATGGATGACACCGACGCTATTCAAGATAGGCTTGCGTAGTTGCTGGAACTAGAGGAAGACAGGTTCATTGCAGGATTTCATTAGCAGGTACAGAAAGAATGAGAGAAGGCTTATCATGACAGACATATAAAAAAGAAACCATTTAAGCAAGGAGACTTGGTATTGTTATATGAAAACAAGTTTATGAAGCATCTAGGGAAGTTAAGGACACTTTGGCTCAGACCATTCGAATTTCCCTATGTTACAGAAGGAGGAGATGCGCAGATGAAGACCCTTAATGGATATTGGAAAGAAGGTTGGGTAAATGGGAGCCGGTTGAAACTATATTATGACAACCAGCTGCCTCGTAGCTCTCAGTAAAATCACAAGAAGGAAGGGTGTAGGTACTAGGTGTAGTTGAAGCTGGGTACTAGACAATGAAAAGACAGTTTGTACATGATACAGAGGGACAAAGAAGAAATCACAGCTGCTTCGTGCAGTCTGTAGTTGAAGTGATATAGAAGGCTCGATCTTGCAGTGACTCGAGATGAGTCACATGTGAATGTTGGGGGCCTGTTGGCCCATGGTTATGTATTAAGGAAGAAAGTAAAGATTAAGGAAGAAGAAAGGCGAAGTACAAACTGCACGGAAGGCACATTAACTGAGGAAGGGTCAAAGTGGTTAAAGAAGCAGAAAAGAAGGAGTGAAGTAAAGGAAAAGATAGTTGTTGGAAGAGAAGATCAAGGAAGATAAGGAATTAAAGAAGATGGATTGTGGACAACTCAATAAGCATAAAAAGACACCAACGGATGCTTTGGATCACCTCGTGGAAAAGAAGGAAGGATAGGCTGGTGAAGCCCTTAAAATGTGGGTCAAGTGGACCTAGGGTTTTGGATCTAGGGTTTTGACACCTAGACTTCGGTCTAAGGTTGTCCAAGAGTCATGTAATGTGTAAATAAAGACCCAGAAGAGTCGAGAGGGTTGGCTAGTGTTTTTGTTGGTTGTATTATGGTTCTTCACTGTTATTTAATGATTATTGTTGATTGTTGTTGAGGAGAGAAATATTGAGTATGTAGTCTAGATCTTCAGTTGGGTGCGAAGATCAACCCTGCAGCTAGGTGCATAGGGAGGGGAGATAAATAGAGAAAGAGAGAGATATCTGTAGCTAAGTGCACAGATAGAACTGTATGTTTTCATCTAATATATCAAGAAATGTAGTTTTGTGGACGTAGCTCTAGGGAGAGGGTGAACCACATATATCTTGTTGTTATTTGTGAATGATGTTGTGTTATTTTCCATCTGATATACTGTTATTGCATTGTTGTGATTAAAGATAAGAGATAGAGTTAGCCTCGTGAAGTGAGCATAATAGTGGTAAAAAATATCTAGATTGTTTTGCATTGTTTTCCTAGATTCACTTTACATTTCCTTTGGTTGTAGACACATGTGTCCTGCAACCGCCTATTGCTACTTCAGGTGAGACTGTATCTGCTTCATAGGTATTTCCAAAAGGGCTAGTAGTTAGGGTTTGTTGGTGCACTATAAGAGTTGAACCCTGGGTCTGCCCCTGTGCCAACAAATGGTATGCTATGGAAATGGTATGGTATGCATTGGAAATGGTATGCTATGGTATGGTTTTCATTGGCAATGGGAATGGAAATGGTATGCATTTCCTTCCCATTTCCTTGTATGGTATGCATTGACAATTGTATGGTATGGTATGGTATGGTATGGTATGCATTGGAAATGGCATGCATTTGAAATCACAATGGTATGGATTGGTAATGGCAATGGTATGAATTGGAAATGGTTTGCATTGGCAATGGTATGCATTGCCTTTCCATTGTATGGTATGCATTGGAAATGGTATGGCATTGAATGGTATGGTATGCTATGCATTGCAATTGACAATGGAAATGGTATGCATTGGCAATGGTATGCTATGGTATGTTATGCACTGGAAATGGAAATTGTAATGGCATGCATTGGCAATGGAAATAGTATGGATTGCCTTTCCATTGCTTTTATGGTATGCATTGGCAATGGCAATGGTATGCATTTCCTTTCCATTGTATGGTATGCATTCGCAATGGTATGGTATGGTACTAAATGAATTGGCAATGGAAATGGTATGGTATGCATTGGTAATTGTATGCTATGGTGTGGTATGCATTAGCAATGTCAATGGAAATGGTATGCACTGGAAATGGTATGGTATGGTATGGTATGCATTGGAATTGGAAATAACATTGGAAATGATATGGTATTCATTGGCAATGGCAATGGAAATGGTATGCATTGGTATGGTATGAATTTACTTTCCATTTCTTTGTATGGTATGCATTGGAAATGGTATGGAATGGTATGCATTAGCAATGGAAATGGTATGCATTGCCTTGCCATTGTATGGTATGCATTGGCAATTTTATGGTATGGTATGCACTGACATTGGCAATGGAAATGGAAATGGAATGGTATGCATTGGAAATGGTATGGTATGATATGGCATGATATGCATTGGCAATGGAAATGAAAATGGTATGGTATGGTATGGTATGCATTGGCAATGCAAATGGTATGGTATGCTATGGAAATGGTATGGTATGCATTGTCAATGGTATGGTATGGTATGATATGCATTGGCATTGGAAATGGCAATGGAAATGGTATGGTATGCATTGGAAATGGTATGCATTTTCATTGGCAATGGCAATGGTATGCATTGGAAATGGAAATGGTATGCATTGCCTTTCCATTTCCTTGTATGGTATGCATTGGCAATGGTATGGTATGGTATGCATTGGAAATGACAATGGTATGCATTAGAAATAGTATGCATTTCCTTTCCATTGTATGGTATGCATCGGCAATGGTAGCCATTTCCTTGTATGGTATGCATTGGAAATGGTATGCTATGGTATGGTATGCATTGGAAATGGTATGCTATGGTATGATATGCATTGGAAATGGAAATGGTATGCATTGCCTTGCCATTTCCTTGTATGGTATGCATTGGAAATGGTATGGTATGGTATGGTATGGTATGCATTTCCATTGGCAATGGCAATGGAAATGGTGTGCATTTCCTTGCCATTGTATATTATGCATTGAAAATGGTATCGTATGCATTGGCATTGGCAATGGTATGGTTGCATTGACAATGGTATGGTATGAATTGGAAATGGTGTGATATGGTATGGTATGCATTGGCAATGGAAATGGTATGAATTGGTATGGTATGCATTGCCTTTCCATATCCTTGTATGGTATGCATTGGCAATGGAAATGGTATGCATTGCCTTGCCATTGTAAGGTATAAATTGGAGATTGTATGGTATGGTATGGTATGGTATGCATTGGCATTGGAAATGGTATGGTATGCTATGGTATGGCATGCATTGGAAATGGAAATGGAAATGATATGCATTGGTATGGTATGCATTTCCTTTCCATTGCCTTGTATACTATGCATTGGCAATGGTATGGTATGGTATGGTATGGTATGCATTGTCAATGGAAATGGTATGCATTGCCTTGCCATTGTATGGTATGCATTGGAAATGGTATGGTATGGTATGGTATGCTATGCATTGGCATTGGAAATTATATGGTATGCATTGGAAATGGTATGTTATGGTATGGTATGCATTGGCATTAGAAATTATATGGTATGCATTGGAAATGGTATGTTATGGTATGGTATGCATTGGCAATGGAAATGTAAATGGTATGCATTGGTATGGTATGCATTGCCTTGTCATTTCATTGCATGTTATGCATTGCCAATGGTATGGTATGAATTGGAAATGGAAATGGTATGCATTTCCTTGCCATTGTATGATATGTATTGGCAATGGTATGGTATGGTATGCATTGGCAATGACAATGATATTCATTGGTATCGTATGCATTTCCTTTCCATTGCCTTGTATGGTATGCATTGGAAATGGTATGGTATGGTATGCATTGGCAATGGTATGGTATGGTATGGTATGGTATGCATTGGCAATGACAATGGTATGCATTGGCAATGGAAATGGTATGCATTGCCTTGCCATTGTATGGTATGCCTTGACAATGATATGGTATGGTGTGCATTGGAATTGGAAATGGAAATAGAAATGGTATGGTATGCATTGTCAATGGTATGCTATATCCTATGGTATGGTATGTATTGGCAATGCCAATGGCAATGGTATGCATTGGTATAGTATGCATTTCCTTGTCATTGCCTTATACGTTGTGCATTGGCAATGGTATGGGATGGTATGGTATGGTATGTCATTCCTTGCATTGGTATGGTATGCATTGGAAATGGTATGGTATGCCATGGTATGCATTGGCATTGGCCTTTATATGGTATAGTATGGTATGCATTAGCATGGTATGGTATGGTATGGTATGGTATAGTATGTGTTAGCGACCTTTCATGTCCTAGGCACAAGAGTATTCGGGTCTGCAAGTTGCACGAGAAGCGCCCGAGCGCAGCATTGAAAAATCTCGTTTTAAGGCTTCCAATCAAGTGGGCGAGTGAAATTACGTTGTCAATGACCCGAATTCATCCATAAGAACAGATCAACGTTCATCGGGATTTCGGGGCTACCAAGTTAACCGATATATAGTGCCAGAGAAAGCAACTATATTTCAAGACTAAATCTAGGTTGTCCAATCCAGTGACACATAGTGTGAGGTCTAGTCGCCGTAGTAGCATTCAGGAGTTCGAAAGGTGAAAGTCCCTCGTCATCTCACATCTCGAAATCCTAAACCCTAGAGTGCCGAAAGCGCCCAGAGTTGGACCTACAGTATCGCGAAGCAGCCTCAGTTGTTCATCCACAGGAGCCACCTGGCGCGTGATTAGGCTCCCCGCCTTTTAACCCATTATGAATTCGAAGCACAAGGAACAACTCCATCATATTCCCGATGCGTGAGGTGTCGGGAGTGTCCAAGACCCGGACCCACAACATCACCGAGTAAGTTCAGGACTGCCAGATCTGAGAGGGATGTGTGGCACCCAATTAAGCCATCTCGACATTTCACTCATCGCAACTGTGAATAAGAAAGGATTAACTCCTTCCATTCGTGAATGCCAAAAGCACTTAGGGATTAAACACAGGGTCTATCCCGTGGTCACTTGGGAAAGAAAGGAGCAGTGCAAAAGAGGCCGAAGGCGTCTAGTCTAGTCACCAAAAGGATCATCGTGATCTCCATGCACCATCTGATTTGACCTTGAGACTGGTTTTCGCTTGGAGTAAATGAAGGTGAGAAGGGGTGGTTGAAAACTCTCCTTAGGAATTAAGTGTAACGTATAGATAATCTGGCAAGTAGTTTTCTCGAGAGGGTCCTGTGTATCTATTTTTCCAAAGAAGCTGTGCTGAGTCCTCGACCAGTCGGAGGAGGTCTGCACACGCTAGCTCAGCGCTTAATGGCTCAGCTACTTCCCTTGCAGGAGCCATGCGCAGTTAAGGTGGTGTCTGATAAAGAATATCCATCTGAATTTGGCTGAGGGGACACCAAGCCTTGGGTGACTGAGCACGCCTCTGTTAGGCGATTTTTCTCTGAGTATATAAACTCAGTCTTTGTATTTTGTAAAGGATCAATGGTAGAGAGAAGCTCCTGATTGTAATGTTTTAACAGACACTCTAGTTCTCTGGTTATGCATCTATATGTAAGATTTCTTGTTTAGTGAAAGATAGTTTCCTTATTCCATCTAGTTTTCATCTCATACTGAGGGAGTTCATGATTGACTGATTCACATGAATTATTGCAGTTCTGTTATGATAAAGGATTTATTGTGGAACTATTGTATTCTCTGGTTTTCTGCGTTTGAATGTAAGAAGATCTCATGTTTAAATGCATTCTCCTACAGTCTTCTAGAAACCTGATGTTGACAACAAACCTTTGCATCTCTCTGATACAAGTCTTCCCCCTACTCACCCTTACTACAACTCACTGTCTGGAGTATGTCTAAGACCTCACTTGCCCATGCATGCCTGGCCTAGTTTTGGAGTTGAAACAATATCATCCGAGTTTACTTCCATTCGATCACCCCTTTCATACACAAATCATGACATAAACTGATGGGTGTCGGGCTCTGCTCCTACAAGCAATCTAGGAGTGACTTYTGTCGCCAACATTTCTGGCGCCGTTTTCGGGGACGAAGTTGAAGATTTTCCCTGGGATTGAACGACATTGAGCCTCTGATTCTGAAGGTGCATCAGGCATCAAAGCCCTTAAAAATTGCTATTGTGCACCTGGCGACTCCACTATGGTGACTCCAAGGTTTCCACATCATTGTGTTAGTTGTGGCTACTTTAGCACGCCTGAAAGTTGACCCAAAGGAGATTTCTCTAGAAGGTTTCAGCAGCTGCTTTCTCTGCCTGAGAAGCTTCCTGGGGTAACGACAATGTTAAGATTTGGCCTTTGATGGTGAACAAGGACCAGGCACATTCAAAACTGTAAATCTTTCACCTAGCGACTCCATGATTCAAGGATCAATTAGTGACTCCACAGGTTCAATATGGAGAAAATATTAGCTAAAAGGTTTGCTTTTTGTGAGTTTTCCCAGATAGTTGGTTTTCCTAATGCACTTCCTGATAGAGACCAATGGGAAAATTTCCGCCCTGAATTTCACGCAACAATTTCGGAGGTACCAGCTGAGCATTTACTGGACTTTCATGAGGTTATTCATCGACTTAATATCATGCATGAAGATGTCCAAATTAATCTCTTCAAGTATTCATTGAAGGGAGCTGCTCTTGAATGGTGTCGGTCTCTTCCCACTACAAGCATCCGCTCTTTAACAGGTTTTCATACGGCTTTCAATTCATTTTGTAAAGATTATTTTCCAGTTGATTGTTTGTATGAAAAATGTTGTGAGGAGTTTTCTTCGCTTCATGAAGCCTCTGCTGGCCCTAAAGACTAGGTCCATGATGAAGTTTTTACTATGGAGGAAAGCATTTGCCAGGAAAATATAGAGGTGTTGAATGATATTAATTGTGTTAGCCCTAGAACGGAAGCACCTGACATCATATCAGATGCCTCTATTCTTTTAGATGGTCATAACGATCAACATGCCTCTTGTATAAATTGCGAGTTTATGGAGAAAATGTGGTCTATAGTAGATGGCTCACCTGGGTATCGGGTTGAAGCAGATGTTCCTAGTTGCCCTGGTTATGACGACGAAGACCTCCCCATTTTTAAAGAAGAGATGGTTGTGGAAGAGGATTTTTCTCTTTTCCTTCAAGGGGTTTCTCACGATATATTTTTACCTGGGATTAAAGAGAAAAAAATTATGTATGAATAGCCAAAAGCAGCAGATACCACTGTCCCTGAAACATATATTTTTGATGGGATCACTATTCTGGAGGAGGAATATAGAAATGAAGGTCAACCCCTTTTTGATGAATATTATAGTGATGATGAGCAACAAGCTTATCCTACATTTGATCACTATGAAGACGCTGCCTGACATGACAGCAAGCAGAGCCATCCCATGGTCCCTATTTATGATGAATACGAATCTGACCCGGGGGAGAGCCAAGAAGAGGAAAAAGAACCATAGGAGCAGTCTGCCCTTTGTTCAGAACCTGTCAGTGAGCAGCCACCACCTAAGATCAATGAGCCCACTTCAATTATTCACCCGCCTATTCTTATCAGAGATATTCGGCCGCATGTGAAAAACTGTGTAGCAAAAGAGGTTGTCTGTCACAAATTTCCTGGAATTGGCCACTCATTTGATGACCCTGTCAGCGAATACATGGAGTGGCATTTATCTTATGCATTGGATCCACCATATCCCATCTCAACTTCAGCGTGTAAGGGGAATTTGAAGAGTGTAACCATTCTGCTGTCTTGGTTACATCAACTGTTTGTGATCACTGACAGAAGGAAAGAGCTTCCCTTCAGGAAGTTACTTGATTGGCTATGGTGGAAGTCTGCTTTCACCTAGCCCCATGTAAAGTGTTTTATTAGTTTAGGATTGTATATAAATAATCTCCTTTGGGCATGTATCTTTATTATGTTGCTTTTATTTTTCGACCTATATTTTTAGCAATGGGATGTTTTGAGCTTGACTCCATAGCCCAACAGCAAGGCACTAAAGTTGTGGAATGAGTTCTTAGAGCATCACAGGGATGACTCTATCCCCCATGGAGCCTAATGTTAGCGAAATTTCTTGTCCTAGGCACAAGAGTATTTAGGTCTACAAGTTGCATGAGAAGCGCCCGAGCGCAGCATGGAAAAATCTCGTTTTAAGGCTTCCAATCAAGTGGGCGGGTGAAATTACGTTGTCAATGACCCAGATTCATCCATAAGAACAGATCGACGGTCATCAAGATTTTGGGGCTACCAAGTTAACCGATATATAGCGCCAGAGAAAGCGACTATATTTCAAGACTAAATCTGGGTCGTCCGATCCAGCGACACATAGTGTGAGGTCTAGTCGGCATAGCGACATTCGGGAGTTCGAAAGGTGAAAGTCCCTCTTCATCTCACATCTCAAAACCCCGAACCCCAGAGTGTCGAAAGCGCCCAGAGTCGGGCCCGCAGTATCACGAAGCAGCCTCAGTCGTTCATCCACAGGAGCCACCTAGCGTGCGATTAGGCTCCTCACCTTTTTGCCCATCACGACTTCGAAGCACAAGGAACAACTCCGTCATATTCCCGATGCGCGAGGTGTCGGGATTGTCCAGGACTCGGGCCCACAACATCACTAAGTAAGTTTAGGATCGTTAGATCTGAGAGGGACACGTGGTGCCCAATTAATCCATCTCGGCATTTCGCTCATCGCAACTATGAATAATCAAGGATTAACTCCTTCCATTCACGAACGCTGAAAGCACTTAGGGAATAAACACATGGTCACAGCCCATGGTCACTTGGGAAAGAAAGGAGCAGTGCAAAAGAGGCTGAAGGCGTCGAGTCTAGTCACCGAAGGGATCATCGTGATCTCCATGCGCCATCTGATTCGACCTCGAGCCTAGTTTTCGCTTGGAGTAAATGAAGGTGAGAAGGGGTGGTTGAAAACTCTCCTCAAGCATTAAGTGTAAGGTATAGATAATCTGGAAAGCAGTCTGCTCGAGAGGGTCCTTTGTACCCATTTTTCCAAAGAATCCGTGTTGAGTCCTCGACCAGCCAGAGGAGGTCTGCACAAGCCAGCTCAGTGCTTAATGGCTCATCTACTTCCCTTGCAGGAGCCATGCGCAGTTAAGGTGGCATTTGACAAAGAATATCTGTCTGAATTTGGCTGAGGGGACACCAAGCCTTGGGTGACTGAGCACGCCTCTATTAGGCGATTTTTCTCTGAGTATATAAACTCAGTATTTGTATTTTGTAAAGGATCGATGGTAGAGTGAAGCTCCCGATTGTAATTTTTTAACAGACACTCTAGTTCTCTGGTTATGCATTTGTATGTAAGATTTCTTGTTTAATGAAAGACAACTTCCTTATTCCATCTAGTTTTCATCTCATACTAAGGGAGTTCATGATTGATTGATTCACATGAATTATTGCAGTTGTGTTATGATAAAGGATTTATTGTGGCACTATTGTATTCTCTGGTTTTCTACATTTGAATGTAAGAAGATCTCGCGTTTAAATGCATTCTCCTACAGTCTGCTAGAAACCTGATGTTGACAACAGACCTTTGCATCTCTCTGATACAAGTCTTCCCCCTACTCACCCTTACTACAACTCACTGTCTAGAGTATGTCTAAGACCTCACTTGTCCATGCATGCCTGGCCTAGTTTCGGAGTTGAAACAATATCATCTGAGTTTACTTCCATTCGATCACCCCTTTCATACACAAATCGTGACATAAACTGATGGGCGTCGAGCTCTTCTCCTGCAAGCAATCTAGGAGCGACTTTCGTCGCTAATAGTATGCATTTTCAATGGTATGGTATGCCATGTTATGCATTGGCATTGGCATTGGTATGGTATGATATGGTATTCATTAGCATGGTATGGTATGTTATGGTATGCATTGGCATTAGTATGGTATGGTATGGTATGGTATTGTTATTGGTATGGTATGGTATGGTATGGTATGCCTTTCCTTGGTATGGTATGATATGGTATTCTTTCCCATGCCTTGCCTTGCCGTCACTTTCCATGTCTTATCTTTCCATACCATGCCTTTCCATGCCATCCCATTCCATGACTTGCCTTCCATTCACTTTCCATGCCTTGCCTTTTCCATGCCATTCCTTTCCATACCTTGCCATTCCTTTCCATGCCATGCCTTTCCATGCCTTTCCTTATCTTCACTTGCCATGTATTTTCTTTCCATACCATGCCTTTTCATCCCATGCCTTTCCATGTCATTCCATGCCATGCCATGCCATTCCATGCCTTGCCTTGCATTCAATTTCCATGCCTTTCCTTTTCCATGCCATGCCTTTCCATAACATGATATTCCTTTCCATTCCATGCCTTTCCATACCATTGCATGTCTTTCCCTTCCATGCCTTTCCATACCATGCCATGCCATATATTTCCATGCCTTTCCTTTCCATGCCATGCCTTGACATACCATTCCTTGCCATGCCATTCCATGCCATGCCTTGCCTTCACTTTCTATACCTTGCATTGCATTCAATTTCCATACCATAAAAGGATTCATACATAAAAATTACAATCAAAGGATTCATTAAGCATGTAATTCTACAACTTGTTATCCCATATTTCCTATATAAAAATAGTTGCATGAGAATTTCAATGTTTTAGTCAATGAGGCATAGTGCAATTTATGAAGAGGAGGTCAATTTTCAAGAACACTATGTAGGGAATTTTTGGGTAGTGTAGTCGCATGGGTCTTAGCCAAATAGACTTGTGGGAGCTTATATAACTCCATTATGCCACTTGGTTTGGATTTTTTTCCCCCAGACCAAATTGGCCACATGTCCTTGAATAGCTGGAAGGGGCGAGATGCAACTCACAATAAATCTCAAACTCAGACTTGGATGGCTGAACTGTCAGTTAAATTGGATCTGAAGCACTGGGTTTCAACTAGGGGGGGGCGCTCCACTCTCATTTTGTCCACCATAAAACCATTTGTTGGAGCATCTTCGACACTAGGCTTTTGGTCAATGAGGCATATTGCAATTTCTTAAGAGGAGGTCAATTTTCAAGAACACTTTTTCAAGAATTTTTGGGTAGTATAGGTGTGTGGGCCTTAGAAATATTGACTTTTGGAAGCTTACGGAACTCCTTTATGTTCCTTGGTTTGGATTTTATGCCCTCAGAACAAATTGGCCACATGTCCCTCAATGGCTTGAAGAGGTGAGTTGCAACTTGTGTTAAAACTCAAACTGAGACTCAGATGGGTGAACCATCAGTTGCGTTGGATCCATAGAACTGAGTTTGAACTAGGGGGGACCTTTGCTATCATTCCATCCACCGAAAAATTATTTATCGGAGTATCTCCAACAATAGGGTTTTGGTCAATGATGAATAGTGCAATTTCTGAAGAGGAGGTCGATTTTCAAGAACAATGTGTCAGGCATTTGTGGGTAGTGTAGTCATGTGGGCCTTGGCCAAATAGACTTGTGGGATATTATGGAACTCTATTATGCCACTTGGTTTGGATTTTATGCCCCTGGACCAAATTGGCCACATGACACCCCAAATGGCTTGAAGAGGTGAGTTGCAACTCATGATAAAACTCAAATAGGGACTCAGATGGGTGAACCGTCAATTGCGTTGGATCTCAAGCACTGGTTTTCAACTATGGGGGGCCCTCCACTGTCATTTCTTCCACCAGAAAACCATTTTTTGCAGTGTCTCTGACACTAGGGTTTTCATCAAAGAGACATAGTGAAATTTCTAAATAGGAGGTCAATTTTCAAGAATACCGTGTCGGGAATTTGTGGGTAGTGTAGTCACATGGGCCTTGGGCAAATAGAATTATGGGAGATTACAAAATTCCGTTATGCCACTCGGTTTGTATTTTATGCCCCTGGACCAAATTGGCCACATGTCCCTGAATGACTTGAAGAGGCAAGTTATAACTCGTGATAAAACTCAAAATGGGACTCGGATGGGAGAATCATCAGTTGCGTTGGATCCAGATCACCGGGTTTCATCTAGGGGGGCCTCTTCTCTCATTTCGTTCACTAGAAAACCATTTTTTAGAGTATCTCTGACGCTAGGGTTTTGCTCAATGATTATTACATATGTTTGACAATTTAACACCTTGTTAGGCTAAACATGGCAAGGAAAGTGAAGGAAAGACATGGCATGGCATGTCAAGGCATGGCATGGCATGGCAAGGCATGTCATGGCAAGTGAAGGAAAGGCATGGCATGGAAAGTGATAAGAAAAGGCAAGTGAAGGCAAGGCATGACAAGTGATAATGCAAGTGAAGGCAAGGCATGACAAGTGATAATGCAAGTGAAGGCAAGGCATGGCATGGAAAGTGATAAGGCAAGGAAAGTGAAGGAAAGTCATGGAAAATGAAGTCAAGGCATGGCATGGAAAGTGAAGGAAAGGAAAGGAAAGACAGGTGAAGGCAAGGAATGGCATGGAAAGTGAAGGCAATTCATGGCATTGAAAGTGAAGGAAAGACATGTCATGGAAAGTGATAAGGCAAGGAAAGTGAAGGAAAGGCATGGAAAGTGATAAGGCAAGGAAAGTGAAGGAAAGGCATGGAAAGTGAAGGAAAGACATGGCAAGTGATAAGGAAAGTTAAGGAAATGCATGGTATGCCAAGTGGTAAGGCAAGGAAGGTGAAGGAAAGGCATGGGAAGTGAAGTAAAGGCATGGCATGGAAAGTGAAGGAAAGGAAAGGAAAGGAAAGGCAAGTGAAGGAAAGGCAAAGAAAGTGAAGGAAAGACATGTGAAGGAAAGGAAAGTGAAGGTAAGACAAATGAAGGAAAGGCATGGCAAGTGAAGGCAAGGAAAGGAAAGTGAAGGCAAGGCATGGCGTGGAATGGCAAGTGAAGGAAAGACATGGAAAGTGAAATAAAGTGAAGGCAAGTGAAGGAAAGAGATGGCATGGCATGGAAAGTGAAGGCAAGGCATGGAATGAAAAGTGAAGGCAAGGAATGGCGTGGAAAGTGAAGGAAAGGCATGGCAAGGCAAGTGAAGGAAAGGCATGGCATACTATGGAATGGCATGGCATGGCATGGAAAAGGAAAGAGAAGTGAAGGCAAGAAAGTGAAATAAAGACAAGAGAAGGAAAGGAATGGAAAGTGAAGGCAAGGAAAGGAAAGTGAAGGAAAGGCATGGAAAGTGAAGGCAAGGAAATGAAAGTGAATGAAGGAAAAGGCATGGAAAGTGAAGGCAAGGCATGGCCTAAAATGGCATGGAAGGTGAAGGAAAGTGAAGGAAAGTCATGACATGGAAAGTGAAGGAAAGACATGGCATGGAATGTGAAGTAAGGGCAAGGCAAGGCATGGCAAATGAAGGCAAGGTAGGTGAAGGAAATGCAAGGCATGGCATCGCAAGTGAAGGAAAGGCATGGCATGGAAAGTGAAGGAAAGACAAGTGAAGGAAAGGAAAGGAAAGTGAAGGAAAGGAATGGTATGGCATGAAAAGTGAAGGCAATTCATGGCATGGCAAGTGAAGGTATCCTACTAGGGAAGGAAATGAAAGTGAGGTAAAGGAAAGGAAAGTGAGGACAAGGCATGAATGGAAAGGTAAGTGAAGGAAAGGCATGTCATGGTATGTCATGGTATTGAATGACATGGCATGGCATGTACATTGAAGGCAAGGCACGTGATGGGATGCAAAGGAAAGGAAAGGTAAGGCATGTCAAGGCAAGGCAAGACACGTCATGGAAAGTGAAGGAAAATCAAGGCAAGGCAAGGAAAGGCAAGGAATGTGAAGGAAATATAGGGCAAGGAAAGGCAAGTGATGGGATGGAAAGGCAAGGCAAGGAAAGTGAAGGGGTGGCAAGGCAAGGAAAGGCAAGGCAAGGCAAGGCAAGGCATGGAAAATAAAGGCATGGCATGGGTATATTTTAAGGCAAGGTATATTTTAACAACATTACAAATATTTTAAAAATAGTCAAAATGAATCCAAAATTATTCTTTTTACATACCTAGATGTTCATTCAAGAACACAAGCAGGATCACTACTAAAACTAATGGTTTCCATTAACTTCTCATGCTTAGAGTAAGGCAAGAAGTATCATACCTTTGATGAGTTCTTACTTGGCATTGTTTGTAATTGGAGGTTTGTACCAATAACCAAGTTTGTAAACTGGTATACAACTTGACCTGGTTTATAATATTGAAATACATAACCATCTTTTTTTTGCGTTCTTTCATCCTGTGTCAGATATTATCCTTTAATAACCATCGACCCTGTCGAAAATTCAATGCCTTCAATGTCTGTTACTGACCACATGAGGGTCTTCTTTCCCTCTAAGCATTGTGCCAGCCAGTAATCAGTGTGCCATTCATTATCTATTGGGGAAACCACTGCATATATGTGCCCTACAAAAAATGGAGTTCCAAAATGTGAGTCCACTAAATGACCAAAGCATAAAACATTCATTCTAGTTATTCAAAATTTAATAGAAGGATTCAAAAAACCTTGCAGTACGAGATCTCAAACATGACCATAATCTGTTAAAATACTTGATTGGCCCTCCTCCAATTGGGATAATTCCATATTTATACATTGACCAATGGGGAGTGATACATGATCCCATCTATCAACCTAGTCCATTGAGTCACAGTCATCTACGTGGAACACATAAGCAAGGGAGTTTTCTCGTCCATATTTCAATATTGAATTGTCTAATGTTATAATTGAATGGAATCCATGAGTGCCCTAGACTATTTTTCATTCATACCATTGTGATCTATCTACATTGACCACCTCCAAAAAATATCTATGTACATTTCCTTTCTTGTGTGATTAGTCTTCATGGGTTCCTATTGTTACGAGGAAAATCTCTCGAAGAAAAGGGGTAAACCACAACAGACAGAATGACATGCATAAATAAATTGTAATCCCAAGTATGCTATATAAATGAAATGCTAACAAGACAAGGCTAATATCCTACCTCGTTTGGACATTCAATGAATACCATTGTTGAGCACGCAACCCAAATCTTTATACTTGCAACTTGTCCTCAACAACCAAGTGTGCAAGCATATGGTGCTAATATATAGTGTTAGCATATATATTGGCATAATCCATTAACATACATGACAAATACACCCATGGAATAATAATTTAAATATTTTCAAGATACCAATTGGATGAGAAACGAGTATTTCTATTAAAATAATCAGTAGAAGTACATAGGTGACAAACTTCTGTAACAACATATCAGAACCGAGAAACTAAGTCCCTCCAACTGGGCCTCCACCACTTAAATCCTCCACCAAAGGAAAACTCATATAAAGGAGTCAATGAGGTTCTCCATCAAAAAGAAGGAAGATCTTGGGGTTTGAACAAGGAGTTTATACTTTTAAGGACAAAGGGATGCAGACTCAATATGAAGTAAAATTTCTTCAGAGCATCTTTTCTCTCAAAGTTGAATTGTTTAATCCCTAAAGGCTTGGATATGGCTCAATTTATATCCTTTAAATATAACTGAAGGGAAGAGTTGGAGCATTTCTAGTGTATGGAAGATCAAGGATCATGGATCTCGTGACATGGCATGGAAACATGACATAATTTTTAATTTTTAGCACCAAACCCGATGTAAGTAGGATGTAGTGGAGAAACCTATGTATATGATTGTTGTATAACTGATAGGGCACATATATGTGGAAACTATGATTTTTTATCTCTAGAAGGAAAAAAAAGGAACTTCAAGTCTACATAGGGAAATGGAAAGGCCATCTAAGAAAGTTGCATGGAGTGAGGTAAAACTTGCTGTAACATATGCTCCCTAATGTGTGAGGTCAGAGGAGTATATGTGATGGAATAAATACATTATAATTCCCAAAAGTGGAGTAATGGAGACTCAGTTCGAAGTACTAGTTGCTCATGAGAATATTACAATCCATATTGACTTTGTACACATGGTTGCCAATTTGAGTTACACTGCAGATCCATGTGGAAATATATCAAATAGTTGTTCATGGCCATGAATAGAAAATATAAAGTGGACATATTCCATAGGCTATCATAGTCATGAACAAGGAACAATGGAATCCAGTCTCAAAATCAATCTGAAGATATATGTATACAATGGAGCACAATTTGATCTCCCATGATCATTGAAGTCATATAGGTACCGGTCCAATGAAAGACAACAACATATGAGGAATATTGCTACTGTAAGATGGAGGTCTTCTACACTATCTACTAAAGGTGCAAATCTACATCATGTGAATAGAGGAGTTGAGGTCGAACATAATGAGACTTCATTTGATTATCGTTCATTAAGGTATACCTTTAACAAACATCATACAACCCGCCGATAATTAAAGTAGGTATCAAGGCACCAAGTACATTCTAAAAGTGTGAATAAGGGTGTTGAGTTCGAACACTTAAAGAATCCATCGATCAAGAGACATTGATGTATTCCCAACTGTCGATGGCAGGAGAACCTTCCATTGATGATTTCAAGCCTATAGGTACTCATAGGACTCTAGGTCTCATTTCCATAATAGATGAGCTGAAGTCGATGGAAGGAGACCCACTGAAATGAAATCATTAGGGAATCTCTCATCATTCATCATGAAGTAAAAATAAATAGCTTGATGATTAGGAGGAGCTTAGAAAAATAGGATGTTCACAAAAAAACAACCATGTGCATCCCTCACATGCACCAAATGCAAGTAGTGCATGAAAGAGACCCTCTGAATAGCAGCCAATAAGGAAAACTACCGACAAAGGAGAGGAAAACACTAATAAGGCTAATGGAATCCACGACATTACACAAACCCCAATGTGTGAATAGATTTATTCCATTGATCACAAGGGAAACCCCCCAATCGACGACCAATGAGGATATGTCAACTGTTGGGTTCAAGCTTACCTACCCATAATTAAAGTAGGACCAACGTGCATGGTAGGACTACAACTTCATGTGACCTTGAGATACGTTGGGGGTATGGCTAACATGCAAAGTCGAGATTTCTGAGAAATGGCCGACACATTCTTATAGACTTCCTTTGAACAAGAGCATGATACATTCAGATAACTCAGACATCATAAACTTGATGATAAAAATTTGTGATGTAGGAGGCATCATCAAACTCTTCATAGGGACTGAAAGAATAACCGGTTGAAGGATTAAACTCTAAGTAACGAGCTTAGCTTCATAAGGTCATGCTAAGCCCAAAATTTGGATGACAATGGAATCAAATGTTTTTTCTTTGTTCAAAGGTGACACTACTATTGCCAATATGATATAATACTCTTTTCCTACCCCCTTTTTTTTTCATAGGAAAATAAATGCTATGATACA
The DNA here is from genome assembly GCA_009831015.1 of Picea engelmannii. NCBI lineage: Eukaryota > Viridiplantae > Streptophyta > Pinopsida > Pinales > Pinaceae > Picea > Picea engelmannii. Next base: position 195,822 of record ML780935.1, read on the forward strand.
GGAGAGTAAACAAGTGTCACGAGTAAGAAACTAGCTCCAAGAAGTGGAACATACCTATGCTGAATGCAAGGAAGTGCATGAAGGGCATGGACACTCAGGGGGATGTTTTCTCTTATGGTGCAGGGTGTCAAGCTGCAAAGGATATATATAAGGCTCTTCATGGCTAGTGATGAAAATTGTTGAGGTAAGAGGCTTATAAAGAAAAAGAGGGAACCGGAAATAGGATCAATATTTCAAGAAAGATGATGGAATGTGATTACAACTTAACTCCAAAGCATTTCCTTTTTCATATATTTAATCCCCTAGGCCCAAAAAAGTATAAAATAATACCGAGGAGAACTCTTCTAGTCAATGGTGACTAGAGTATTCATTTTTTGTAAGTATTCTACCTAGCACAGAAAAGGGTTAAACTTATACCAAATATGTGTCCTTTCAAATCCATTTAACGAGTGTGAAAGAGACAATTTCACTCGACAATATTTTCATTTTTAAGGAGTCTTAAAAAGAGCTTAACTAATACTCTAGGATGTTTTTCTAAGAATCATATCATGGGGGAGTCTACGGCTTCCATGCAATACTTCTAACAAAATCCAACAACTCACTGGTAGCTGACACAAGCTTGGGAGAACCCAAAGCTTTCGAAGACGAGGATGATAAAATGCTTGCAGAGGATCCTTACAAAGAAGGAAACTGAGGCTCTAAAAGATCATTCCAATCAAAGTGAACCATCCTATGACTTGGAGGGAGCATACTTGGAGAGGGTGGAATGATCCCTTGTGTATAAGGTATAGAACTAGAAAATCTAAGGACATGATCGAAAGACTCATCATCCCCCAAAAGAAGAGTGGGATTGACCGAAGAATGCATTGGCAATGCCACTTCCTTAGACTTGTCACTCTCCAAGAGAAGAGTGGGATTGACCGAAGATTACATCGGCATGACCACTTCTTCAACCATTTGCTGAATATGATGTAAGACAAAATGATCAAGAGACACATCACTTCTGAAAACACGAGTGGTGTCTCTAAAATATTTCATCATCATGACCATTGGTTGAATAGGATGTGAGAAAACGTGGTCAAGATACGCATCATGCCAAAACAAGGGAGTGGTGTCAGCCAAATATTACATAGGCATGACTGCTATATCAACCAAAGAAGGATTATATGGTTGGGAAACCAAAGACGTCTCAGAACCTGAAGGGCCCCCAGACAGAGACCATGCTTCTGGTACCGCTGCAATAATAGGGCACAGGCGAGTTAGGTGACCTCCTTTGCAAAGTATACAATGGAACTTGGTCTTACATCCTACACATCTAGGCTTCTCAATCCTATCAATACCCCCATAATGACTTGCAGTGGTTGGTGACATGCTCCCAACATGACTTGTAGAGGATGGTGATATAATGCTAGTATGACTCGCAGTGACTGGAATTGTGCCCCCAACATGACTTTCCAAGGTTGTTGACCTATCTCCAACATAACTATCATAGTTTGATGATATAATTCTAGTATGAATTGTAGTGACTGGACTTGTTCTTCCAACATGACATGCAATGAATGGTTGTGGCATCAGAGACCAAGGTCTTGGGAAAGTATGATTTTGAGATATCTCAAGCCAAGAAGGGTTTTGGTATACATCATGGCCCTATTCGGTAGGATAGTATCCTCCTCCAAACCAATTTATAAAAGGTTGTAAGGGAATCATCATCGAGGAAGCTGCTTGTGAGGAGAAAGCGATGTGACATGGGTTACTCATGTGAGGATATAAATTGCCCCCATATGAAGGAACTCCATGTGAGGGGTTTCCCATACCATAAATATTGACTTCCCCCGGCTAAAACACCAGAGTCTAGAGGGATATTCTCCATAATAAATGTGTTCGTCGAAATCGATGGGGAGGAAGAAGGGATGAAGGATGGAATATAGGAAGTGAACTGCTTGTCCATTTGAGCACTTGATCCTAGAAAAGTGAAGCTAGGATTGGGTATAGAGGAAGGAATATTCCAACCTCCTACCATAGGATATGGTTGAGGGATATGGCCCCCACCAAAGGAAAAGGGAGAATAAGGAGGCATCATTCTCCCAGACCAAAAACTAGGATTCACATAAGACGACGAAACCTAGTATGACAAGTGTGAATACATGTCTCACATATCAAAAGAGAAAGGATTAGAGGCCCGGGGCATTGGCTAAGGACTATGATTCATCATACCATTCATAAATACAAAAGGATTCATCCCCATGGACTGAGTAGAGACCATGGGATGGGTAGCTCTAATTGAGGGATTCATAGGGACTCCACCAACCATAACAGTCAAAAATCACAATGCAATAAAAAAGCCTAAGGAAAACTAATAATTAGAGAGCACACCAAAATAAATAAAAAAGGTCAATGCACACAAACAAGATATAGTGGCTGAAAGGGGCCTCCCTCACTAGAGTAGGTATGTCTCTCCCAAGAGGGGCCTGAAACTCCCTTCAAAATATTGGAGGTATAAAAATCAATTATAAGGGTCCTCGTGGCCTTAACAACATAGTCAGTCATATCCCCCTGGAGAGGTAATCCTCAATAAAGGCTATGTATTGTCCGACCCTTATCTGACTTAGGGTACCTGCAGAATAACCCCTGCAAGTAACCTATGTGGCCACCTATGTCAAGTAAATAGAGTAACCATGATATAACCAATGCACAGGTGAATAGTCATAAGTTTGGTCCACCATATGGGTAGGGTAACAAAGCCCAAAATATTGAAAGCACTACCTCTCACGGAGGTAAAGGTACTTGCAAGACCCCAAAATACAAATAGAACCCCATAAATATCTCTGAAGCTAAGAAGGTATTAGAGGGCTATCTCTGCAACCAACTTCACGCGACCTCATGCTTAACTCCACTGTGAGAAGAGAATCCTAATGTCACTAGTTACACAATGGGTTTCACCACTCCCTGGTCAAACACATAAGTTTAGTTTAATAGCCTTGGATAATTTTACTCACAAAATCCTATTCCAAGGATCTATATCCTATACTTGTTTGTGTACCCTGAAAAACAAAATCGTTTCTTGTAATACCCCAAGGTTGAGCCCCTGATGAATTGTAATGATGTTTATAGGATGGTGAGCCAAGTGTTTATAAGGCTGTAGAGCCTAGATGCTAAAGGCCAAGGATCCTATTTTTTGTATATGTAAATACTCACATCATTAATATAATTACATTGTTGCGTGTATATCAACCACGAAGAAAGAGTTATGGGGGACTAAGATCCACTGGGTAGGGAAAGGGATGGGGCTAAGAGGCTGGGAAAAGGGATAACCTATAGGGCTTATTTCCAGGGGAATATTATAATATATTTTCCTAAAAGGCTAAGGTTTGGGGAAATAATCCCTGTTATCCTAAGTTATTTTGGGGAGAGGAACGAACTTCCAAGAGAGCCATGCATCAACTGGGATGCATGCAGTTTTATGGGGGAAAATTGGTCGTTGTAGGGGGCACTAGCCATTCTTTCCATGCTCCCCACTCACGCACACACTCAGACTGAGAACTTAGGAAGCCAACCATTTCCTCGATCATGGACCTTTGCAAACTCTGAAACCTACAAACCCGTGAAGCTAACCCATTTTTCTATGAGGAACAACATGACCGCGTAGTGCCTAATTCATATCGATCCCTAGCCATTTTATTGTTTCTACCCACGTTTTCTTTTCTCTGGACTAGTGTGGCTTGTTATCATTACCAGAGCCCATACCCGATTTTTCTATTGTGGTTACCCGTTTGACTTAGGAGATGGAAAAAAGAAGTAGATTGTGAGGCCTGTGGTTCTGAAGAGGTGGGTTGTTAGGACTGTGGACTGAATAAGTAGGTTTTCATCCATGTGAGAAACTCTCTGCAGGTCAGAGAGATTGTTGGGGAAGTGATTTCTCCTTGAGGGAGTCCAACAACAACTATAGAGCGCAGAGAATTTTTGATCTGGCCTGTTGTCGAAGCCCTGGAAGGGAAGTGGAGTAGTCGATGGACTGTGGAACAGTGAAGGTGCATATTCTTGAGGTGGGACATTCATGTGGGGAATGAGAGTCTGTGAGTGGTGGGCGTAAGTAGGCTCCTGGGAGGGAATCCTTCTTGTTGCATTGTGCAACTTTCTGTAGTCCCAGCCTAGCCGAGGATTCCCTTTACCCTAGGTGGAGTTTAGCCCCAACTTGGGGGTGACCCAATGCTGATAGCTTGGAGTAATGGGGTTTAAGTCTCGGAGGTTCTTGGAAGGTCTGGATGTAGTCAGTGGCTTTCATAAAAAAGAAAAGTAACAATTATATGTTAATTTAGGCTATGTAACTTGTACATGTCATGATAGTTATATTATTTCTTGTATAAGTTGTTGGTAGATAATTTCTATGAATTCCACATTAATTTGTGTGTGTGTATATATATATATATATATATAATGCATGTTATATGTTTAAGCATATATGTATGATGTTCCGCAAAGAGCTCTATGTGCCATAGCCCAACAAGTTTATGCATGGGTATGGAAAACTTTGATTATCTATAGCAGAGTGAGAAGTTGCTTTGTATTTACTTCAGGTGACATTATCCAGCAAAAGGATGGGGGAAGTTAGAAACTGGTATTATAACTTGAACATAGTAGATATTTTTGGTATCATGCCCCGACCCTCGGATGGTGGGGTACGTTACATTTCTACTCAATTTCAATTAATCAACGTTAATTTTAATGGATTCTTCTTACTTAAGAGGTTGGGTCGTGAAAATTATGGTATTACGACTCAACATATAAAAATAAACAAATATAAAAACACGGCTAAGTACTAGTCTTACATTTAAAAGAGGAAATATGCTTATATTTCAAAAAGGAAATATCTCTACAATTTCAATGAAATGTAACCTCTCCACATGTGTCAAAATTAATGAAATGTAATCAAAAGTGAAAATGCCATAATGTAAATAAGAAAATATTTTTTCATTTTCAATATAAGGAAAATAAAATGCATGGACTGAATATCAACTTCATAGGCAGGCCCTACTACACGCAAAAAGAGACAAGCCAAGAAGGACACAAAGAAGAAAACACTCAGACTAGTTTACAAGGACAACCTATGAAAAATATGATAAGAAATAAAATGGGCTGCAAATTCAACAATAAGAAGGCTTCCTATCACTCTATAAGCACTTAACAACCAGGAAAGAGATCAAAGAAGACCCAACAACCAACCAAACTCACCCAACAAACACGAAACTCAACCAACAATACTAAAGAGATGATGTACACTACTGTTTGAGAAAAAATCGTGTATATATTCTCCCTAAAGGAAGGAATCTCACGTATATACGCATCTATTAAGGGAAAAACCGCGTATACCAAGTAAAATAATTCCAAGGCAATGGTTAATCCAAGAAACTCATATGAAAGGTAAAAAATAGGCTTTCAAGCAACATGAGACAAAGAAAATCAGGCTAATAGAGAGAAAATCAAGGAGAAAACACTCCAAGCCCCCAAAAAGAAGATCAATCCCCAATATGGTCGCTAATTCTATTACGAGGAAAATATCTCTATGGTAAGGGGTAAACCACAACAGAAATAATGACACAAAGAAATCAATTCTAATCCCAAGTATGTTGTATAAATGAAATGCTAACAAGACAAGGCTAAGAGCCTACCTCGTCCGGACGTTTGATGAAGACCATCGTTGAGCATGCAACCCAAAGATTTATACATGCAACTTGTCCTAAACAACCAAGATATGGAAGCACATAGTGACAATATATAGTTTTAGAATATAGATTAGCATAATCCATTAAGATACATGACAAATATGCCCATGGAATAATAATTCAAATATTTGCAAGATATCAATTGGACGAGAAAATAGTATTTTTATTAAAATGATCAGTAGAAGTACATAGGTGACAAAATTCTATAACAACACATATCAGAACCGAGAAACTAATTCCCTCCAGCTGGGCCTCTACCAAAGAAAAGATCATATAAAGGAGTAAATGAGGTTCTCCATCACAAAGAAGGAAGAGCTTGGGGGATGAACAAGGAGTTCAGACTTTCAACGACAAAGGTATGTAGACTCAGTATGAAGTGAAATTTCTCCAAAGTATCTTTGCTCTCAAATTTCAATTTTTCAATCCCTCAAGTCTTGGATATGGCTCAATTTATAGCCTTCAAATGGAACTGAAGGGCCGATTCAGAGTGTTTCTAGTATATGGAAGGTCAAGGATCATGGATCTCATGACACGACATGTAAACCTAACATAGTTTTTAATTTTGAGCACCAAAATCGATGTACACGGGTTGTAGTGGAGCAACCTACATATACGCTTGTTGTATAACTGATAGGGCACATATATGTGGAAAAATATGCTTTTTTGGCTCTGGAAGGCACAAAAAGGAACTTCAAGTCTACATAGGGAAATGGAAATGTCATCCAATCAATTTGCATGGAGTGAGGAAAAACTTGTTGTAACACCTATTCCCTCTCCCATTACTAAAGAACACCATTCAACAATGGATTTTGCATCTCAAGTGAGGGAAGTAGTATTGAAATTCATTTCTTTCATGTGTAATGCTCTTTTTATGCATTCACATGCTCCATCATGCTCCCCTTTCCCATTCCTGGACTCAAAATAGTTCCAAATCCGTGGTACCTTTAGTTTTTTGTGAAACATACACAATCATGTAAATACAAGAGCATTTTTGAACTATCCTGCGCAACAATCTAACCAAATCCAATGTTGAACCATCTGTATGTTCTTCTCCTTAAGGTGATTGTAGAACAATTGAAAACAATTTTGTATGTAGGCTAAGTCATGGCATCAACCATCACTTATGTAGAAGCAACACTCTTTCAATATAACTCAGTTTTGTTCTTTATTATCTGGTCCAGGCTTGTATGTGGTATGTACTATTATGATGACTTGCTCTGAGTGATAATATTGGCTTTGAATATCATTTTGCATCTGAAGGGTGTATTTCTCTGTAAAATCAACCATTGATAACACAGTACCAACATGAAATGTATCTCTGCATATTCTAAAATTCTCTTCTTTCCATCGAGCAACATGGACATGCTGAAAATAATGTTGTATCTTTTCGACGATGTCCTTCATGAAGTCACAAAATCATACTTGGGAAGTAACCAAATGTATCTTTTATCTTTTTTGTCCTCCATCAATATCATATGTCACATATTTAAAGCTTTGCAAGGCTACCTCCTTCCTCCCCAATTCATACTCATCGCTTACATGGATGCACTTGCTTAGAAATTCCATTCCACCGCACGTGGGGCATGTCCCATATAAACATGTTTTTTGATAAAATGTAAAACCCTATGGCCTTGTACACAAGATGCTATGAATAAAGTCTCTAGATGACGACGACAACAATATAACTGGGAATTCCTACAAAAGGGTGTTATGCAAAACACGAAAAAAAATAATATATATATGTGTGTGTGTGTGTGTGTGTGTGTCATGATAAGAACCATACTCAATGTGATATCTACAACAACATGTGTTATGAATTGTGTTTATTTGAACATACCAAGGCTTGCATTTATGCAAAGATATTTGGCCTAAGTTAAGTGCACTATGTATTGTTATGAATCTCTCATACAATTTTGTCTGTGTAATGTCAAGAAAATGTTTAATAAGGGGTTCATAGTCCCTAGATCCCCTTCTCAATTTTAGTACATCTTTTTGGTTCTTGTGTACCAAACAACCCATAACAACCTGTGTCAAACAACCTGTAACAACTTGTACCAAACAACCTGTAATCAACCTGTACCATAAACAAGTGCATCAACCATGCACCAACCTATACCTTGACCTATACCATCAACAAGTGCATTAACCATGCACCAAATATGTACCAATCATGCATCAAATACACTTAAACTATGACTCATCAATATGTACCAACATCATCAACTATACATCTCATGTATGTGCCAACTCATCAACTACTTGTCTCAACCATGTACCCAACATGTACCTCAACCAAAATCCCTCATCAATTTCATCATCCAAATCTGATTTGTAACTATGTAATAAACCTAGTGTATATTATCACATACCTGCAAACCTTCCTTAACTTTAACAAAGAGAGACTAGAATTTTCATCAAACTTTACTTTAGTCTCACAAGACTAATTTTGGATTAGTCAACAACCCTAACTTGAAATAATCGTAACTATGTACCTGTAATGAATAAAGATCTAAACATAGTACACAATTTTGTTCAGTGTCTTTTATTCAATGCCTCCATGTTTCACTACTTGGAACCTCTCAGAAAAGGATTTATAGAAAAAATGGCATACCTTGTTGAATTCTGGCTTATTCTAGAGAGAGAACTTCTAGAGCGTGCCCCGCACAGAATATTTGTTGTGTGGATCTCAACATGGTGAAAAGAATATTACAGATTGTAATCTAACCAATACATTTCATATTACTAAATTTGGATATGTTATGAATAATTTATGACGTTTTTACGCGAAACACTTGTTTTAGACTAGTTTCAGGACTAGCCACAAACCCTATTTTCCACGGAGTGTAAATCCAAAAATACAACGAACCACAAGATGAAATTTTTATCACATCTACTTGGTTATGTTTCCTCAATGGGCTCTAGATTTTGTGGTCTGAATCATTCTAGAAAAAACGTTATTGCAAAAATGGTGAGATGACCTGTAAATAACATACCTTAGAAAGCATCATCAAAAGAATTTATCCTCCCTTGAATTTTGGTCTTATTTACTTCACATTCCCTCTAAAATTTTCCTTAGATATCCTTTGTTTACCTCATTCACTTCTATATATTCAATATGCTCAAGTGTAATTAAAATGAAGGACCCTTCCCTCTTATTTATACTTTTATGTAGCTTCCTCAAGGGGTTACCTTCTAACCATATTAAACCACTTTCCTTATTTTATGGATAACCCACTTGTCCACTTAGTAATTTGTCCATTAACTTTATGATTTAAATAATTTCTTTTGTATCCACTTTTACTTATAGTACACTCATCACTTCACTTTATTATTTAAATAATTTCTTCTTTGCAACCACTTTGACTACTTTGACCTTTTGGGGCTTCTAGATTACTCATGAGGGTTCTCTAACTTCACATGGCCATAACTCTCTAACCGTGAGGAGTTATGTGACATTCCATATACCACCGGAAATGAAATGACATGTAATATCCATCTATAAGAGTCTTATCTTCAAATATATTAAAACTCATACCATTATACATCAAATAAAACTTGGGTCCATTACCCAAACCATTGTGCTACCAGAATTCGCTACTGGACTTTCTTCAAGGGTTGGCATAAATGAAAACCAACCCAAATAATCAACAATCTCCCCCTTTGTCATTGATGGAAACACTTTGATGCAATATTGAAGTCATATCATGAAATATTGAAGTCATATCACTCATGCTCCCCCTATGACCATTGCTCCCCCTGGAATCATGCCTCTGTGCTTTGCATCTTGTTGACACTCAGAACTAAAATGGGTTGCAGCAAATCAATCCCAAGGCAACCTCGAACCACTTTGGATTAGAAGCTGCCCTCTTCCAACCCGAGATGGATCTCTCGAAAAATGTCACGATAGGGATTTAAGTAGCGTGAAAAGGTGGGCAGATTTATGGGTAAATGATGGTCTTAGATTTTTGGAGTTTGGGTGTTAAACCATGGAAAAGGTCCATTGGGCATGGAGTCAAGTGAAAACCGAGAAAAGAGATAATAGCTGAGATCAAATAACTTGTGGAAAGTGAGGCAAAGTGAGTCTATCTTTCAGCGCTTTGATAAATCATGATGCGGTAGGGGAAAGAAAAAGGAAAGGTCGACGTAGCAAAGGATACATGCAGAGTTCTGAAAATGTAGATTGGTCTTACACAGCTGATAGCTGGTGCAGAGGAAAGGCAATAAACAATTGCAGAAAACCCAAATCCTTTCGCTATAGTAGTGGTCCTACTAAAGTATAACGAAGCCCATCGGTTAGAGGAAAACAAAATGTAATGCAGTAGTGATGGATTTAGGAAGACATGAAGCTATGGTAAAACAATTTCAGCTACGAGTAAGGAAACACATAAATGAAATCCAAATAGTTTTAATACATCTGAAAGAGAAGAAAAGCATACTGAAAGAAATCGACCGTGATGAATCTCACAGTCGCAAATAACAGATCTTATTTATTACTCCAATCTGGTTTTACAAGAAACTTAGTCATTACAATGAACTCTCTTAACATAGGTTTTTTCAGTGTTGCGCTCATGCGCCCCCCCTCTCTTTTTTGTTCTATACATCAGTCTTTTAAACAGAAAAAATAAAACTCTTGGATTCCAGGAATCTGAACTGGTTCGCCTTCCCTGAACTGTGCGAATGTCAGGTGCGTCTGCCAGCTGCCTCTGCCAGCACTTTAAACCGTTACTAATCATCTGATAACTCGTCATTCCTTCCTTGACACTTGGAAGCTGCGATTTTGCTTTCTAATTTACAGTATCCTTCACTTCTGGATAGCATTAATTGTTATTCCACAGCTCCAGGGGCACTGTGTGCTCTCTTACGATCCACTTTCTTCTTTGTTGTTGAATGAAGTAGAAGAAAAAGAAATCAACGGTTTGAGTTTTCACTCATTCTTTGTTGTTACTAGCGGCTTGCTATTGAGATAATGATAGCATCTTCAACCCAGGGTTGATTGTCGATATCAGACCTACATTTTTGCTTGCTTCGCAAGAAACAAACTTGAAATGCCTACTCTGCCAGGCTATCAAAGAATTTATGAACTCCATGGCAGAATGACGAGTTGAATCTTTCTGACAACAGCAAGACGAGGTAAATTTTCTAATATTTGTTGGCCCTATGCCTCCTTTTTCCTCAAGCAACAAACCCTAGCTCCGATCGTTCATACCTTGAGTGGACCTATATGTAGAGAGCTCACAATCACTGTAACTGGAATGAGTGAACCTGTGTTGAACTCGAGCTTGAATCCCTTCAAATGGATTGAGAGAACCTTGAATACATGTCCCTCGGTCTTATCACTTACAGAGTTGCACAGGCATGTTCGATAACCAGACCAGCTCCGATTTTCACAAGAGACATTTTCTCTTCCGAATATTCAATACTCAGTCCGCTTCGAAGCATAGATCTTCCCTTGTCTTTCATTTTAGGTCACGGTCTCGATTCCTCATAGGAAATTTTGAGTGTTGTCCAAAGTTTTGCTTGGTAGAGGCGTGGGCTGGGCTTCTTGTTATAAATGAGTTTATATTCTCCATATCTTCATGGCTGCATGGATTCAGAAAATCTTGATTCCGAAGAAAGGGCGAATAGGTCTTTAACGCAGTATGCTTGTACATATTAAACAAAGAGTGATCGTCCTTAGCAGAGAGGTAGGGAAGTGCGGCATCCATGGCAGAAATGAACAGAGCAGAAATCTAGATCACAATATAACTCGACGGGAACATGGAGAATGCTCAACTGCTGGGTAGTGCAAGTGCATGAATAATTCGCAACATGGTATTGCAAGTGAGATAAATAAATGTAATCCAACTTCCCACGATTCGATTTCTTTGTAGATGAGCGAAGCATGAGGCGAGCAGCACACCGCAATGCTCGTGGAGCAATCGGGAGCTCCACCGACGAAGACACTCATTTGTTTGTTTCACCATGTTCTGCAACACTAAAACAGCCAAATAATTTTAGGTTAAAGTACAATCTATCCCGAGGTTAAAGTACAGACATACTCGAACTCCCTTGCAACATCTGGACAACTTTCCCCATAGTTGGTCGCTATGAGGGTTGCTCCTGGATACACCAAAAACTAACTTGAAGTGCTCTCTTTACCTGATCAATATTAACATCTATACCAAGCTTCTCGTCTGTAATGTTCAGGATGTTTCCACTTTCAAATTTCTCAAATGCCCATATTGAGAATTTCTTCCTCCTCGACGTCAAGGTATCGAAATTCCTTCTACCGCTTATGATCTCTCTCCAAAAAACGATTCTAACACGAGTGTTAGCGTATTTGGTTATTTGATAACCAGAAATTCCGAAACTCGTTTTCTCAAAAAGAAAACGTTTACTGTGCTTACACGTTCCATAATACTCAGAGGAGTGTCTGTCATCAAACGCGTTATAGCAAAGCTCTGCAAATTCACCGTATCTGAGGATCTTAGCATCGAGAATGGGATCTATTGCAGTCTCTCGGCAGAGGGGCCGAACAACACATTTCTAACGGTAGGTATTCCCTGTCCATTTGTTTGTTTGTCAGTCTGTACCCCTCTTTTTCGCCTGAACGGTAACGTCCCAATACCTTCTGAGACCACCTGCATGGCCGTTACGTTTTGTGCCCATGATGCTTCAATTTTGCCAGAGATTAAATACTTGTATTTGCAATTTATGAATTGGGAATCTATGTTCTTTGTCTTTGTGATAGGTAGGGAACTATCAACGAAAAACAAATTCGCTATAATTCTGATCACGAACCCTTCGATGAGAGAAACCATAACTAAAAATTCTTAAACCCGATCCAGAATAGTCACGTACAATCCAAGAAAAATGCATGAAAATAATGGACAATAAATGGTATGGAGCTCTCAAAATACTTCATCATGTAAGCATCACGTATAGTGAATTCTGTGACTTGAAATAGAACTGGAAATAGAATCAAATAGGCCTGCCTCTTTATACATTTCAAGCATAAATGCAACACATGTTGTTGACTTTCCATCACTATTGTTATATATATTGTACCCTCAACAGTATGACCGTACACTGCCAGCTGTACTGGAGAGTTGTACTTTCTAATTTTGTTTTGCTTGAGAATATATAAGCTCACCTATTCCCTATTGTTGAAGCGCTTCAGTACTTCAACTTACTTCTGTACTTTCTGTACTTCTTCATACATTTGAATATACTATTCGTTTCTCTCTGCATTTCTCTTTGCTTCACAATTTATCATGGTATCAGAGCTTCAGCAATAAGTCTCTTCACACAGTCGGGAGAGCAGCTCGATCCTCATAGCGCAGAGCCTCACGGATCTTGAGAGCACACGACACAGTCTTTTCACAAGGCTTGGAAAGCTGTCTGCAATACTCTTTAAATATCGCCGTAAGAAGCTTGCGGAGGAAGCAGAGTGTACAACGCTCGAAAGATCCTGGACGAAGAGAACGCAGAAGAAGAAACCCTAAAGATTCTTGTAATTTTCTTTCAAAAATCGTCAAAGATAGACGAAGAAAAGCCGGAGGAGGCGAGAAAGTTTAAAGAACTTGAAGATTTCGCTTAAACTTGTTAGATATTCAGGCAAAAGGCAGAATCCTTTAAAGATTCTTGGAAATCGCTCAAATCTGTCAAAGATTGTAGCAGATCACAAAGAAATCGTGAAATTCTTTCAAATCATTGAAAGATTCACGAATCTTTCTTCCACAGGTGTAAAGAATGCATCTCAGGTGCAAAGAACAGCCACTGAAGCCGTGAAATTCGTCCTGCGAACGGTTCCAAGGCAGGAAACCAGACCAGAAGGGACGAGGAGAGTGCCGAAAGGGCGAAGGAATTTCAGTCGTCTGATCTTGAACACAGGCCCGACAGCCGTTAGATCAGGAAGAAGTTGCACGACGATTAGTCGTGTGGAGTGCACATGAGTTTTTCTTACTTGTGAAAATCCGTCGTCATCTTGACCGTCCATCAAGAGACACGTGGCGAGATCCTATTCTATCGCAAAATCGGGAATCGGGAGTTGGATGAGCGAAAGAATCTACTCTCCAAAAACTCCGATACGCGAAATCGCGAAATCCCGAAACGATCACAGTCGTCCCTTTCAGAGGACAGGTGGCAGCAGATCAACGCATCGTCATATCGGCATTTCGGAGTTCGGGGTTTTCAAAGACTATTGCAACGGGACCTCGCAACTCGCAAAATCCCGATCATATCTCAGCTGTTCATCTCTCCTAGACACGTGGCGAACATCGTCGCGCCCATCGGCATTTCGGCATTCGGGGTTTCAAGTTGTCAAAGAAACTTGACATCGCAACTCGCGAAATCGCGATACGCGAAATCCCGATCCGATCTCACTCGTCCAATTTCTCCCGGATGCATGGCGTAAATCCGAAGGCTCGGAAAAATCCTGATAAGAAAGTTCATCGGCATATCGGGATTCTGCAAATCGGGAATCCTGAGAACAAGTGATCGGGTTTCTTTCCAGGGAAATACCCGACGCAAATCTAGCCGTCCATCTGTTCAGGACGCGTGGCACAGATCGAGGCTTTCGGGAAAAGTCCCGATAAGCAACTTCATCGGTTTTTCGGGATTCGGCATTTCGCGGATCCTGGAGACAAGAGGTCCAGGACATAACATATCGCGAAATCGCGAGAAGGGATCACGACTATCCATCAGTTGAGGACGCGTGTCGCACATCGAAGCCATCGGGAAAAATCCCGACAGGACAACGCCATCGGAAAATCGACGATCGCGGAATCGAGGAGACAGAAAACCTCTACATCAGAAATCACGAAATCTCGATTCGCGATATCCCGATACGATCTGGACCGTCCGATCACTGCAGATCTGAACCGTTGAAAAGTCCAAAGGCGATTTTTCGCATTTCGGCGATTTGTAAGCCAAAGAAACGGGAAAAGCCCGTAGCACTTTAACATAAGGCGTGTGGTCACATTGAAAGGAGACCAAGGACCAATTCAAGCCCGATAAGCTCCTATCGGCCATCGGCACATCGGCCATCGGTAAATCGACATTTCTCAGATCGGAGGTAAATACGAATTTTTTTTCCCTCTATTTTTTCAGCATTTGTTTTTAAATGGCATCGACCAGCAATCTCGGCCCGACTCAGGGTCCGATTCTTCTTGGTAAGAATTACGAATTTTGGTCTCTTCGAATGAGGTCATTATTGCAAGCACAAGAGTGCTGGGAACCAGTGGATCTTGGCTATGTAGAACCAGATCCA
>ML780935.1:228903-247834 GCA_009831015.1 Picea engelmannii
AAATAAATTCAGTGTCCACGTTAAGCATTTTTCTGTCTAGGGTTAAGGTCAAGCCTTAGAGGTGATCTACCTGTCCGCAGGGAGATTTTCCTACAACAGAAATTGGCGACTCCACTAGGGAGATAGCCTCAAATCGAAACCTCTTGTTTGGATTTTTCTCCTCATTGACCTTGTTCTATCCCTTGATTGTTTCAGATCTGGTTTACTCCTCCTTTGATTAGTTTTTTGAGCTGATTGGCTCCTTACCTCATCATACTCAGCTTAATTGTCGAATTTGAATCCCAATTTTGGAATTTTTGACATTTCTGGGGCTTTTAGACCCTGGCGCCCCTGTCCTAGTGTTAACAGAGCGCCAACGCTCCCCCATACCTTTTCATAGAGCGCTACAATGCTCCTTGCCTTTGGCAACAGAGCGCCAGCCTCTTTTTGGCCAAAAAACCCTCCAGAACTGCCTTCTTTAGGGTTTCCCTCTGTGTCTCTTTTGCTGAGTGACCTAGTGAGTCAACTTCTCTTCCTTTTCAGCCCTGACATCTGTCCTCTTTGAAGAATAAACATCTCATTGATTGGATCTTGTAGCCTTCTTCACCATTTTCATTGATTTTTTCCCTGTTGAGTGAAATTTGAAATCCATGCATTGCTCTTCTTTCCTCATCAGCTGAGTACAAACCCTGGTGAAGGTCATCAAAGGCCTATAGACATCCTTGCCTTGATTTCGGTCGAGGTCATTGTTCTTCAAATTTTTCTTTTGGGTGTGAAGTTTGTTTCTCTTTTATTTGATTGTTTCTTTTCTTTCGCTTTTCGTTTTGATCGCTACGAAAGGGTGTATTGTTTGTGTTACTTTCGCTTATGCTAGTTTGGTTCTCATTCATACCAAGAAGATAATTAGCAAAGATAAGCATTGTGATTGTATTGATCATCATCCATACGCAAACAATAAAGATATCTTCGTGATTGATTGAGCATATTAGAAGGCATTTAAAAGTTTTGCATTACATCAGGATTTGATTGAGAAAAGAATTGTTTGAGGACACTCCGTATTTCGTGCTTGTTAGTGAAAGAACTCTCTCTCTCCCTTAGATAGACGTTCATCGAAAGGAAATGATTGCTTATCATGCTTGATGCACTCTTTGGGTCGGAGTCTTAATTCCATTTGTTTCACTTCCATGCACCCCTTTTGCGTAAAGAACAGCCACTAAAATCAACGTTAATTAAAAATCATCTAGAACTTTTTCTTTGCTAGGATCCTCCACCAACAGTAGAATAGGTGTAGTACTTTGGATTAGGCTGTGAGCATAACTCTCCAAAGTTCCTAAAACAAACATTAGCATCCTGAGTTAGGGAGAGTAAATCCAGTTATTGTATAAGTCTGCCTGGGATCCCCCTCTCACACAAGGGTTATGCACGAGGTTGCATTCAGGTAAGCTACGGGGACTAACCCTCCATGGTTTAATTTATTGTGGTGGTCGGATCATATTATGGGGGTCACTTTGAGGTAAATCCATAATTACTACGTGGAAGCTTCTTAGTTGATTTCGGGCTTGATACCCTGCCCGTACGTTTGGATCGAACTGTCGACTGTTCCCGCCCAGGGGCTGACTGCGAATTGGTAACCTTAGTGACCATAATCTTTAGGGTCTTACATAAGGTGACGGTGATGGGAAGTCTCACTGTACCTGGAGCAGACATTGGTCAAACTCACTCGGGCTCCTTGGAGGGTAAATCCACAATTACTGCGTGGAAGCTTGCACTAAGGCGTAAGTCCATTAAGCAGGTCGCCATTGTAACTGTTCCACCCTATCCCCACCCCTTCTGGACTTGATCACGCCACATTGGATTTCATCACCAACTAGTACGGTCATCAAAAGAAGGTCCTATTTGCTTGGTTGTGATTCTTAGATTCTATTAGTGTATGTTGTTTCTCTTACTTAGTGGACCTTAGGTCGAGTCAGTGTTAATGGCATCGAATCCTGAGAGTACCAATGGAGGAACCCCTTATTCTGGGGAACCTTATACCTTTCCTTCATTTGGAAACTTTGGTCCTCCATATGTTTCCATGCTGAGTCTTCCATGACTCACTATTGGATTACAAGTTTGGTTGTTCCCCACTCCGGTGATCACAAATCCTCCAAATGTTTCAATTGCACCTAATGCTTCGGATGTCAATACACCACCCACACATCAACCTCATGTCGACTTTTCGCCTTCTTCGCCCATCAAGTCTCCTTCCATTTCTCCTTCTTCACCTTGTGAAAGCTCTAAAGCAAGTAGCCAGGTTGATCAGAAGAAGAAGAAACGGAAAGAGAAGAAGAAGAAGAGCCCGAAAAGGACCGAGACCCCAACAACATCAGATGTTGGCTCTAAGAAACCAGTTATTGTTAATAGTACTGGGAGTGTTGATGAGATCAACAAGATTAAACGAAACAATCCAAAACCCAAATTCCCTTGTAGTCTTTGTAAGGGTGACCACTTTCTGAGGGATTGCCCCGGTCTTACCCAGGTATTAGAAATGTGGTCCTCCACGTCATCGGCCTATGTTGGTCATGTCGATGATACCCCGTCAACTAGTGATGTTAAGGTAGGTAAGAAGAAGAAAACTGTCAAGTTCCCTTGCATGTTATGTAAAGGAAATCATTACTCTCACCTTTGTCCTCGTATGGATGAGGCTTCTTCTCTTTTGTAAAAACTTCAACTTCCAAAAGGTTATCATAAACTTTCCTTTGACCCATCCTTGGTTGATGGACTGGTCAATTTGGTTCCATCCTCGGTCAGTCCAGTTGATCAGGTGGTCAATCTAGTTTCCTCCTAGATTGAACCACAAACCCAAGTAGTTGATCCAGTTCCGTCATCGATCAACCCTGCTCTTCATCAAAAGAGTGACACCAAAGCGGTCGATCTGTTTCCACCCGTCAACCCCATTCTTCCCTTGGAGAATGAAACTCAAGTGGTTGATCCAGTTTCTCCATCGGTTGATCCCATTCCTCCATTGTGGAATGTCAAAGTGATTGATCCAGTCCCTTCCTCGATCAGTCCCACTCTTCCTCTAAAGAGTGCCCAAGTGGTCCATCCAAGTCCACCATTGGTCGATCCGATCCAATCATCGGTCGATCCTACCCTCCTTCTAGAGAGTAAACCTAATACTGCCCATGTTTTTCTTATTAATACAGACTCTACCATGCCTGGGGGCATTCCTCCTCCTCTTGTGGAAACCCCTCCAAGTAATGAAGCCATCCTTTTTGATTGGGGTGCACTAACTGGACCTCGTCTTCCCGCTCACGTTCCTTTCCAGATTACAGTTCAGGTTCGTGGTCGGGACGTTCCTCAAACGTTGATAGATGAAGGTGCGTCCGTTAGTATTTTGTCTTCTGTTGCTTGGTATGCTTTGGGTTGTCCGCAGCTTGCACCAGTTACACAAAATCTATTAGCTTTTAACAGAAGAACTAGTCAACCTTTAGGGATCCTTCCTCAGTTTCCTATAACTTTGGGAGGGAAAACTGTCTTTATTGATGTCATGGTAGTCTGAGACCCCTTGGATTTCGCTTTACTCCTTGGGAGGGATTATGTCTATGCTATGAAAGCTCTTGTATCCACCCTTTTCCATGTGATATCTTTTCCTCACGATGGAAGAATTGTGACTGTTGATCAACTTTCATTCATCGGCCCCGACTGGGTTACCTCCCTAAGTGGTTCTTATATGCATACAGTATCACCCCCACCACATGTCAATTATGTGGCATTGTCTCCCATGACCTCAACTTCCAACGATTTGGATCCGGTAGTTGACATGGTGATCTCTTCGATAGGGTTATTGGAGCCTAATCTCCTTACCCCTGTCACGACCCTCGACATGTGTCCCTTCCAGAGTGATTGTCTTCCATCCGACAAATATCTCTTGGAAGCCATGACTGAGTTTTATCCCTTGACATGGTACCCTTCCAGAGAATTATCCTCTTGGAAGCCATGATCAAGAAGAAACCACGAGCATATTTTCTCTTCTCTGTGGAAAGCTCGTTAAAAAATGAAACAGAGGCCACTAGCTTTCATGCTGGGGGCAACTACGAGCATAGTTTCTATTCTCTGTGGCAAGCTCATTAAAAAATGAAATAGAGGCCACTAGCTTTCATGCTGGGGGCATGTCACGAGCATAGTTTCTCTTCTCTGTGGAAAGCTCATTAAAAAATGAAACAGAGGCTTTGAGCATAGTTTTCCTCTCTGTAGCAAGCTCGTTAAAAAATGAAACAACAATCTGGGGATCGAACCTTGAACCTTGAGCATAGTTCTTTTCCTGTGTCAAGCTCATTAAAAAATGAAACAATCACCTCTCCCTTTAAGTTGAGTCTTTCACCAGATCTCGTAGATGTCGAGTCAAGTCTTTCATTAGGTCTCATTTTTAAACCTTCATTTCATCCACATGTATCCTTTTTCTCCATCTAGCACAGAAATTGGTGACAACCTCAAAGTCGGTGAATGAATTGAAGCTTGGGGGGCATGTATCCAGCCTTTGATGATCATTCTGGAGTCAAGTCACCAACTTTCAAGCTGGGGGCATACCGAGCTTAGTCTTTGTTCTTTCTCGTGCTCGTAAATACATGAGAATGCAACCGGGTAAACTTTTATCTCTTTTTTGGACCCGTACGGATACGAACACACGAAAAAGGAGCCCCCCTGGAGTCTCATTTAAACCCTTTTCAGACTCTCTAAATATGAAAAGATTGTCGAGTGATCTTGCTTCCTTTCACACTCGTTAAAAGGTCAGAAAGGGCGTCTTTCGAGCGATAGTTTAACCCTTTTTCAGTCTCGTTGGACTACTGTATGAAAAAGGAACTGAGAGAGTTCTCTTTTAAGTGTTTTTTTAAACTCTATAATCCCAAAAAACCTTCAAGTTTTCTGTCTTTGGACTCGTTAAAGCACACATCGACAGGCCCATATGGGAACGAACCCTTACTTCTTCCGGTTCATTAAACAAAGGAAGAGGAACTTACCAAAGGTGAGTTATATCAAGCATGTGTTATCCTCCTCGAGCTCATTAAATCAAAAAGAGATACTCATCTATCTGGATGGGGGAAAAATTGAAAGGAGCAAGCCGAGCAGTCTCTTAAGAACATCGTCTAACACTTCTTAGAGTCGCCCTTGAACACAACACTTTGTCACTTTACATATATCATAATCTGTTGAACCTCTGCACTGAGCCAATCCTCAGAGTTTCCTTTCACTCCTTTGGTTCACCCGACGCAAGTCACAGTACCCACTGCATAGTTTTGGTCCATGTCATGTTTTGCTGTTGTGCCTCAGTGTTCAAGGGAAGTATCCGCCTCAAGAGTCAGCCATCCCAAATATCTTGCCTCAAAACCTATGTCAGTCCATGTCCATTTGATCTGCCAATTACATCTCCATGTCTGTTTCGTGTCGTTGATGGGGGATACATCAAGGCCCTCCCTCGATGAGTCTATTCCTATTGACTCCAACACATTATCCGGGAATTAGACTTAGAAACCACTTAGTACTATGGGACCTGCATGCCTCAATGGCAGGCCTCCTCACATCTGACAGTGGGTTTACATCATTGACCCCTGATCGAATGATTCCACGGATGTTCGACCTCAACTCATTTATTCACATTCGTTGGAATGTACTAGGGTACCTTGGGAATCATCGACATTAATGGTGATCTCCCTCGCACTTGTTAATGGTTCACACCATTGACTGGTAATAAAGTGGTTTCTGCCATGTTCGGCGTCAGGACATCTATTCACATGGTCAGATTCGTACCATATTGGGATTGGTATGAAGACCCTGGGTTGAGTAATCACTTTGACATATGCTTTGCCCAGGCTGCGAAGGAGTTTCTATATTGGACAAGAACACATATATTGTCACATAGATCCACTTTGTATTGGTCGTGGCTATGTCTTGTCATCTTGTAGATCCACTGTGTATTCTTCGTGGCTATGATCAGTCCGAGTCATCAGAGTATAGATCCACATTGTATCTTCGGTGGCTATACCTTTTTTATCAATACAATTATGGATCTGCAGTGTATCTGATGGCGGCCATATCTTGCAAGTCTTGATCACCCAAGCATAGGTATGCCTGCCTTGGGTTTTGAAATATGTCATGATATTTGTTGGATGTTTGTGTGCAGCTTCCGTCAGGCTCTCCGAGTCTATACCCTTGCTTGAGAGTCTACAAAGTATTTCAGTCATCAGTTTGCATCTTCTAACTTCAAAATTTGGGGGGCATTCTGTTACACGTCAAAATTGCTCAGTTGGATAAGTGTCGCATTATCCCTATCAATTGTCGTAAGTGTCGCATCTTCCCTACAACTTTCGCAAGTGTCGCAAGTTGATCACTAGTGTTGCAAACAATGTTCAGACATGATGCCATGATAATGACACTAAGGAGGCACTTATGACATCTCACATGACTGATTTGAAGGAGGAGAACTGGTTTACTGAAGTCAAACACCTTTTGCCACCTGAAAGCACCTCAAAAACTGAGTTTTTGGAGAGGAGCGCTCCCCCTTACACTACCTCGGAGCGCCGACGCACCCCCTTACACTATCAAGGAGCGTTATAACGCTCCCCTGGCCCTTTTAAGGGAGCGCTATAAATTTTGAGAGCGCTGGCGCCCCCTAAAGCTTACTAGGGAGCGCTACAATGCTYTGATGGCCCTTTTGAGGGAGCGCTACCTATTCTGGGCGGTTGTTAAGCTGTTGAGATGAATGGGGGAAGCTTCTTTTCATTCTTGGAAGGTAGTTGGATTCGAATCCCCAGTCCACCCATGATCCTAGGGCAGGTCCTCAACTGAAGGAGGAAAATACTCACCTTCCCCAAGGATATATCAAGATTGTTGAGCCTCTCCAAGGCTATATAAGAAAGCTTTCTAATGGTGAAAGAAGAGGATGAAAAAGAGAGAATCACACCAAACTTATGATCTCATAAGTGGTGCTGGGGGAAGAATTTAACATATGAAACTTATGATCTTGGAGGAAATTTACAGTCAGCCGAAGGAGAGTGATCAGTGAAGTTGTTGTTATCCAGGTTGTGGATCTTTCAGGCAAGGGTTAGACGAAGAGGATTTGACGAAGCTTTCGCATTCGCATCTACGATTGTAAGTACTGCTATTGTTATTCTCATTAATATGACACGCTTGGCCTATTTCTTTCTAGTTTGTGTCTAATGCTACATGAACTTATCATTTAGTGGTAGATCTGTTTTCAAGCTAATATCAATAGAGTAGGAAGTGGTCATATCTTGTTTTGCCCGCAGAACTCAGCGAGGAGCAAAGGATTGGAGCGCAACTCGGAGCGTGTAGGGACAAACATCGATAACAGGTACTTCTATCATCCTTCCTTCTCATGTGTTAGTTTAGATATATTTGAAAGAAATTCAGTGTCCACGTTAAGCATTTTTCTGTCTAGGGTTAAGGTCAAGCCTTAGAGGTGATCTACCTGTCCGCAGGGAGATTTTCCTACAACATGGGGGAGCCTGAAATAGTAGATGTGTAGGTTCTTACCTCTCGTCTTAAAGTTCCCCCGCCACCAATCTAATGTTAAAGTCTAGAAATGACCTAATTCCTAACTATTTCCTACCTTGAGACAACTCCCCTGCAACGGCGCCCAAAATGATGGGTGTTCTATATGCACTAAAAACACACTAAAAACCCTCAATTAAATTGTCAACCCAGGGTAATTAATCTTAGAGTTGTAGCACAATATATGCCAAGGTAGAAGGGTTGGTAGTATAGTCTAACTAATGACGTGGCTATCTAAGGGATAATGTATTCAAACAAAAACTACTAATGATCAAACCCTACTAAGGAATTCAAACTATGTACCCTAAGTAACCTTTGGATGGAGGATCGATGGATAGTCCTAAGAAAGCAATTGAAAACCCTACTTAAATCAAACTAGTTCAACAATAAGCAAAAGCAAACTATTTAAGTATAACAATAAGCAAATAGCAACAACAAACTACTATAACTAGCCTACTTAAATTCAATAAACAACTATCCTGTGAAATCAAGTAAATAAACAAGCAACTACACTATCAAAGAAAGAATAGAAAAGTAAGCAATTAACCTATTAAATCAAGTAAACAACTAACTAACCTAGGATAACTTCTACTACAAGAAAACTAATCAATAAGCAACTAATTAAACTAAGCAACAAATGAACTCTATTCTTAAACTAATCTTCACAACTATTTCTAATTCATAAAAGGAAATCTACTGAATTGAAAGCATTATGATGATAAACAGAATTAACAACTAATCTCTCATGATAAACAAACTACTCTTTAACCTACCAAAGCAAAATACTATCTATCCTACAAAAGAAAGAAAACTATTTTCTAGTGTATGAAAACTCAAATATAGTGTTGATGGTTGTGTGAATGTCTCCGGTGTCTTATAATATCACGATGGCACTTAACAATGAAAGATAATTCAAGAGGGATAAACTCGATATTGACTTCAATAGAAAAGTGAAAAGTGTGAATTAGGCAATCCCGAGAGAACTTAGCCATTACGAAAACAACATCAATTACCTTGCATATCCATGTGATTATTACTCATGCATTAATCATCAATAGTTATAAAGAGGTTATGAAATTCAGTTGCATTCTATACTACGTAAGAAAATTCATATCTAAATTCTATTATTAACTACAAATTGAAATTGCAAACTGGATCTAAGAAAGAAATTGCATGAAGTAAACCTATTTTGACAATTCAAATTGCAAAAAGAGAAATGCTTATAAACAAAAATTAAATATTATTCTAGCATATGACAAGTAAACTAATGAGAAAATTAATTAACAACTAGTTAAGAAAAAACTGAATAACAATTGAATCAGCAGTCTAAAAATGAAAACTAGAACTAATACTATCCATCCACCAAAGCTCTACCAAAGAAAGAATGAATTAAAATTATGTTCTAAAACTCTGTTTTAACTCTATTTTAAACTTGATTTTAAAAGCATAAAGAAAGTTTAATCTACCATCTAATCACACATGGGGTTAGTGACTAAGTTTGCAAAATTGTTTCTACTAACTAAAAAGTCAGTGCATATTGACAAGATCCTTCATACTAACCTACAAAAGGAAAATAAAACAATTAAACTATAACAACAATTTATACAATGAGAAAACAAAATGACAATTCATGTACAGGAAAAGAAATAAAAAGACATCTATTCTACTTAATTCATAAGGAAACTCATGGAATAGTTACCTAGACTACTGGTGGGCCCCCCAGCAAGTCATGGTCACTCTTCAAATGCACACCACGAACTTTAGCAATGCGATTTCACCATTAAAACTAAAACCGCAGGTTTTACACAGTCTAGCAATACGAAAATGGAAAAATAGAGCTAAAATTGTCTTTGTCTCTAACACACAACTTCTTAACTATTGTCTGACCACTAAGGTGGTATTTATAATATTTACAAACTGAGAGGTCGACCACTAGAGGGTCGAACCTCTTCTAAAAACAACAAATTACATTTTATGGTTCCCTAACTGCCAAAACGAAGTGAGCCAATAATCGCCCAATGTAACAACCCAAACCGAGTTGTCAAGCGTTCAGGAGATGGAGGACACGAGCACGAGAAAAACCCATGTCTCTGATTCGCCCACCACTGGCCGCCAATACCATTACCGCCAAATCGCCCATCATTTTTGTGTAGGATGGAGTGTCGGATGGAGTACCGGATTGAGTGCCAGATGGAGTACTAGATTAAGTGTTGGAAGCAAAAACAAGCTGCAATTTTGCCCTGTGACACCAAAAATGAGAATTAGATCTCTGGAAACATAAAATCATGATGAATTACACTCAAGATCATCATAAAATATGAATTATGCATAACTGGTATGGATCATAGCATTTTGGCACAAAATCTCTTCAAAAACTTCTTCAAAACATGAAAACACATATATACATTCGGCAAAAGTATCTAATTAATGTCATAAAATTGATCATATCAGGGGCCCAACAATCCCCCTAACTAAACTCTTCCTAAAACTAATCTTCCAACCTGAAATGTCCTCTTTATGGAGCTTCCTCGTGTACATCTAAGACATATAAGATAAGCATTCAAAAGCATTCATTTTGGAGAAGAAATTATTCCGAGTCTCTGGCTGAAGTGGTTTTGTAAAGATTTTTTCCACTTGTTCTTTTGTGCCCACATATTCAACTCTGATGTTCTTCTCTGCAACTTCTTCCCATAGAAAGTGATACTTGATTGGAATGTTCTGTGTCTTGGAGTGCATCATCGGTTTCTTTGATATAATGATGGCACTTCTTGTAACGTCCCCAACCATCAACCCCACTGTCGGACAACGCTACTACGTAGAGCATTCTCATACATATATATATATATATAACATGCATATTTAATAAAATTTAACCAAACAATACAGAGTAATCACAAAATTAATGCTAACATACAAAATTAATGGAATTAACAGTAATTCATACTTTCAATGGAATACATGAAAAAATTTCAAAGACACAGACATGCATCACATATAAATCAATTACAAAATTAATACTTATCTTTTAAACTGGTGTAATTCCACCAACTACATGCAGACCTTCAACAAACCTCCCAGCCTTAGACCACACTGCTCATCACGCTCAACAGTGCGTCACCCCCAAGATAGGACTAAGCTCCACCCAAGACAAGATAATCCTAGACTAGGCTGAGCTTACAGGAAAACTACATAGTGTAACCGGAAGGATTCTCTCCAGGAGCCTTCTTACATCCACTACTCGTGGACTCTCATTCCCCACATGCATGTTTCACCCAGGAGTATAAACCTTCACAAGCAAAGTCCATCGATTGCTTCACCTCCCTCTCTAGGTCTCGGCAAAAGGCCAGATTAGGAATTCTCAGAACTCCATTGTTGGTGTTGGACTCTCTCTAGGAAAAAACCACTTCCTAGCAGACTCTCTCACCTAGAGAGAGATGCTCACAAGCCTGACAACCTTCCTCCTCAATCACGGGCCTGACAACCCGGTTCTTCAACCACTTTCGACTTAGTTCCAGCAAGGTACAGGTGACATAAATAGTAACTGGTCAACACCACTCAGGAAAATAGAAGGCAACAACCCAAGAATGGTTCAGGTATGGACTTGACTCTGCAAGGGAAGATAAGATGGGTTCACAGGACACACAAGAGACATGAATTAGTTCACAGGTTTGCCACTAGTTTTCAGGATGCGTGACAAGGAATCAATGCGGAGGTGGAATGCAGACTCTCATGGTTCAGATGGAGGATGTGTCAGCTTCTTAGGAAAACATCACAGGTTGGCCTCATGGTTTTGGGTTTCAGAGATGCATGAGGTATGCAGAGATCAGACGCAGAGGCAACATGGTTTAGACAGCGGATGCCAGAATGGAGGATGAACCCCCAACATGAGCTAACTCTTCATCTTTAACTACATGCACCCAGATTGACACTTGTCTTCCTTGAGCTGCATGCATTCCCTTTTGCACACGTTGGAGCTGCATGCATTGCCTCTCCCATGAATTAGGATAAAAACATGTCTTTCACACAGCTTTGGAATAATAATAAATTATTATTCTCAAGGAATTAAGCCCCTAAGATTAGCCCCTCTTTCCAACCTTTCATCCCCTTTTTCCCTTACCCACCCTATGGAAGCTTAGTTCCCCATCACTCTTTCTTCGTGGTCAGTCTACATGCAATGATGTTTAATCTTTATTAATGTTCTGCATAATTACATATACAAAAACAGGCTCCTGGCCTTTAACACCTAGGCTCTCTAGCATAATAAACACATAAGCCCACCATCTTATATACACTTGGCTCACTAGCCTATAAACATAATTACAATTAGGGCTCTACCCGGGGATAATACAATCCCCTCCCTTTATTTTTTCACTGTCCTCAGTGAAACTCTTTACACAGCATCAACAAGATTTTCAAAATCTTCAAAACGATGTGGGTATTCTTCCCGCATAGCATCCTCATGCTCCCATGTCATGTCCTCGGGACTATACCAGGTCCAATGGACCTTTACAAGACCTATGGCTTGATTCCGAAGCTGTTTTCTTTTCCGGTCCAATATGCGCACATGATGCTCTTGCAAGACACATTCTTGCTCCACCTGAATCACATTCCAATCGATTACATGATTAGCATCAGGTATATATTTCTTAAGCAATGAAATATGAAATGCATTATGTACAGTCATGGATGCAGGTAATGCAAGCATATATGGAACCAGCCCAATCCTTTCTAGGATTTCGAATGGCCCACAAAATCTGGCTGCCAACTTTGAACAGTTTCCTAGCCTCAAGGAACTTCTATT
This sequence comes from Picea engelmannii, assembly GCA_009831015.1. Lineage (NCBI taxonomy): Eukaryota > Viridiplantae > Streptophyta > Pinopsida > Pinales > Pinaceae > Picea > Picea engelmannii. The sequence continues at coordinate 241,235 of ML780935.1, forward strand.
GGCTTTCAATTTCAGGAAAACATGATTGCCCACTTTAAACTCTCTGTGGGTTCTGTTTTTATCAGCATAACTTTTTTGCCTGTCTTAGGCAGCCTTTAAATTCTGCTTAATTTTCAGCATTTTCTCTTCCATTTCCTTGAGCAACTTTGGCCCAACTACTACCCTATCAGCTAGATTATCCCATCTTTCTGGAGTGTTGCACTTTCTACCATAAAGTGCTTCAAATGGGCTCATCTTCAATGATGCTTGATACCCACTATTGTAGGCGAATTCTACCAAGTGTAGGTAGGCTTCCCATTTAGATGGTTTGTCCATCACATACATCCTTAGTATGTCTTCTATCACTCGATTCACCTACTCTGTCTACCCATCAGACTCAGGATGAAAGGCCATGCTAAATTTCAAATTCTTTCCAAATCCTTTGAATAACCCTTTCCAAAATTTGGAGGTGAATTTCGGGTCTTGGTCAGACACAATTGTCTTGGGAATACCATGTGATGGGTATTCTATATGCACTAAATACACTAAAAACCCTCAATGAAACTGTCAACCCGGGGTAAGTAAACTTAGAGTTGTAGCAATATATATGCCAAGGCAGAAAGGCTAGATGTAGTATAATCTAACTAAGGAAATGGCTATCTGAGAACTAATCTATTCAAGCAAAGGCTATTAATAATCAAACCTTACTAATAAACTTAAACTATTTACCCTAAGTAACCTTTGAACAAAGGATTGATGGATAGTCCTAAGAAAGTAATTGAAAACCCTACTTAAAGCAAACTAATTGAATCATGACAATAAGCAAAAGTAAACTATCTACCTAATAAGCAATAACAACAACAAACTACTTTAATTAACCTACTCAAATTCAATAAGCAACTATCCTATTAAAGCAAGTAAATAGACAAGCAACTACCCTATCAAAGCAAAATAGACAAGCACGCAACTACCCTATTAAAGCAAGTGAACAAGCAACAAACAACTAACTAACCTATGATAACTTCTACAACAAGTAAACTAATCAAGATTATCCAATAAACAACTAATCAAGCTAAGACGCAAGTGAACTCTATTCTTAAATTAAATTTCACAATAACTTCTAATTTATGAAAGGAAATCTTTAATCTACTAAATTGAAAGCATTATGATAATAAAAGAAATTAGCAACTAATCTTTCATCTATGATAAGAAAATTATTCCTTAATCTACCAAAGAAAAAAGGCTATCTATCCTACAAAAACCAAGGAAACTATCTTCTAATCTATGAAAGCAGGGAAACTATCTTCTAATCTATGAAAGCAAGAAAAATCAAATATAGTGTTGAAGGTTATGTCTTCGGTGTCATGTGATATCACGATGGCACTTAACAATGAACTATAATTCAAGAGGGATAAACTCGATATTGACTTCGATAGCAAAGTAAAAAGTGTGAATTAGGCAATCCAGTGAGACCTTAGCCATTATAGCAACAACGTCAACTATCATGCATAGCCATGTGTGTTATATCTCTAAATTGCACCAGACATGCATACTTGGCATCAGGCCATCCTACTTGCTATCTTTGCCAAGCCATCAATAAACAACTCTTCTAAAAAACCATCCTTTTGAAGATATATGCGCCTAATAGTGGTGCGGAGCGCGTACATCTTCAAAAGGATGGTTTTTTAGAAGAGTTGTTTAATGATGGCTTGGAAAATATAGCAAGTAGGATGTCATGATGCCATGTATGCATGTCTGGTGCAATTTAGGGATATAACAATGTGATTATTCAATCATGCATTAATCATCAACAGTATAAAGACACTATTCTAATAAATTCAATTGCATTCTATACTAGTTAAACAAATTCACACTACTTAGCTTCATAACTGGAAACTAAACTCAATAATCAACTATGAATTAAAATTGCAACCTAAATCTAGAAAAGGAAATTGCATGAAAATAAACTAAACTAATTGTATTTTAATAATTCAAATTGCAAAAAGAGGAAATACTCATAAAACAAAAATTAAATACTACTTTAGCATATGACAAGAAAGAAAATGAGAAAACTAAATGACAATTTAAATAAGCAAATCTAAATAGCAACTATATAAGCAAACTAGAATTGAAAACTAAAGACTAACAACTATCCATCCACAGAAGCCCTGTCAAAGAAATCATGAATTAAAAACTTTTTTTGAAACTTTGTTTTGAACATCTATTTCAGCATAAAGAAAACTTAATTATCATCTACTTATACACATGGTTAGTATCTAAGCTTGCAAGCTTATCTCTTATCAACTAATAGATCATTGCATATTAACAATAGACTCCATAATAACTTGCAAAACTGAACTAAACTAATTAATTTATACACAACAATTTATACAGTAAAGAAGCATAATAAAAACTCATATATAGGGAATGAATAAAATGACAACTACACGATTCAATTCACAAGAAAACTAATTGGTTATTCACCCAGACTGCTGGTGGGCCTCCCAGCAAGTCATGGCTACTCTTCAAAGGTGAACCATGAGCTCAACAACATGAATTCAACATTAAAATCAAAAACACAGTCTTTACACAGTTTTTAGCAAAATGTATAACAAAACAAAGATGAACTATATATTTTCTCTCTAACACTTATTTAGAAATTGTCTAACCACTGAGGTGGTATTTATAGATTTTACAGAATGAGAGGTTGACCACTAGAAGGGTCGACCTTCTATAAAAACCAAAAAATGCATTTAATGCACCCTAACTGTCGGTAGCTTCTATAAATAAGGCGAGCTAATAATTGCCCAACATAATAACCCAAATCAAGTTGTCAAAAGATTAGTAGTTGGAGGCCATGGGCACAAGAAAAACCCATGTCTTTGATTCACCCATCACTGGTCGTCGATACCATAACCGCCAATTCACCCATAGTTTTTGTGTAGGATAGAGTGTCGGATGGGGTACTGGACTGAGTGCCGGATAGAGTATCGAACGGAGTGCCAGATGAAAAAACAAGCTACGATTTTTCCTTGTGACACACAAAATGAAAATTAGTTTCCTAGAATCATAAAAACATGTTGATTTATACTCAAAATCATCACAAAACATGAATCATGCATACCTGGTGTCAATCATAGCGATTTGAACCAAAAGCTCTTCAAAATAGGAAAACACATATACATATTCGGCCAAGAAGGATCTAATTAATGCCATGAAATCAATCATATCATGGGCCCAACATTTCCCCCACACCTAAGATTTTGAAGGTCCCACTGCAAACAAAAAGAAATTAACCCTCATGACTAAGCTTGCTGAGGAGGATCAACTTTAGAAGCTTCTCCTTCTTGCTGTGAAAATTTTGTCTTATGCTTCTTGTGTTTCTTCAGTTGTGCTCTGAAGCTGTGGTTGGATTTGGTCATCTCGTCAACCAACCATTGAAGGGAATTTACCTTTGCTTGGAGAACTGCATTATCATGGTGAAGATGTGTGTCCATAGTCTTCCTCTCTTTCAACTGTTGTAGCAGCTAGAAATTCTCTTGTTGTAATTTCTCCATGGTTGGAGCAGGATCAGATATCTCAGAAGAAGGCTTAGATCCTTTGAAATATGTGGTCAGTCTATCATTCTTAGGATCTGGAGTAGGCATCAATGAGATAGGAGTAATAGGGGGTTGATGAGGAGAAGTAGGTTCAGATTTTGTTTTTCTATGAGGCTCCAATTCATCTATTAACACTTGCCTAAGTATTTTGTGAGGACTCTCGAGATCATAGGACACTTGGATAGGGTCCGAAGTAGATAGGGATTTTGCATAAGTTTTTCCTCTTGTGCTCTGGGTACTCTTTCGAAAGAGTCCTCTATCAAATTGATTAGCTCCTATCCTATTTGTGGGAACTGTAGGAAATTCTTGTTGAATCACTTCTTGTAGATTTTTGGGTGTAGGATCAAGAGATATTGAAGGCATCTAAAGATTACTAATAGGCTTCTTGGTATTTTTTCCTAATGAGGCTGCAGGGGTTTCAACAAGCTTCATGGATTTTTATTCCGGTAAAGAAATGGCTAGTGCAAGAAGGCTTGGAGTCCTTGGAGAGTGGGGGTTGGATGGAGAAATAGTCCTTATATCTGATGTCTTTTTTCTATTCTTGATTATCAAGTGAGGGTTTGCAAATTGATAAATGAATGCATCCCAAGTTTGTCCATGTTTCTCTAATTCAGCCAGAACAAGGAGTTTTATCAGGCCATGGTGAAAGAGGTTGTTGTGGGGATTGGTTACATTCTTCCTCACTTGAGAGGACATCTTCTCCAAGATCTTTAGAAAGTATAAGGGAAAATTTAATGGTTTATTGAACTGAAAATGAGCTAACAGTCTAAAGTGATAGGATTTAAAAGTCGAATATCTACCTTCACATGTGATCAACCTGGTGATGACTATGAGAGGGTTGATCAAATCCTCTTTTATCCATTCCTTGGATTATCATTTATCTCCTGAGATTTTTTGGAATTCTGGTTTAAAAACCCTGATATAGCTTGATTGGAGTAGCAGGTGGTTTTTAAACCATCTATCTCCCACTCTTGGAAGCTTCATGGCCGCAACTATGGATTCCTCTGAGACCCCAAAGGTGAGATACCCCACGTGCATTGTCTTCCCATAAAAACTGAGGGAAAAATGCATTGAGATGCCATCGTCATGGCCTTGCAAGTGGGATAAAAATGACCCCCAGCCTGCACACAAAAACACCTCCCTACACTATGGAAACTCAGGGATGGCGAAGAGGTCCGCGTAAGACGACGATTCATACCATTTCGGCATTGTGATGGTGTGAAGAAATGAACAGAGGCAAAATTCACCAAAAGAAGGTGCGATCGAGCCAATAAATGGCATGATTTGAACAAAGGTCGAGCACAACTTGAACAAAGGAACAAATAAACAGAGGTTGAGCATGTTTTAAAACAGGGGCAAATGCAAATGGAAGAGGTGAATTGGAATAATAGGATAACCCAATCCCAATTTTGAATGTGCCTAGGGTGGAATTGATTGCACACATGCGTGCACGAGTTTCCATGTGTGAGAAAATTTGAATTTGAAGGCTCGTTTTTGGGGGCAATCTTAATGATACAAAGTTAGATAAATGTCCAAGTCTTTTTACTTGGACATTTGATCATGAAAATGTCTAAATTTTGCATCCTCAATCTTGATTTCCCTAAACCAATTCAATTAAATGTCAATGATTCCTGGTTACCTAAAATTGTGGACAGTTACTGGTGTGTATATTCATATGGCACTTTGTTTGACACCTCATACAACACTTCATATGACACCTCATACGACACTTCATATGATACCTCTATGTTAAATGCATTTTTACCTCCTGTAATGGATAATCTGAAATATTGAAATGGTTTTGACAATCACAATGATTAAGAGCAGAGGCTGAGTGTTCCATTGTTATTGATTTTTCCACCATGCTTACTCAATCCATTCTCATAAAACATGTAATTTCAATCCTATAATGAACAACCTGTAACAAAAGTAAACTAGTTTGTTAAGGATATGCCCAGTAATTTATAACACATAGGAGATCATCATTTCAAAATAAAGTGACTGTTGATGTAATAACCTGTATCATGAAAACAATACATAAATTTTTAAAAAGATTTACTTCTCTAGGCAATGATCATTTTTCAACTCATGAAACCCTCCCCCACACCTAAGTATTGTGACACCTCACAATCAAAAGTATAGCAAACCAGTCAGTTCTCCCAATAGCCGAAGATTTACAGTTTGTTAAGTGTAAATATAAATTTCACAACTTGGTTTGATGAGACAGTTAAAAGATGGCCCCACCTATAGGATAAGAGATCCTATATATAGATACGAAGAGGCAGGCAAGAGAGTTTCAAGATAGTCTTAGAGTTCATTCCCAATGTAAAGTTTATGGCCTTCATTAATCTTAGACTAACCATACATACTTCATGTCATCTTTATCTGCAATTAATGTCATACATCAAGACAAGTTTAAATTTATTATTTATTTTTTTGTAAGATTACCATCCTCGCTAGGTAGAATGCCCCACTACCAGCAAGCATGTTTAGTACTCCAGCAGGTTTACCTAGTCATACCACAGGCTGGTACCCACTACCAGTAGACCTGTTCAATATCCCGATGGGTTAGCCTCTTACACGCTCAAAGACTGAGCCTCCATATTTTAATATTTTAGTATAAGATTTATTTATGCAAGAAGATGGGGGGACAACTCTAAAAACAACTTCTTCTTTTTTTTCAATTGGGATGGTATTTATGTTAGAGGTCCTCTTAAGTACCCCTTAGTGATTGTCCTGATGTAAGGGGTACTTAAGAGGACCTGGCCTATCTAAAGATGTAATGATCCCAAGCCAAATTCTTTCTTGGAATCACTAACTACTACTGATTTATTGAGTTATTGAGTTATTAAGTGCATACAAGATTCATCAACACATGAAGATCACAATATATTAAAGATGTAGAAGCACAAGCAAAGATCTGACCTTTTATTATGAGCAATGTAAGATCAATACAATAGATGGCCGATCTGGCATAAACCTCAGATGGTCGTACAAGCAATAGATATGAGCTGCTACAAAA
>ML780935.1:254743-303497 GCA_009831015.1 Picea engelmannii
GTACAGCAAACCCCCAAACTGAATGCTCAAGAGCAATAGCAAATGCTAATCCAAAACCAGAATGAGTAATAGGTGCACCCTAGCCTCTTACTTATACTTTTTCTTCTAATTCTCTGTTGAGTTAGGTTAACTCCCAGGGTTAAGCTTCTATTCTTCTGTTGAGTTATCTTTTACTCCTTTCCTTTTCCTTTCTTAAGTCAACTTAAAAATATAACTTTTAACTTCTTGACTTTTCCCCCCCCTTCAGTGTGAGACTATGACCTAGTGGGGGTGCCCAGGCCACCGAGTCTCCTCATTACCTCTCTAAGAGGTGGGGGACATTACAAAAGATATGATGTAATCAAGCTATTTAGTGTGTAGTGGATGGTACCATTGAGAAATAACAGAAAGGTATCTCTAGGCTCGACTCACTTTCTTCTTTTGTAGTTATTGTAATGTTTCCATGACTAACTGCTAATCCAACCTCCTTGTTACTTTTTAAAAAAGATACTTTACTCACTTACTCAAGTTTATCGGGAAAAGTATACGAGAGACCTCTAAGCCTAATGGTTATGGTATCACTTCCTTATATAGTGGTGAATATTTTCAAGAGAAACTGCTTTTTTTTAAATGCCTTAAAAAAAAGAGAAGATGAACATCTTTGAAAAGATATGGCTAATTACAACAATTCAATATTCATTTGATGCTTAGAAAACAACAAGGTTCAAGTGTAAAAATCTCTTGAAGAAAAATCCTTCTTTTATATTCCCTTGAAACTATCTACTCTTGATGAAATAAATACCTACAAAAATCTCTAGAGTTGCTTATCAACAAAATTCAAAATTATTTATATATGTACAGTAGAAAATTCAAAAAACATTCAAGAACAAGGGGGGACTTCCCCATCTACTAAGGCCAATTCCTTGTCAGTTGACGTGACCTATAGAAAGTCTTCTTTGGAAATGGGCTTATGATAAAATTTGATTCGGTGTCCATTTACTACAAAGGAGACTTGTCCATCGTCAATTGTTTTGATTTTCACAACTCCATTTTCATATACAGTGACTACCTCATAAGGACCCAACCACCGGGTGGTGAGTTTTCTTTTGAAGCTCTTAAATTGGGAATCAAACAACAAATCCCAATCACTAGGTTGGAAGTGTTTCTTCTTAATAAATTTGTCATTCCACTTGCTCCTCTGGTTTTGGACTAACATTGTTCGTTGGATGGCATCTCGCCTGATCTCATCCAACTCATTTAATTGTATGGATCATTGTTTTTAAGCCTCATCCAATTTTAATCTCAATTCTGTGGAAATACAAAAGGTCCTTACCTGGAATTCTATTGGTAGAAGTACTTGTTTCTCGTACACTAGCTCATAAGGGGTCTGCCTAGTGGTGTTCCTCTAGGTGGTCCAATATGTTCACAAAGCCTCTAGAAGCCTATCATCCCAATCCTGGTGATGTAATTGAACAATATTGGTTAATATAGCTTCCAAAACATTGTTTGTAGATTCTACCTAACCATTGGTTTGTGGATGGTGTGAAGAAGATGTATAGTGTTTAATCCCATATTTCTCTGTTGGCTCTCTCATCAGCTTGGAAGTGAATTGAGTGCCTTGGTCTATAACAATTTCACGAGGGACACCGAAGCAGGTAAATATGTCTTCATACATGAATTCAATGACATATTTTTGTGTATCCCTAAATAGGGCTTTTTCCTCTACCCACTTGGTGACATAGTCTGTACAAACCAAAATATAGTTTTTCTTACGGGACATGGGTGAAATTGGTCCTACAAAGTCAAGGGCCCATTTTTTGAAAGGTTCTATCATAACTTGGTCATGCAAGGGAATTTCATCAGTTGACGTAGGTCTTCCTATCCTTTGGAAACTATCACAACTCCTCACATACTTGGCAACATCTTTGAAAATTCTAGGCCAATAGTAACCTAAATGTAACACCTTGTATGTTGTACGTTTGTCAGAAAAATGGCCACCACATGGTCCATCATGACAACTTCGTAGGATTTATGGTACCTCGTCTTCTCAAACACATTTATGAATAACCAAATTAGGACCTGGATGAAAAAGGTCATGACCAACCCAAGAGTAATTGGCACTTTGCATAATGATTTTATGCTTTTCATGAGGTGACAAATGCGATGGTAACTTTCTAGTAGCTAGATAGTTTTCCATATCTACAAACCATGGGGTATTTAAAGAGAGGGAAAAAAGGTGCTCATCTGGGAAACTATCATCTATAGGGATATCATCATCCTCATCTTTTATTCGTGAAAGAAAACCAGCTACCAAATTCTCCTTTCCAGGTCGATCAAGAATGATGATGTTAAACTCTTGTAATAGCAAAATCCACCTAGTCACTCGATCGTTAGTTATGGGTTTATTCATGAGAAATCTAATGGCAGAATGATCTGTATGTACAAATACTTCGTAACCTGTAATTTAATGACAAAACTTGTTAATAGCATGAACAACTGCCAAGAATTCCTTCTTGGTAACTGTGTAGTTTATCTTGGCAGGGGATAAGTTCTTGCTTACAAAATAAATGGAATAGGATCGTTGGTATTCTTTCTGCCCTAATAATCCTCCTATTGCGGTGTCAGAGGAATCAGTGGATATGTGGAATAGGAGAGTCCAATTGGGCCCTCTAAGAACTAGTGCCACAAACAACTTAGCTTTCAGGGTATCAAAGGCAATCTGACATTGCTCAGTCCAAGAAAAATCAACATCTTTTATTAACAATCCAAACATGGGTGCAACAATCTTTGTAAAATTTTCAATAAACTGCTGGTAATATCCGGCATGTCCAAGAAATCTTCTCACCTCTTTCCGAGTCTTGGGGTGTGGAAGTCTGACAATGATCTCAATCTTTACAAGATCGACTTTTATCCCTTCAGATGAAACATGATCTCCTAGAACCACTCCTTCAATTAACAACATTTTACAATTTTTATGAATTAGAGATAGGTTCATTTCTTGGCATCTGATAAGCACTTTTTCTAAGTTTTCTAAGGCTTCCTGGTAAGTATTTCCATATACTGTGAAGTCATCCATGTAAACTTCCACACAATCATAAATAATATTAACAAATATCCCTAGTACTACCCGTTGAAATGTAGCAGGAGCATTACACAATCCAAAAGGTAAGACTCTATAGGCATAGGTGCCCCAAGGACAAGTAAAGGTGGTCTTTTCCTGGTCCTCAGGTTCTATGAGAATTTGATTGTACCTGTTGTAGCCAACTAAAAAGGAGAAATACTTCTTTCCGAACAAGGTATCCAAAAATTGGTCAATGAAAGGAAGAGGAAAGTAATCATTTAGAGTGGATTTGTTGAGCTCTCATAAATCAACACACATTCTCCATTTCTTGGTCAATTTCTTTGGAACCACTAAAAGTGGGGACACCCACTTACTATCGAATATGGGATAAATAAATCCGAAATTTAATAACTTTTGGATCTCCTTCTTGACTATATCTTTGAGTTTTGGGTTCATCCTTCTCTGGGGTTGCCTAAAATGTGTTACTCCCCCTTGGGTATATATCTGATGGATGCATGTGTCAAGGTGTATACCCTCCATGTTAGTGTATTCTCAGGCGAATACCCCTGACTGTTCTTCAAGGATACTTATTAACTATTTTTTTTGTTCTTCATCTAGCCCAAAGTTTATATGTAAAAATTTCCCTGGAATAGTCTCGTAGTGCATAGTATAATACATGGAAGACTCATCTATATCGAAGATAAAATATGTCGAAGAAAGAATGGATGGGTCCAATTTTTCCTGAAATTCTTTCCCAAACATGTACTCAAATTGGGGAAAATATTGTGTAAAATCAACACATGTGATAGCATGAATGAACTGGTTTATCACATTTTTTGTTGTGTGCTCCTAAAGTGCCCAGGCATGTTCACTTGCCAATACGGGTTCTTCCGATTCCTCATTCTCATATGGACATTCAAGCCACCATATATTCTCCATGATAGGTTGATCTAGAGGGTAGATGGTGAGATTTTGGATAGAAAGTTCATTTGAGATGGTCATTTCTCCCTCTCTACAACCAATAAATGCATTGTTTGTGGCTAACCAAGGTCTTCCTAAAATGACGGGATGGCCTTTGGTAGGATCCTTTGAGTGGATGACAAGAAAATATGCTTGGCACTCCCATGAGGACAAAGTAACTATGATATCATCTAAAATTCCTTTAGGTATAACCCTGGTCTTATCTACTAATTCCAAAATGGTTGGGGTAGGCATTAGAAGAGGTTGTAACTGTAATTTCTCCAAGGTAGTAGCGGTCATAAAATTGATGGCTTCCCCTAGGTATATGAGAGTGTTCCCAATGGAAACCTCATTGATGGTTATGGTCACTAAGGGGTTTCCTAAGTTCCCATATTTTTCTAGCTTTGGTTGCTATGATATGTATTCAGAAAGTTCTCCTATCAAATGTATTCTAGGACGGTCCTTCTGCTTCCTACTTGACTTCTTAATACACAATTCTTTGACTACCCTACTGTATATTGGAATGTCCTTAATGGCTTGTAGCAAGGGAATCTTGACACAAATATTCTTCAATTCATTCAAGATGTCAAATTCCAGTCGGGTGGTAGGTTTCTCGATTACTAATCTTTCTGGATAAGGAGGGGATTTTGTAATTTGTAAAGGTTAATTTTGGGGAATCTTGGGTTCTTGGTCCTTATGAATAATAACATCTTCCCACCTAGTGTCATTCGTGGGTTGTTTGGTGGTTTCTTCTTCTTCTTCTTCCTCCTGGATGACTACTGAAGGCGTCTTCCTGTCTAGAACTTTTCCCGATCTTAGTTGAATCTCCTATAATGGCACATATGTCAGGAAGGCCTGCATCTCAAAATTGTGAAGATTTTGAGGGGGCTTATTATTGGGATTGGGAATTGGTTGTTCCAGTAATAATGTCATTCTCGAGGGGCTCACATTATGATATTGTTGCAGTTGTTGTTCTGGGATAGGAGGTAAAGGTGGTGGAACAAAACCTGTAAAAATTTGTGGAGTGTTCGGTGGAAACTGAGGATAAGGATGGTTGGACATAAAGACAGGTGGAGCTTGAGGGTTTCCTTGGTTATGTCACCCTCTCTATCCTTGAAGCCAAGGATGTTGGTATTGAGTAGACCAGGTTTTCCAACTTGGTGAGTTCCACTATTGTTATTGTTGATAATAGGTTGGAACTTGAGACTGTGGATCTGGGTAAGTGGGCTAGTTCCTAGGCTGCCATGGCCTCCTAGGTGCATAAGAGGATTCCCCAGGATCCCCACTCTTATAGATGGCTAACAAACTGGACAGTGATGGACATTTCTCAGTTGAATGGTATTATGTGCAGAAGACACAAACTGAAATGCTATCTAATGGGCATTCCCTTGAGGAATGCTTCCTCCTGCATCTTGGGCAATATATGCTCATTGCTGAATTTTTCTCCTCCTAATTGTTTTTAATTTTTAGGGTGTCCAACTGAGAACCTATTGTGCTTAAGATATTTATCTTTAAGTTCTCTAAAAGGTTCCCTATATCTTCTCTTTTGATACCACCTGAACTAACTAGTTTTAATTTTCTACTATAAGGTTCCTGAACATTATTTCATGTTTTAGCTCTACTCCTTGAGTAATTCTTACACATTTCACATATCTCAACAAATGGTTTATGAGAGATGTCACCTGATTCCATCAGGTTAAGCATCTATAGGTATTCTTCCAAAATTCCCTTAAGGAAAAGAGATGTAACTACATCTTCTGGGAGGTCATGTTATTTTGACTTCTGGGAGATGTATGCAAACCATTCCATATAGTCCTCAAGATTATCATCTTCTAATTGTTGGATTTTGAAAATATAGTTATGAGATTATTTGTTATTGCAGTAGTCTTGGTACTTTTTAAGAAATATATCTTTCATGGCTTCCCAAGACCTAATACTAGATTCTCCCAACCCCATGAACCATCTTAGTGCAGAGTCCTTGAGGGTGGCAGAAAAGAGTTTTAGTTTCTGGGAATCTTGCAAGTAGTTGTAGCTCCTACACAAGATGTCAAACTGAAATAGGAAGGTATTGGGATATTCACTATTTTTACCATAAAAGGTAGGCAGTGCTGATAGGGGAATATTTTTCATATTGACATTCAGGGTGATGTCCAAAATTCGAAACCTAAAGGTAGTTTCAGTCTAGTTTCTAGATTCTTCTTCCTCCCCATGTCTTACGTTTTTGTGATCCCCCTGATCATCCATACTGGGTTGGTTTAAAAAAAGAGAGTACTTAAGTGGTTTTGTTCTTGAAGAGAATGAGGTATCCCTCTTATGGGAAGGTCTTCCTATTGTTTGGGTGTCTGGGACTCTACTCGATCTGGTTGAGATTATTGGTGCCAAATTTTATGTGTCAACTTGAGAGACAATTATATTGGTTGAACTACCAAACAAGGTATTCACCTGTTCAGGGTCTATGATGTCTTGAAAGTTAGGATTCCTTGATGGTGGTAAGAAAACAAAGGTTGTGTTGTTTGGTTCTGTGGAAGGTTCAAGTGGTCTTGTCTCCTGTCACACTATTACTGATGCTTCAATTTTTTGTTCTATAGTTCTCCATCTGTTAGTCTCTTCAAAGTCTGCTTTAGCTCTTTGAGTTGAGCTAGTTCCTATTTTTTGGTATCGGTCTGCAGATTTTATAATTGGAATGTCCCTTCCCCCAAAAAGATTGGAAGGAACCTTGGTTAAAAGATCTAATTTAGATTTAATGTATCTACCTTTTGGATCTCTAGGTTTGTTCATGAAAGCAAACAAAAACAAAAAGAAAAACTACTATTGGGTTTGGGGGAACCTGCTATAGCAGATGCACAGGTTCTTACCTCTCGTCTTAAAGTTCCCCTGCCACCAAACTAATTATAGGGTTTAGAGGTAATCTATTTATTAACTATTTCCTACCTTCATACAACTCCCCAAGAACAACGCTAAATATGATGGGTATTCTATATGCACTAAAAACAATAAAAACCCTGAATTAAATTGTCAACCTGGGGTAAGTAAACTTAGAGTTGTAGCAATATACATGCCAAGGCAGAAAGGATAGAGGTAGTATAGTCTAACTAAGGAAATGACTATCTGAGAAATAATCTATTCAAGCAAAGGCTATTAATAATCGAACCCTAATAAGAAACTTAAACTATTTACCCTAAGTAGCCTTTGAACAAAGGATCGATGGATAGTCCTAAGAAATTAATTGAAAACCCTACTTAAAGACAACTAATTGAATCATGACAATAAGAAAAAGAAAACTATCTACCTAATAAGCAATAAAAACAACAAACTACTTTAATTAACCTACTCAAATTCAATAAGCAACTATCCTATTAAAGCAAGTAAATAGATAAGAAACTACCCTATCAAAGCAAAATAGACAAGCAAGAAACTACCCTATTAAAGAAAGTGAACAAGCAGCAAACAACTAACTAACCTATGATAACCTCTACAGCAAGTAAACTAATCAAGATTATCCAATAAACAACTAATCAAGCTAAGAGGCAAGTCAACTCTATTCTTAAATTAAATTTCACAATAACTTCTAATTTATGAAAGGAAATATTTAATCTACTAAATTGAAAGAATTATGATAATAAAAGTAATTAACAACTAATCTTTCATCTATGATAAGCAAACTTTTCCTTAATCTACCAAAGCAAAAAAACTATATATCCTACAAAAATCAAGGAAACTATCTTCTAATCTATGAAAGCAAGGAAACTATCTTCTAATCTATAAAAGCAAGAAAACTCAAATATAGTGTTGATGGTTATGTCTCTGGTGTCGTGTGATATCACGATGGCACTTAACAATGAACGATAATTCAAGAGGGATAAACTCGTTATTGACTTTGATAGAAAAGTGAAAAGTGTGAATTAGGCAATCCAGTGAGAACTTGGCCATTATAGAAACAACATCAACTATCCTGCATATCCATGTGATTATTCAATCATGCATTAATCATCAACAATATAAAGACACTATTCTAGTAAATTCAATTACATTCTATACTAGTTAAACAAATTCATACTACTTAGATTCATAACTGGAAACTAAACTCAATAATCAACTATGAATTAAAATTGCAACTTAAATCTAGAAAAGGAAATTGTATGAAAATAAACTAAACTAATTCTATTTTAATAATTCAAATTGCAAAAAGAGGAAATACTCATAAAACAGAAATTAAATACTACTTCAGCATATGACAAGAAAGCAAATGAGCAAACTAAATGACAATTTAAATAAGCAAAGTTAAATAGCAACTATATAGACAAACTTGAATTGAAAACCAAAGACTAATAACTATCCATCCACAGAAGCCCTGTCAAAGAAATCATGAATTAAAAACTTTGTTTAAAACTATGATTTTATCATCTATTTCAGCATAAAGAAAAATTAATTATCATCTACTTATACACAGGGTTAGTATCTAAGCTTGCAAGATTATCTTCTATCAACTAACATATCATTGCATATTAACAATAGTCTCCATAATAACCTGCAAAAATGAACTAAACTATTAAATTATAAACAACAATTTATACAGTAAAGAAGCATAATAAAAACTCATATACACGAAATGAATAAAATGACAACTACACTGCTCAATTCACAAGAAAGATAATTGGATACTCACCCAGACTACTGGTGCCCCCCCCAGCAAGTTGTGGCTACTCTTCAAAGGTGAACCACGAGATCAACAACATGAATTCAACATTAAAATCCAAAATGTAGTCTTTACACAGTTTTTAGCAAAATGTATAACAAAATAGAGTTGAACTGAGTATTTCCTCTCTAACACTTACTTAACAATTGTCTGACCACTGAGGTGGTATTTATAGATTTTACAGACTAAGAGGCCGACCACTAGAAGGGTCGACCTTCTCTAAAAACAACAAATCGCATTTAATGCACCCTAACTACCAATGGCTTCTAGAAATAAGGCGAGCCAATAATCGTCCAACATAACAACCCAAATCAAGTTGCCAAGAGCTTAGTAGCTGGAGGCCACGAGCACAAGAAAAAACCATGTCTCTGATTCTCCCATTGTTAGTTGCTAATACCATAACTTCCAAATCACCCATAGTTTTTGTGCAGGATGGAGTGTCAGACAGATTGTCGGATGGAGTACCGAACTGAGTGCCGGATGGAGTACCAGACTGAGTGCTAGATGGAGTACCAGACGGAGTGTCGGATGCAAAAACAAGCTGCGATTTTTCCCTCTGACACATAAAATGAAAAATAGTTTCCTGGAATCATAAAAACATGTTGATTTATACTCAAAATCATCACAAAACATGAATCATGCATACCTGGCGTGAATCATAGCGATTTGACACAAAAGCTCTTCAAAAACTCTTCAAAATAGGAAAATGCATATACATATTCGACCAAGAATGATCTAATTAACGCCATTAAACCAATCATATCACAAGCCCAACATCATGAAATCACGCTATTTCCCTTATAAAAATATCAACAATGTTAGCTGCCTTGTGAGTAGTCTTCAATGGAATAAAATGGGCAGCTTTCATAAGCTTGTCCACCACCACCATGATTGAATCATGTTTCTTGCTTATTCTGGGCAATCCTGTGATGAAATCCATTGTCATTAACTCCCACTTCCACTCAAGAATGGGTAAGGGTTGCAACAACCCTGTTGGGTGCATGTTCTCATATTTAACCTTCTAGCACTCCATACATCTAGTGATGTATTCTGCAATTTCTTTCTTCATACCTAGCCAAAAGTAATGTCTCTTGACTGTTGCCATAGTTTTTTGATATCCAGGGTGCCCTGCATAAGGCACATTATGCATTTCATTCAAAATCATAAGTTTCAAGTCCTGGACATTAGGTACATAAATTTTGTTCTTGTACAAAAGTGTTCCATCAACTTCCAATTTATAATTTTCCACTTTCTATGGCATCTCACCTTGCTGTAGTTTTGCTACCAAATCCCTGTACTGCAAATATGCATTTGCAGCCTCCAAAATTTTTCTTTTAATATCAGTTTGGTACATGCTCATGGTCATAGCATGCAATTCATGTACTCTCCTGTTGAGTGCATCAACCACTTTGTTTTCCTTTTCTTTGATATGCTTGATATCAAAGTCATATTCACAAAGAAACTCCAACCACCTACTATACCTAGCATTCAAGGTTGGCTAATCAAACAAATACTTCATACCATTATGGTATGTCCTCATTTTGAACCTCCTTCCCATGAGGTAATGCCTCCATTTCTTTAGAGCGTGTACTATGGTTGCCAACTCCAAATCATGAGTTGCATAGTTCCTTTCGTGCTCTTTCAACTTTCTATATTCATAACAAATTACAAATCCATTTTAACCGAGGACTCCTCCCAGTCCTTCTTTGCATGTATCTGTACACACTACAAAGTCTTCATTTAGATCTACAATCCTCAGGATTGGAGCACTGATTAACAATTGCTTCAATTGTTGTAAGCTTCTCTCACAATCTTCTATCCATTGAAACTTCTTCTCCTTCCTTTGCAAGGAAGTGATAGGGTGAGCTATCCTTAAGAATCCTACAATGAACCTTCTGTAATATCCAGCTAGACCCATAAAGGATCTGAATTTTGTTACATTCTTCGGCACTGGCCATTCTCTGATGGCCTCAATCTTCTTAGGATCTACAACTATCCCATCCTCTAAAATGATATTCCCCAAGTAATGGATCTTCTTTTGATAAAATGAGCACTTGCTCAATTTGGCATATAGTTGGTGCTCTCTTTGCACCTGCAACACCATCCTCAGATCTTGTTCATGCTCTTCCTCCAACTTGGAATACACCAAGATGTCATCCAAAAATATTATGACAAACTTGTCTAGATAGTCCATGAATACACCATTCATTAGGCACATAAAAACAATGGGTACATTTGACAACACAAATGGCACCACTGCGAATTCATAGTGAACATACCTTGTTTTGAAGGAGGTCTTACTGATGTCTTCATCCTTTATTCTTACCTGGTGATATCCTGACCTGATATCTATCTTTGAAAATATATTGGAATCCTTCAACTGATCAAAGATATCATCGATCCTCGATAGAGGATACTTGTTCTTAACAGTCACTTTGTTCAATTGTCTGAAATCGATACACAATCTCAATGTCCCATCCTTCTTCTTCAAAAATAGGACCAGGGCACCCCAAGGTGACACACCTGGGTGTATATACCCCTTCTTCAGAAGCTCTTCAAGATGAAATTGTAGCTCTTTCATCTCTGGCATACTCATTCTGTAAGGAGCTTTCGACATTGGAGCTGCTCCAGGCATCAAGTTTACAGAGAAGTCGATATATCTCTTCGGGGGTAGTCTGGGTACCTCATGAAATACATATTCAAACTCTTTTAGTATTGCATGATCTTCAATATTTGACACCTTATCCTTAGGTGTTTCCTCCACATGGGCTACAAATAATTGACAACCTTTCCTATAGCACTTCTTCAACTGCATTGTTGAGATTTCTATGATAGCAAAAACTCTGAGAATTCCTTGGACTATTTTCTGATTTCCTTCCTCATCCAGGAAATTGAATGCCTTGTTACGATAGTCCAAGATGGCATGGTGTTGTTCAAACCAATCCATCCCAATTAGACAGTCATAAGAACCTAAAGGCAGAATGTTCAATTCAGCCTTTGTGCTCAGTCCATTCATGTCCATTGGATAGGACTTAACTAACTCAGTGACTTTTCTCTTGGTTCTTGTAGCCAACTACACTAACCAAGACTTTTCATGTTTTCTTCTCGAAAATTGCAAACTTTCCACCACTCTAGGATCTATATAACTATGGATATCCCTTGAATCAATTAAAATAGTAAAGGCATGGTTGTTGATCATACCTTCCACTTCAATCATGTGCGAATGGTATTTTTCTTTCTTGTTTTCCAGGGCTACGTAGATTCTTGGTATTCTACTGCCCATGTATTCCACTATTTTAGCTTGCTGAACATTATGGACAACTCTCACTTTACCGTTTTTATGGGGACAATCTCTATACTTGTGGTTTCCCAGACAACCCCAACACCGAATGGGCATCTGGCTTGGCCTTTTTCCCCCTACGTCAGTCATTCTCGACTCTCTAAATGATGGATTTCCTTGAGGACTGTTTTTGAAAAAGGGAGGTTTGTTTCCCTTCTGCCTCTATTCTTTCTTGAACTTCTTCTGGTCATCCCAAGCCTTTCGAAAAGTAGGCTTTTATCTTTGTTGTTCATATAAGCATTTCTCTCTTATTATAGTTTCTTCCATAGTCTTAGGGCCATCATACTGAATCTTGTCGCCAATCGAAGGTGGAAACCCACTCAGATAGCTTTGAATCTTAACAGTCTCATCTTTGATGAACATAACATACTTCAACAATTCCAAAAATCTTTGTTCATATTCATCAATGGTCATGCTGCCCAGCTTGAGTTCAAAGAACTCTTTCATCTTTCTGTCGTACTATCTTTTAGTCAAGTATTTCTTCTCGAAATACCTCTTGAATTATTTCCAAGTGATATCTTTCTCTCTAATGTGTTGCACCTGCACAAGTTGATCCCACCACATGGATTCTTTTCCCTTCAGTTGATACATTGCAATTCTTCCTTCTGCATGAGAGGAATAATTTTGCAATTGGAAATATTTCCTCATGCCAAGAAACCATGTCTCAACATCTTCCTCCTTGTGTTCTCCATCAAACGTAGGGGGATTAATCTTGTTTATTTCTCCCTTCAGTTCATCCACTCCATATATCCTATGTTTTCTGGTATGATATGGGCTTGAACTTCTACATGCCTCCTTATTAGAGTGTTTTGGGGAGTGACGATGATGCATGCTAATGCTTCTTGATCTTATTTTCCTCTCAGGGGGTCCACGACTCCTTGTTTTTCTTGAATCACCCTCCTTATCCAACTTATTTTCGATCCTTTCCAGACTCTTCATCAACTTTAAGTTGAATTCTCTGTGTTGTTCCTTAGCTTTCATAAGATTCATATTGTCTTCTTGGTGAGTCTGGGCATCTTTCTGCAATCGTTCAATGATTTTCATCATATTCCCTTCCTTATCTAACTCTTCTCCATGTCCATTGGAGTTCGATCTTTCAACTCCCAAATGGACATCCATTCCTTTTTCTTCATTCTCTGAACTAGAAGCAGTCTGTGCCTCTTCCATTTCTTTTCACTCAGTGGTAATTCTATTTGGTTCTAGCACTCGTTAAACTTATTCAAACACAACATGCAGACAACCAGAATTTGTCAACACATCATTCCTTAACAGATCCCACAACATTCATAAACAAATCTTATTACATTAAACGTTCAAATTTCACTTCCTTTTGGGGCTCTTCTTTGTGAATTTTTTGGGCACTATCCCCTTTCTCTCATTCCCCCAACCCACGCGACCATGGGTCATGACCAAGCGCTAGGTCAATAAGTGCTTACTCAAGTATTCGGCCACAAAAATTTTCAAAGCACAACACAACCATCTCTCGGAGTTCTGAGTTACTGAATTCGTGAAGTAGAGTGGATCAACCATCCACATCTACTCAACATCCAATGACGGACACTCACTATGGAACTTCAGGTGTCTGATTTCTGGGGCTTCAGGTCTTCGAGAATTCTGAGCTTCGAAGGATCTTGCATCCTCATATCTGAGTTGTTAATCTCTGAACATTCCCAATCACCTTTGGTGATGTCATTACATTACATCACTTAACATTTTCCCAATTGCGGGGACATGCAATGGTGGTTTGGAGTAACCCACCTTTCATCCCACAATTCTTATGATGCTGACACGTAACCCCCCGGTGAAACCGCGGTTTGGATTGCGGGACCGCCTTGGATAATTAGCTTCCGTGCAGCTTGGGTCACCGCAATGCCTTTTGGTCATTGATCTTGATGTATCATGATCAATGACACTGTGGGTCCTTCAACCTTTAAATACGTTATGTAACCTCGGTCCCCACTAAACATGCTCACATAGGATGCCATGTGGTGGAATACTAGCAACTGATACATGGCCCATTCATATGGGTGACACTCATCACGTTCCAAATACCATTTCAATCTTCCACGGGTTCTAAACCCACTGACACATGGCATACATCCCATGTGTCCACATCACCTCTAGGTGATGTCATCATGACTCACCACTTCGACTCTTAGGGCTTCGGGAGTTTCAACTCCTCTACGCTTGATTTTGCCCAGAGCATTTTCCCCCAGAGTTCATGATCTACTGATGCGTGTCCTCCTTCACGATCAATAACTATGAGCGACTTTGACACTTTGGATTTCGGGAGTTTCAAACTCACAGCACTTTCCTTCTCTCGAAGTACTTCCACTCAAAGTACATGATCTCTTGACGCGTGTCCTTCGCAACGGACGGGTGTGATCTACTTCGCCCTTCATGACTTTGGGAGTTTTTCACACTCCACACTTGAAATCCTTGAAAGTGACTTTCCTTTTCCTTCCTAGACACAGATCTAACGGTCAGGCTCTTTTCCGACGATCTACGGTGTAGATCTCCTTCGAAATTTTGTGCATCAAAGCATTCCACTTCTCCCGATTGTCGAACTCTAAAAGGCTTCCAGGATAACCTTCCTGCACCTTCTCTAGATCTGATGGTCATAAAGGACTCTCCTTTTTCCCAAACATATCCTACGGCTCCAACACCCCAATTGTTGAGCTCTCTCTCTCTATGGTCAAATACCACGTTGGTTTTGGTTTTATTCTACCGCTACTCCTCTTGAGCTTTGTAACATGGCCAAGTAACCCCTTGACACTCAAAAACATTCTAAGGTTTGAAATTGGTTCCATCCGAACACCATTTCCACTCGAAACCTTGGGTCCAAAAACCACTTATCCAACCCATCTAGGCTCAACATTGAAACAATGCTCTGATACCATATTGTAATGTCCCTAACCATCAACCCCACTATCGGGAAACACTACTATGTGGAACATTCTCATACATATATATAACATGCATATTTAATGAAATTTAACCAAACAATACAGAGTAATCACAGAATTACTGCTAACATATAGAATTAATGGAATTAACAATAATTCATACATTCAACAAAATACATGAAAACATTTCAAAGACACAGACATGCATCACATATAAATTAAGTACAAAATTAATACTTATCTTTTAAATTGGCATAATTCCACCAACTATGTGCAGACCTTCGACGAACCTCCCAACCTTAGACCACGCTACTCATCACGCTCAGTAGTGGGTCACCCCTGAGCTGGGACTAAGCTCCACCCAAGGCAAGAGAATCCTAGACTAGGCTGAGGTTATAGGAAAACTGCATAGTGCAACCAGAAGGATTCTCTTCAGGATCCTTCTTACACCCACTACTCACGGAATCTCATTCCCCACATGCCTGTTCCACCCAGGAGTATACTCCTTCACAAGCATAGTCCATTGGTTGATTCACCTCCCTCTTTGGGTCTCGACAACAAGCTGGATCTAGAATTCTCAGAGCTCTGTAGCTGGTGATGGAAACTCTCTGGGAGAAAACCACTTTCTAGCAAACTCTCTCACCTAGAGAGAAATGCTCACAGGCTTGACAACCTGCCTCTTCAACCACAGTCTTGACAACCCAGTTCTTTAGCCACTTTTGACTCAATTCCAACAAGGTATGGGTGATAGCAATGATAACTAGTCAACACCACTTAGGAAAACAGAAGGCAACAACCCAAGAACGATTCAGGTACAGACTTGGCTCTATAAGGGTGGATAAGCTGGGTTCATAGGACACACAAGAGACATGGCTCATTCCACGGGTTTGCCACTGGTTTTCAGGGTGCATGAAAAGGAATCAATGTAGGTCTCGAATGAAGACTCTAATGATTTAGATGGAGGATGCATCGACTTCTCAGAAAAACATCACAGATTGGCCTCATGGTTTTGGGTTTCAGAGCTGCGTGAGGTATACAGAGATCAGATGCAGAGGCAATATGGTTCAGACAGTGGATGCCAGAATGGAGGACGAACCCCCAACACGATATGACTCTTCAACTTTAACTACATGTGCCCAGGTTGACACTTGTCTTCCTAGAGCTGCATGCATTCCCTTTTGCACACATTGGAGCTGCATGCATTGTCTCTCCTAGGACTTAGGATAAAAACATGTATTTCACATAGCTTTGGAATAATAATAAATTATTATTCTCCAGGACTTAATCCTCTAATCTTAGCCCCTCTTTCCATCCTTTCAACCCCTTTTCCCCTTACCCACCCTATGGAAGCTTAGTCCCCCATCACTCTTTCTTTGTGGTCGGTCTGCACGCAATGATGTTTAATCTTTATTAATGTTCATAATTACATATACAAAAATAGGGTCCTTGCCTTTAACAACTAGGCTCTCTGGCCTAATAAACACATAATCCCACCAGCTTATAAACACTTGGTTGACCAACCTATAAACATAATTACAATTTATAATTACAACTGGGGCTCTACTGAGGGATATTACACTTGTATTATCACAATATATTAGAATGGGATCATCATACTCAACCTGTATATCTATCAGAGTTTGTTCCATCCATAGAACCAGTGTACAACATGATGTTGTTGTAATATAATCATCTTCGGATGTAGATAAAGATACTCATGATTGTTTCTTGCTTAGCCAAGATACTAAACACTCACCCAAGTAGAACGCTACTCCACTAGTGCTTCATCGGTTATCAATGCAACCTGCCCAATCTACATCTATGTAGGAAATAAGTTATAGATCCTTTCCTTTTGGATACCATAATTCAACCTCTTATGTTCCTTTGAGATATCTGAAAAATCCTTTTCACTACAAAGACATGTGATTCCTTTGGTGCTACTTGAAATTATGCCACCTATCCAACTTCCTGAATTACATCTAGTCTAGATGTTGTCACATATAGTAAGATACCAATCATTGACTTGTATTTCCTCTGGTCTATAGACTTTGAATCATCATCTTTGCTCAACTTGAAACTTGTTTGCATAGGAGTGGTAACTAATTTTCAATTTTCTAATCTGAACTTCTTTAGCATTTCTCTGATATACTTAGTTTGAGAAATAAAAATTCCTTGGTTGGTTTGACATATATGAATACCCAGACAGAAGGATAGTTCTTTGAGTAATGAAATTTCAAATTCATTCTGCATATCCTTTGCAAATTTATGGCTTAACATGCCATCATTACTTCCAAAAATAATATCATCAACATAAACTTCAATTAATAAAATACCATCTTGAGTTACCTTGATGTAGAGGTTGTTTTCTACACTTCCTTTTCTGAACCCTTCCTGTTGTAGATATTTATCCAGTCTAGAGTACCATGCTCTAGGGGCTTATTTTAGACCATACAAGACCTTCTTTAATTTACACACATAATCTGCATTCTCTGACAACTAAAATCCTTCTGGTTGTTCAATGTAGACTTCTTCTTCAAGTTCCCCATTCAGAAAATATGATTTCACGTCCATATGATACACTTTAATATTCTTGGAGCATGCATAAGCTAAAGGAAATAGGATTGTTTCCATTCTAGAAACTGGGGAAAATTTCTCTTCAAAGTTGATTCCTTCAACATGTGTGTAACCTTTACATACCAATCTAGCTGTTTTCCTTGCAACTTGTCCATCTTCATTCAATTTATTTCTGAAAACCCACTTTGTGCCAATCACATTCTTATTCTTTGGTCTTGGAACCAATTCTTAAGTGTCATTCTTCTCTATTTGATCCAATTCTTCATCCATGGACTTATTCCAGAATTCATCCTTTCTCACCTCTTCAAAACTGTTTGGTTCAATCGTATATAAGAGTTCTAGATGTGTTTGTTCTGGCGAACAAAATCTTCTTCTAGTCTCAAATCCTGCATCCTTGTTTCTGATAATTTGATCTGAGGGATGATTCTTTTTTACTCATTTCCTAGGTGCCTTTGGAGGAACTTGTTGAATTTGCTCTTCTACTTCTATCTAATCCTCTTCATATTCCCCTTCTATTTCTTCTTCATCTTCTTCTTCTTCTTTGTAAAGTTTTTCCATTGATTCATTTTCTTCTTCCTTCAATTCTCGTCCACCTATTTCATCAATTGTTACATTGATGCTTTCAACAACTTTCTTCAACCTTAGATTGTAACACTTGTATGCTTTCCTTGTGCTTGAGTAACCAACAAGTACTCTTTTTTCCACACAAGAGTCAAACATTCCCATTCTTCCATCTTCTCTTTTGATGTAGCATTTGCTTCCAAATACTTTGAAGTGCTTCACATTTGTTGGTATTCCTTTCCTTAGCTCATAGGGAGTTTTGTCATTGTTTTTCCTGAGCATTACTTCATTTTGAATGTGAACTGTTGTATGCATTGCATGTGTCCAAAAAATATCTATCAATTTGGAATCCATTAGCATTGTTCGAGCTATTTCTTGTACTCTCCTGTTCTTTCTTTCAACAACTCCAATCTATCGAGGTGTCCTAACAATGAAGAATTTCCTTTTTATTCCATGCCTGCTGCAGTAGTCCATAAATTCCTTTGAAGTGAACTCTCCTCCATTATCAGATCTCAAACATTTGATTTTTGAATCCATTTCATTTTCAACCATATTCTTGAATACCTTGAAGTTTTCAAAATCTTCTGACTTATTCCTAAGAAAGAAAACTATAGTCATTCTTATTCTTATATAATCATCAACTAATAACATAAAGTATTTCTCTCCTTTTAAACCCTTTGTTGTAGTTGATCCAACTAGATCAGTATTCACAATTTCTAGTGGTCTTGTCATTGAATATTCCTTTTATTTGAACCTGGTCTTTGTTTTCTTTCCTTGTTGACAGTGCTTGCATAAATTTTTGGTTGATTTTGTGATCTGGGGCATTTCTCTAACTGCTTCATTTTTGCTGAATTTGACAAGGTTATAAAAGTGTATGTGACCCATTCTTCTATGCCATAGCCAACTTTCATCTTCCTTTCCTAGACAACACTTTCCATTTCCAATTTCACTTAATACATATATGTTGATTGAAGTTCTTGTAGTTGTTGCAATCAATTTTCTTGAACCTTATTTTCTTATCTCACACTTCTATGAATCAAAAGTAATTTTATGACCTTGGTCACACATTTGACTTACACTTAGAAGATGATGCTTCATATCTTCTATTAGTAGAACATTTTCTTCCTTGGTATTCTTGTTTCCAATTTTGACTATGCCTTTTCCAATGATTTTAGTTGAATCGTCATTTCCGAAGGGGACAAATCCATACCTTTCCTTTCTTAATGTAATAAACCTATCTTTATAACCTTTCATGTGTTTTGAGCAACCACTGTCAACATACCAACCACATCTCCTTTGCTTAGCTTGTAGAGCGAATGTGCATTCTTCATTGCTATACTTATTTTTCTTTCTTATCCATGTTCTCTTCTAAGGTTTATGTCTGTGATTGTTGTTGTTTTGTTGTGGTTCTCTAGAAGGGATTTCCATTCTACAATCTTTGGCCATGTGTCCAAATTTGTTTCACTTGTAGTATTCCACTTCAATGCTCAATGATTCAAACATGTTGTAGATTCTTCTTTGTGTTTCAATAGGCCTTCTTGATAACCATTTTGTGTATGACTTTCAAATTTGTTTATGTTCCTCCTATTAGCTCTGCAATTTACATCTTTATGTCCAAAATTATTTCATGCATAGCATAATCCAAAAAATATAGTTTGATACCTGGGAGTTGAAGATGATGTCTGACTGCAAAGCTTCTAAGAACACCTTTCCTGTTATACTGCCCTATATTGAAAATGAAAATTTGGCTTGACGATGAAAATATACTGGATCTCGTGTTGTATGCTGATGTCTGACTGCAAAGCTTCTAAGAACACCTATCCTGTTATATTGCCCTATATTCCCGAGAATTTTGAGCTATCTTTGGACATTGTGGCTAGCTTATTTTTATAATCAGAGAGTGTCATTAACTTGTCATTTATGACCCTTAAGCCAGGAAGGCCCTTCTTCTGCAGAGCTTCAATTTTGCTAAAAAATCTTTGCACTCCTGTGTCCATAATCTGGACCTTTTCCTCTACCTGTAGCATTAGTCCTCTTTTGGTCAGAACCCTCTTGACCTCAAGGATGGTTTCCATCCTATCCTCAATATTCAACTCCTCTAACTCTTCTCTGGTTTTTGAATTCAGGAATTTAATGATCGTAGTGGCTTCTGTGGGCATCTCTCCCAATTCTTCTCTTATTTCCTCAATAGTTTGCTTGCTTCTTTGCACCAGTTCGTTTTGCTCGAACACGATTTGTACCATAGGCCATATTTCATTTATGGATTTGGAGATATCCATCCAGACACTTTCCTTGGCCTCAACAAGTGTTTTGCCTACCACTGTTTGCTTTTGAAGCTGTTGCAATTCCTGTTTGAGCTTGTCTGATGTTTGTTTCTCCATGGAGTAACTAGTTTGGTAAGAAGACTTGAGTTCCTGAAGGTTCTAAACCTCCTTTTTAAGTCTGCCAATCTCTGTCTCTTGCAAGTTCATCTCCTCCGTGGATTTTTCCAGTTCTACTGTCTTCTCTAGAGCTATTAGTGGAATTGCTGAGGGAATTTCTGCTGAGGGGATTCCCACTGCAGATGATGTTCTTACTCCTATAAGTGGAACTGCGCCCAATGGAATGACTTCCAAAGGCTTTGATTGTTCCTTCTCTTTCACTAACATTTCCAGTTCTTCTTCCATCTCTTTCAACTGTGCATTCTGCTCCATGATCAAGTTGAACATCTCATCCTTTTCCCCTTCTTTCTCACCTATCTCCTTTGCCTGTGCATCTTCCGTTGGTGGTAGTTTCAACTGTTTCCTCAGAGATTCTATATCGAAATTTTTTCTTTTTTAACATCTCCTCGATTGATTTCACATTCGAGGGGTCATACCCGATCTTGTGGACCAATTCCTCCAACATCTTAATTATGTTATACTTTGCAAAGTATGATATCTTTTCTAATTTCAGTTGTGTCTGAACATTGCTCAGAGATACCTATAATTTAGTATCTGCAGTAGAATCATTTTCCAACACGGAGGAAACCATTTCTCCAGTTTGACTATGCAGATCCATCTGATCAGTGAGATGTACATCTCTAGTATGAAACTTGAATGTTTCTCTTTTGTAATCAGTGATTTCTTTCAGGTCTGGCACCTGTGTGTGCAGAAAATCCATGTGAATTCTACCCTTCTCTGTATCGAATGCAGACAACACTCTGTGCTGTGCTGTTGATGTCTGTTTCCAAAATTGAGCATAAGTATTGTTGGTCAGCGTCTGATTTTTCTTTTTGATCAGGTCATAGTTCTCAAAAACACTCAACGTTGGTCCTACTTTACTCGGCTAGTCAACTAGTGGAGTATTCGTAGGCTTCTTGGATGAAACTGTAGACATGATCTATTTGTTGCTTGTGCTAAGAAGTTACTGATCATCTTTCATAGTTGTAGTGGATTGGATTTCCTTTTCACCAGCCGTGTTAGATGTATGACTGGTTTTTGGCCTTTTGGGGTGTAATTGGAAATCTTCAGCTGAGACTTCAGTGATGGAAGGTGAAGTATCCTTCCTGGGTCTTTTCTCTTTGGGAACTTGTGGTGTAGTTGTCTATGAGATGGTGACTGAAGGGTCCTGCTATTCTATCTCTACCAGAGTGTTCGAATCCCATTCTGTTTGATTTGCGAACTTCTCTATCTCAGGCTTGGGTGTATGAACATATGGAAAATTTTTATTTTTAACCCTCATATTATAAATTATCCCGCACGGATCATAGTGCCATATAAAACTAACATGAAACTTCATTTCTTTCAATAGTCTTTCTGCTTCCTCCCCGGTGTCTCGGCTATTACAGATGAAAGACCCTATTTTCCCTTTAATTATAAGTTGTTGTTTCTTTTTTAGAGACACAAAATGTATGTCATCGGAGTTAATCATTTGCCTTATGTACTTCAGGGAAAATATCCTCACGAGCAGATACTTGGGCAGTTTGTATGGAGCTAACTTGCATCCATATACTCTAATCTCAGTGTGGTTTTGATAAAGATATCGGTCTCCATTTTTTGCAAGGTCTGAGAGGTGTAAGATCCTCTGAATCTCCTCATTTATTCTTGGTTTAGGTCTGCCACTGAGCATGCTCACCACTAGGTGGTAAAAATGCTCGATAAACTGTTTGAAATTGAACTCTGTGGAATTTTCTCTGAGTAGTGGAGTTCAAGCAGTTACCACCTGCGACCTCTCGTCTTTGTCCATTTTCTGCATTGAAAAGGAGAACCTGCCCACTTGAAAGAAAGTGAACATGTAGGCTAGTATTGAGGAATACTAGAACATGCCCTCTGTGGCAAAATTTAAAAACTTCTCATGAATACTGTCCGCCAGGAAAGTGTTGTAGTCGAAGTGAGTGGCAGGTCTTTCTTCTGTTGAGAAAATGGATAGAAAACCCAATATGGGTTCATCCACCCATTGGTCTAAAAAATAACCAATCAGAGCATAGAGCGATGAAATGACTTAGTTTCCCTTATCTGAGAACAGGGAGGAAGGATATGGGGGATTTGTCTTGGGGAGCTGAGTAGCCTCTGGGAGGAAAAGATCGAAAATCTGGGTTGTCTGAGGGAAATATAGTTTCCGGTAAAACTTTGTTATGAATTCAAGATTAAAAGGGGAGGCAGATTTAGTTCTGGGTATCTACATCATATGATCAATGGCCTCTGGTGTGATGAATAACAAATTTTCTCCTGATGAAGATACTATGAAGAACAGGTCTTTTGGAGCATGAGAAGGCAGGTAACAATGAATGACRAATACGACTGGGTGACGTGGAGGGTGTTGATTGGGAACTAAACATGGTGAAGGGACTTGTAATAGGTGAACAGGGGGAATGGATTGACAGAGTAATGAGACGTGAACCTTAGGGGAAAATAATGGAAAMTGATGTCATGGGGAGATGGGGGGTATGTAAGAAAATGGTAAGTGGTAAGTGGCAGGAGTCTGGAGCAATGGATTCCTTCCACGGTAGAAAACGGGGCCCACCAAAAAAAAAATCCCATTCCGTATACGCCCCCCTCCCCTCCCATCGTTAAAAATAGACTAGTCAGGGGTGTTCGAAAAATACCATGAACCATCCATCAGTGATCAGGGGATCAAATTTTGCTCAAAAATTCAAAGTGCCTGGAATCGCTTAAAATCGAACGAGAGTGTAGGCCTCGTCGTTGTGAACCCAACACAACTCATTTGGGTTCAAACAGATGTTGGGAGCGAGAGATATCGCATTCTATTCAAAATGGCAAAGAGGCAAAAAAAGGGATGATGACTGTACAGTCCGTACGGACGATGACGTGACAGGCCGTACGACACGTGGCAAGTAGTTATTGGACATTTGGCATGTGACATGGTTTTTTGGTAGCAAATGGGATGGTGACACATGGCCCAATCAATGGCCGCCACATGTCACCTGTTTGTTGGTTAAAATCTTTGCACTTGACAGGAGTCGACCCCATGACCTCTAGGGAAGGGTAAAGCTTTTGGAAAGGCTGTCGAACCAGCATGCCTGAACATGTCACTTGATATATATACGTGTTGTAATATATTTAACATCGTATAAATGTGTGTTTGGGCGTGAACTAGGCTAGGGCTAAGCCCTGACCCGTGGTTATATGTTATATTGTATGCGACCGGTGCTACAATGGTTAGACCCACCATAACATATGTTATAACCATTTGAATGTGCATGGTTTGATATGACATGTGACCAACGTATATGTGTGTAGGTTTAAACCTTACGGTTATATCAACGGTTTTAAACTTAAGCCCTATTGTGTTATAGCACACGGTCATGTGATGACCATGTGCCCACGGGCCTTGGTAGCTGAGGCCGACATGTAACGATTCGACAGTTTGGACCGGTTGTGTGGTTGCTCTCGGTGCCAATTTTTTATGCTTTAAAATGTGTGTGGG
Source organism: Picea engelmannii (assembly GCA_009831015.1). NCBI lineage: Eukaryota > Viridiplantae > Streptophyta > Pinopsida > Pinales > Pinaceae > Picea > Picea engelmannii. The sequence continues at coordinate 278,728 of ML780935.1, forward strand.
CTAGGTTGAGCCAAGGGAGGTGTGTTTTGTAGATGTAGAGACATCAAGCTTGAAGGGGGGACTTCTAGGAAGCCTATCTACCTCAATTTTTGGCCAAACGAGGTGCCGAAAAATCCCAGCTAGGGGTTTTTGGACATTCTGAAGCAATTGGATCAGACTATTTGGCATTTTGAGCATTATAAAGCACATTTTTGAGCACATTGAGAAAATAATACAAATGATCCATTGGAAGCTAGACCAAGAGATGTAGCCCAAGAGAGGGGTGAACTCCTTTATCATTTGTTGTGTTATGTGTTTTTGTTCATTGATTCTGCTATTGTTTATATGCATCTTGAATGAGTAAATCCTATTAAAGTTGGGTTGCAAAGTTGATCCATTTGCATTTTAACACATAAATTTAACTTGCAAATATTTTCAAGAATACAATTGTTCTTCATTTTTAGATCAATCAGTGTGCCTACCGCTAGAAGATAGATCTACATGTAATGTTTAACCAACATTCCAGACCCCCCTTCCCCCCCCCACACCATTAAAAGTAGAATGGTCGAGGGGGGTCCAAAATTCAATCTCCATCGTGGATCTAGGTGCTGACGTCTCAACCGTTCAGATGCACACCTTTGTTATCCATGATTTCAGACCCCCCCCCCCGACCGTTAAAGGTAGAACGGTTGGGGGGGTCTGGAAAAACTTGTCAACCGTAGATCTAAGCGCCAACACCTCAGTCGTTCATCTGTGTGTCGCTTTTAATCTATGAGCAAAAACTCATATTTGTTCTGAAAACTTAGGATAAGCTCTTCATGTGGGTTTTCCCGGGCTTTCCCTGTTTTGATCACCATGGGGGTTAGACATCCAACTTTTAAACATCAAATATATGATTCAACATCGATCATCATGCCTTGTTTTATTGAGATAAGGAAAACTAACCTATGCTCTAACCTACTTACCTATGACATTTATCCCATATTAAACTATTGGACTAAGAAATTACTCTATCCTGGGGTTATTTGACCAAGATTAGGCAGTTTGGTCAAATTTATTCACTAGCTAACCTAATTTGCTTGGCTAAGATTAAACAGTTTAGCCAAGATTATTTACTAATCCTATCAACATCAATTTAAAAGGACTTGGCCATGTTTAAACTGTATGAACTAAGTCATTGTTATTGCATGGGGCTCTATTCAAGTTCTTTTATGCCCTCTTTTATTCTTTTTCTTTCTTTTCTTTTTCTTCCTTTTATTTTTCTTTTTTCTCAAATTATTTGCAGAATGAAAAATTATTTGGCAAGCAAAGAAATCAAAGGATAAAATTTTCAGTCACTAGTTGATCCTATAAATTATAGGGTTACAACAGTGGCTTTACTTGGGGATGGTAATCTCGTTGTGAAGTTCTAAGAATCTTGTTTCCTGATGTTCTGAAAACTATTTTTTTTTTTAATGGCTCAGTGCCTTCTCTACGGGCTTCAACCATCCGATCAAAGTTATTCACTTAAAAACTTGTAAGAAGAATGAAATTATTTGTACAATGGAAAGGTGTGACTGAAGGTACCTACTAAGGAGGGGAATAGTGCTTCATCATTCTGCCATTCACAGGTTCTCCTGGCAGATTGGTCCCATCACTGTTGTGGAGCATAAAAGCATTATTTTCTCTGAATGCTTGAATCATGTAATGTCCCTTTCATAGATTTTTGAATTTTCCATGCTTCCCCTTATCTTCATTTCGATCATCCTACCTTAGAACCATATCACCTAGCTCAAAGTCATCTTCTTTAGTTCTTTTATCGAAGATCTTTTTAATGCTCTCCTAAACAACCTAAGTTTTGTTGTATACTTCTTCTCTATACTATTGCAAGTGGATCATCTGGTTTATCCTTCTTTGGGAGTCGTTCGGCTCGGCTTGCATCTCTTGCAGTAGTTTCATGACGGGGACCCCTAAGGAGGTAGGAAAAACCACTTTAGTTCCATAGAACAACTAATATGGAGACATACCAATTGACCTCTTAGTGGTCAGTCTATCGGCCCACAATGTGAAAACCAACTTCTTATGCCATGAAATTTTGTTTTCTTGCAATGTCTTCTTAATAATGTTCACTAGGGTTTTATTGAATGACTCAGCTAGCCCATTTCCCTGAGGGTAATAAGTTGTGGAGTGTCCCAAACCGATATGATACCGGTTGCAAAAATCTATGAGATTCTTAGATCGGAAAGCAGCTGCATTGTCAGTTATGATTTTTCTTGGACACCCAAAATGAGACAAGATATTATTTTCTAGAAATTTAATAATGACAGAATCAGTAGCTTGCCTGCTTGGTACAACTTCAATCCATTTTGTGAAATAGTCTGTAGCATTAAGAATCCACCTGTGTTGGCTCGAAGAGGGATGATGTATTTCTCCGATAAAGTCCAATCGCTATTGCTAGAAAAGGATCTTCAACAGATATTGGTTTCAGGGGAAGAGGAAGAAGCTTCTTTTTGCCCTCGAACACCTGACATTTATGGGACGAAGTCACTTTCTGATGCACATCAATGAATAGTGTAGGCCAATAGAACCCAACTCTGAGGATTTTATTATTTGTTGTCTTCCAGCTCAGGTGACCACCACAGTCTCCTACATGAAAATCCTGCAATACTTTGTCAGCTTCATCCTTTAACAGACAATTCAAGAAAATACCTCCAAGATCCTTCCAATAAAGATTGCCTTCTAGAATGCAAAATTTTAATGCTTTCAATTTCAAAAACCTAGCTTTATTTTTGGTTAGACCAGGGGGAGCTTGTAAGTTACGCAAAACAAATATCATGTCTACGTACCATGGAGAGTTCAGAAATACCTCTTTCACACTTGGAGTCGCCTACTCTCCCTGTTCATCTACTACAACTAAGAAATTAATATCAAGAGCATGGAAATTAGACTCAGCCATTAACTTTGCTAGACCTTGAACTTTAATCAGTTTAGTATGATTAATCTCTATGTCATACTCCAAAATAATAGTGATCCATTTTCCTCTTCTGCCATCTGGATTGTCCTGGGTTAAAATGTCCTTTATTACGACATTCAGAACATATGCAATGGTGTGGGAATGGAGAATATATACTCTAAAATCCTTTATGTCTTTTACCAAGGCAAAATCTTGTTTCTCCATTATTTTATAATTCAAAGCAGCATCTCTTAAAGATTTACTGAAAAAGGCTATGGTCTATTCATACCCTCCTCTATTTTCTGTAGTAATACTGCCGCAATGGTATGTTCAGAGGTGAAAGAGAAAAGGTAAAAATCTTTGGTGATGTCAGGACTGATCAAAACTGGAGCCTGTGTGAGTGCATGTTTAGCTTGTTCAAAAGACTTCTTGGATTTAGTGTCCCATTTTATTTTTGTGTCCTTTTTTAACATGTTGCTGATGTTCCTGAGAAGCTCAGCCAGGTTAGGTATGAATCTTCTCAGGAAGTTTATTTTGCCAATGAAAGATTGTAACTCTTTGATATTCCTTGGGTATTCCAGTTTCTGAATGGCTTCTATTTTGCTGGGATCTATATTAATTCCATCCTTAGAGATTATTCACCCCAACAATTTACCTTCCTCTAATCCGAAAAGGCTTTTCTTAGGATTTAGAGAAATCCCAAATTTCTTGCATTTCTCAAACACTCATCTGAGATGTCGTAAGTGCTCTTGATAGGACTGGGAATAAACAGTTACATCGTCCAGATAAATGACAATAAATCTGCCAAGTTCTTCCACAAAAACGATGTCCATCGCTCTTTGGAAAGTGGCCCCAGCGTTCATCAAAACGAAAGGCATTTTCACGTACATGAAGGTACCCCAAGGTGTTGTCAAAGTTTTTTTCTCTTGATCATATGGGTGAACGAGAACCTGGTTATAGCCTAAGAAACCATCCAGTAAGGAGATTCAGCTGGATCCAACTACCTTTTGTAATATGTGGTCCATTTTTGGCAGTGGGTAGTTGTCCTTTAGGGAAACCTTGTTCAGGGTTCATAAATCAATGCAAAGCCTAATTTCCCCAGTTTTCTTTCGGTTTGGGACCAGATTCGAAACCCATTTGGAAAATCATAAGGGAACTATGATTTTAGCATCATACATATTTTTTATTTCTTTTTCTATTAGGGGAAGCAACTTGGGATTGGTTCTCCTAAGTTTTTGTCTGAAAAGCTTTTGACCTTCTTTTATTGGGATCCTATGTTGTATGATGCTTGTGTCATAAGATTTTAAGTCTTCGTAACCCCAAGCAAGCATGTCCACATATTCCTTGAAAATTTCAATGTATTTGAGTTTCTGCTCAGGGGGTAAAGATTTGGAAAGTTTTACCATCTTGGGTTTCTCTTATGTCCCTATGTTACAGTCTTCAACCTCTTTACCACTGGCTTTAATTTTAGGTTTTTTAGCTACATCATTAAAATCAAATAAGTCTTCTAACAAAACTAAACCCCTAGGTAAGACATTACTCTTTAAATTCAAAACATTAGAATCTATGTCATCTTCACATGATTCTTCTAAATCTATTTTATTTACACTATTATTTCCAAAAACAGATTTATTTATATTTTCATCATCATTTTCTAAGTCTATGTTTGTACACTCAAAATCATTTTTACATTGTAGAAAATATTCAATTTGGCCATCGTTCTCAAATACCTGCCAGTATCTGATGTTGTCTGGGACAGTCGGTCTGTACTTCACCTCCACCGTGTACAGGCGAGTGGAACGAAAAGGTATATTGCATGTAGCTACTGACGTACCTAAACCATTTGCTAAAATGTTCTATCCCTTGGGCATCACCTGAAAATCAATTTCTGTGAAACATTGAAGGGCATCTGAAATAGCATTCATATAAGCTCTAATTCTGGGATGTTTTGTTGCATACTCACCTTTAATTTGTTTGATAATTAATTCAAAATCGCCTCTTACCATGATTTGTTTGGCACCAACCTTCTTTAGTAGTTTCAGACCGAGCATCAAATCTTCGTACTCGGCTATGTTGTTAGTGCATTGAAAATTTAGTTTGTAAGAATGGTTCTCCGAATACCTGGATTTGTGATTATGCAACCAAAATCCTGCTCTAGCTCCCTTTTTCCTTACAGCTCCATCGAATTCCATGCTCCAGGAATCTACTAGCAATTCTTCACTTATTACGATTTCCTTTCCTTTTGCCCCAGTGATTTCTAGGCCTTCTTTCGGTTCAAGCGTATCTTCTTCCAGCTGAGTGATTTGTTCTTCCATATCGTTGTCATTATACAGGATGAAGGAATCTAGATTGGAGTGTGCAGAGTACAAAGGATAGTTATGTGGCTTTTCTTGGCTGCTGACCATATATTTCATCAGCATCTCTCTGTACAGTCTTCTCTGTTGTCTGAATACTAGGATGGTGGCATATGACATATCCAACTGTAACGTGCCCTTCAACTTGGCCCCCCAAGACCTAGACAACAACATACCATATTTCCGGGGAATGTCCGTGACCACAACATCCATAACCATGCTTTTTGCTGGAATCTGAACTAGGGTGATGCATAAGTCTTTGATTAACCTGATACATCTGACTTTGCTGGAGTCAAAAGAGTGCAAATCCTTGTAGGGCCTGGTGAACTCAAGTCCCAGTTTTTCCATCACTGCTTTAGGCATTAGGTTGTGGGAAGCACCCGAATCTTACATAACATTGTGCAGAATCAGGTCATGTATATTAAGGCTGATGTAAAAAGGAGTGAAAACACCAGTGTCAGTCTAACCATCAACTTTAGGGCCAAACAGAATTTCCGGTTGATCATCGGTAACATTTACCATGTCTAAATGATTCGCAGATTCGACAGTTAAGGCCTTCGTGCCTATATAAAGCTCAATGCTCAGCGCTTTGATCACCTGCGATTAGTAAGTGTTCTTACTCATCAACTCGGAAAGGGAAATAAGAATCTTCACTTTGGATAATTCCCCTTCAAGGCTGAAAGGAGTAGGTGCTCTACTTTGGCTCAGCAATTCTGGTATGTCCACCATAGTTTTCTGGGTAGAAGTACTTGGTCAATTGGTTGATGAAACCTCAGTCTGCATTGATCTTTGTAAAATGGTAGGGTTTCGTTTTGCTGGAGGTTCAACATTACCTTTCTCAGGGATCTTCTTGGTAGAAGACTCAGAGGTTTTCTTGGTTTCGACTGTTTTCGTAGTTTTAGTTACCTTTTTTGGGGAATTTTCATCTGCCTTTTTGCTTCACAGATTGTACTGCCCGTGTACCTCCAAAATGACGTTTTCAAATGCCTGTTGATCTGTCTCCTCTGCTTCATCACTTAACTCTATTTGAGAAAGAAGGAAAATTTCTTCCTCTTCCTGAGTAAGGAAGATGGCTTCGTTGTCGTGAACGCCCATGAGGTTTATATGCGTGTCATCTAATTATTCAATTGTCTCTTCACCTTCATCGACATAATTTTCTTGTAGGGGTGGTCTGATCTGTTGATCATGAACCCTCTGTTCTCTTTGATCCCTAGGATCTCTCCACCTGTTTTGAGGAGGATTTCTTCTAAAGTTAGGATTTTGAATTTTTCGAACTAGTGGGTTTTCTCTAGGGGGATTTCTTTCAGCTATAGTAAGTCTCTCCATCATCCTTTCCATTGTTGTAGCTAAGGAATATAATTTTGCATTAGAAGAAGATGTAGAAGGTTCCTCTTTAATCGTGACTCTCCTCTTCGTCCTCTACCATGCCCTTCTAGCTAACAGGTTGGCCTCCACACTTATTGCACTTTTCTGCATGTCCTCTAGAGAGGTAGAGTTTATTTCCTTTAATTGATACAACATATCAGCGTTGAAACCGTCAGGGAATTTTGTCAATGCCAAACCTTGTGGAGATTTAATATCGGCTAGAATTTCATTGTACAGATTGTTGAAGTGGGTGTAGTAGTCATGTACTGTCTCTCCTTGATTCCTTTTGATGTTTTTGTATTCTGAAAAGATCTGGAGACGATTTTTATTTACCTCCCATCTGTCCAGAAAACTTCTTTGAAATGCTGCAAGGTCAACCACTGATGCAGCATGTAAGCCATTGTACGATTTCTTAACGTCCCCAGTCAGACTCTACGCAAATAGTCTCATTTGAACATCAGCTTTGTCCACTTCCTGCAAGTCAAAATAGTCATTCATTTTATGAACATGTTATTGTGCGTTCAAGGGACCAGTACCATCGAACTGTGGAAGTCTTGTTTGATAGTCCTGGGGCATAGCGTGTAAAGGCGTGACCAAAACCAAGGGAGCATATATGGCCACCATGATAGGTGGAGCGGTGACAGAAGACGAGGAGGATGAAGGACTACCAGGCACAGAGTGACCGGGTTGAGGTTTTACAGAGGCTGCAGCGATAGATATGGCAGAAAGTTCGAATGACTATTGGAAGTGGGCTTGGTGTACAGCTTGATCAAGATTCGCTACCAAAAGTTCTAGCTTGTCGGATTCTCTAAGGAATCTTTTATCAGGGTCCACCCTGGGAGATAGTAATTCAGGGGTCTGGGGTTGCAGGATGGTTGGATCTAAAATGGTTTCAGTCACAAAGCTATCAGATTTCGTTCTAAATAGGATTTGTTCAAAAATGGCGTCAAAGTCGAGATCCTGAAGGGCAACAAGTTCCTCTGGAAGAGAAGGGGACCTGTGAAGGGGACTATGAGTCCCTAAACCTTCTGCAATGGTATTCTTTCTGAGTAACTATTCTGGATTATCAGTTTCTACTGCAGGTTCTGGGTCTGGGTGGAATCGAGTATAAGCTCTTTTAGGAGCCAGATTTTTTAATTTTATATATTTTTATTTTTATGAATCCAAGATTACTATGTACAAGTTTTAACAACCTCTGAACATTATTTCTTTCTCAGATTTATAATTAGTTCAGAAATCATTTTTTCTTCTAGGGAAATGAAACCGTGGGGTTGAAAGTTTGTTCAGTCCCTAGTGGAGTCACCACTATGTTAATGCTCTATAAATTCCCAGAGGTTGTTAGAGTAGAAGAAATTTACCAAAGGTAACTTTACCCAACCACTTTGAAACTCGAATCTATCCCTACCAGCTTCAGAGAGGGGTCTCTCTATATGATTTAAATATGTTTTAACTTTGAGATATTAGGCTAGTGAAATAAAATAAGATTGAATGGTTTGTTTTTGTTTTTGTTAAGTTGGCTGAAAAGGTTTTTACCCCTCCATTGGGCTATGGGGTCTGTATTATAAAGATAGAGATCTAAACAGAAATTAAAAGATTCTTTTCACAGGGCAAGATAATGCATTCATTGGATTCTGTAGTAGTAAAGTTATGGATAGCAGAAAAGATGAGAATATCTATTAAAGTAATAAAGAATTTAAGAATTTCTTCACTGTAATATCAGAAAGATAAACATTAATATCTTTCAAAGTCAGAAACATAATATACAAAGATAAATACTGCAACATGCGCTACTTTTAAAAGATTAGATTAGAAAACAAAATGGAAACTGGGTGAGAGAAACATTTAACAAAGAAAAGTAAACATCACCAATGAATAACACGCGAGAATCCTGTGAAAAATCCCTTTGTATTACTGGAAGATCTCCTGATAAACAATTACATTCTTTATGGCTTACAGGGCGTAAAGATCAACCCTCAGAACTTCAAAGTTTGAAGTATTTATAATCAACAATTACATACGATCCTATCATTAAAGATTAGGACGTGGCAGTTCTAAATTTAGCTAACTAACTCAACAAGATACAAAAATTTAGGAACTGTTTAATGATGTGTTGAAATCTTCATGCTGATTTCTGGGGTAAACCATTGGTGAGTCCTCTGCACGACTTCGTCTGATTGGATTGATGACTGGTCTTGGACACCTTGGCTCTTACTCGATTATATTTCACAGCTCTTCCCATCGAAGGTGACTGGGAATGATGACTTTGAGTAGTCTTCAGTATATTTCATCCATCTCTGTATACTTGGCAAAAGTTGGCTTAACGATGAAAATATATTGGATATTGTGTTGTATGCTAATGTTTGATTGCAAAGCTTCTAAGAACGCCTTTCCCGTTATACTTCCTTATATTCTCGAGAATTTTGAGCTATATTTGGCCACTGTGGCTAGCTTCTTTTTATAATCAGAGAGTGTCATTAACTTGTCATTTATGACCCTTAATCCTGGGAGGCCCTTCTTTTGTAGAGCTTCAATTTTGCTGAAAAATATTTTCACTCCTCTGTCCATAATCTAGACCTTTTCCTCCAGCTGTAGCATTAGTCCTCTTTTGGTCAGAACCCTCTTGACCTCGAGGATGGTTTCCGTCCTATCCTAAATCTTCAACTTCTCTAACTCTTCTTTGGTTTTTGAATTCAGGAATTTAATGATCTCAGTGGCTTCTGTGGGCATCTCTCCCAATTCTCCTCTTATTTTCTCAATATCCTTCTTGCTTCTTTGCACCTATTCATTTTACTCGAACATGATTTGTACCATAGGCCATATTTCATTTATGGATTTGGAGATATCCATCCAGACACTTTCCTTGCCCTCAACAAGTGTTTTTCCTACCACTGTTTTCTTTTGAAGCTGTTGCAATTCCTGTTTGAGCTTGTCTGATGTTTGTTTCTCCATGGAGTAACTGGTTTGGTAAGAAGACTTGAGCTCCTGAAGTTTCTCAACCTCATTTTTAAGTCTGCCAATCTCTGTCTCTTGCAAGTTCATCTCCTCCATGGATTTTTCCAGTTCTACTATCTTCTCCAGAGCTATTAGTGGAGTTGTTGAGGGAATTTATGCTGAGGGGATTCCCACTGCAGATGTTGTGCTTACTCCTGTGAGTGGAACTGTGCTCAATGGAATGAATTCCATAGGATTTGCTTGTTCCTTCTCTTTCACTAACCTTTCTAGTTCTGCTTCCATCTCTTTCAACTGTGCACTCTACTCCATGATCAACTTGAACATCTCATCATTTTCCCCTTCTATCTCAGCTATCTCCTTTGGCTATGCATCTTCCATTGGTAGTAGTTTCATATGTTTCCTAAGAGATTCTATATCGACATTTTTATTTTTTAACATCTCCTCGGCTGTTTTCACATTCGAGGTGTCATACCCGATCTTGAGGACCAATTCCTCCAACATCTTAATTCTGTTATCCCTTGCAAAGGATGATATCTTTTATAATTTTAGCCGTGTCTGAACATTGCTCAGAGATACCTATAATTTAGTAGTTGCAGTAGAAGCATTTTCCAAAGTGGAGAAAACCATTTCTGCAGTTTTCCTGTGCAGATCCATCTGATCAGTGGGATGCACATATCTAGTATGAAACTCAAATGTTTCTCTTTTGTAATCAGTGATTGCTTTCGGGTCCGACACATGTGCCTGTAGAAAATCCATGTGCATTCTACCCTCTTTGTATCGAATGCAGACAACAGTCTATGTTGTGTCGTTGATGTCTATTTACAAAACTGAGCATAAGTACTATTGGTCAGCGTCTGATTTTTCTTTTTGATCAGGTCATACTTCTAAAAAACACTCAACTTCAGTCCTACTTCACTCGGTTGGTCAACTAGTGGAGTATCTGTAGGCTTCTTGGATGAAACTATAGACATGATCTTTTTACTGCTTGTGCTAAGAAGTGACCGATCATCTTTCATAGTTGTAGTAGATTGGATTTCCTTTTCACCAGCCATGTCAGATGTATGACTTGTTTTTGGCCTTTTGGTGTGTAATTGGATATCTTTATCCAAGACTTCGGTGATGGAAGGTGAAGTATCCTTCCTAGGTCTTTTCTTTTTGGGAACCTATGTTGTACTTGTTTATGAGATGGTGACTGATGGGCCCTGTTGTTCTATCTCTACCAGACTGTTTGACTCCCATTCTGTTTGATTTGTGAACTTCTCTATCTCAGGCTTGGGTGTATGAACATATGGAACATTTTTATTTTTAACCCTCATCTCAGAAATTATCCCACGTGGATCATAGTTCCATATGAAACTAACATGAAACTTCATTTCTTTCAACAATTTGTCTGCTTCCTCCCCGACGCCTCGGCTATTACAGATGAAAGACCCTATTTGCCCTTAAATTATAAGTTGTTGTTTCCTTTTTAGAGACACAAAATGTATCTCACCGGATTTAATCATTTGCCTTATGTACTCTAGGACAAATATCCTCACGGGTAGATACTTGGGCAGTTTGTATGGAGCTAACTCGCATCCATATACTCTGATCTTGGTGTGGTTTCGGTAAAGATACCAGTCTCCAGTTTTTGCAAGGTCTGAGAGGTGTAAGATCCTCTGAATCTCCTCATTTATTCTTGGTTCAGATCAGCCACTGAGCATGCTCACCACTGGGTGGTAAAACTGCTCGATAAACTGTTTGAAACTGAACTCTGTGGAATTTTGTCTGAGTAGCGGAGTCCAAGAAGTTACCGCCTGTGGCCTCCCATCTTTGTCCATTTTCTGCATTGAAAAGGAGAACCTATCCGCTTGAAAGAAAGTGAACATGTAGGCCAGTATTGAGGAATACCGGAACATGCCTTCTATGGAGAAATTTAAAAACTGCTCGTGAATATTGTCCACTAGGAAAGTGTTGTAGTCAAACTGAGTGGTAGGTATTTCTTCTGTGGAGAAAATGGACAGAAAACCCAATATGGGTTCATCCACCCATTGGTCTGAAAAATAATCGAGCAGAGCATAGAGTGATGAAATGGCTTGGGTTCCCTTCTCTGAGAATAGGGAGGAAGGATATGGGGGATTTGTCTTGGGATTCTGAGCAGCCTGTGGGAGGAAAAGCTCAAAAATCTGGGCTCTCTGAGGGAAAGATAGTTTCTGGTACAACTCTGTTATGAATTCAAGATTAAAAGGGGAGGTAGATTTAGTTCTGGGTATCTGCATCATCTGGTCAATGGCCTCTAGTTTGATGAAGAATAGAGTTTCTCCTGATGAAGATACTATGGCTCTCTGGTCGGTGAGGTAATGAGCCTAGAATTTGAGGGAAAATTTAGGTAAATGGTGAACCTGGGGATAAATATACATGGGAAGGTTGGACTCCCAGAGCCCAATTTCATTGCTCTAATCTAAGAAAGTGTCTTTGAGCCATGACTACAAATTCACGAAGTCAAATTCACACTTGGTGTCTAGGATTAAGTGATCTTTGTGGGCCAAATGGATCCTTTCGAGGTCAACAAGAGGCGGGAGGAAAGGATTTTCCTCGGCTTCTGCTTTCTTGGATTTTGGAGCCATCACTATGAAAATACCTGCAATTCAAACAAAACGTTAGTGGGGATGACTGTGGTTTTGGATGGCTGACTAAAACGGAAATAAGACAGGGATAAAATCTCTAGTGCGAGGACAAAGTAAGCAATGGGAGAATGAAGGAAAAGAGTAGTTTTGAGCAAACAGATACCTTTTGGGTGTGGCAGACAAATTAGTAGGCTAACTGATAAGTTAGCTTGTAATAAATGGCCAATGGGTCTTTTGGAGCATGAGATGGCAGGTAACAACGAATGACGAATATGACTGGGTGATGTGGAGGGTGTTGATTGGGAACTAACCATGGTGAAGGGACTTGTAACAGGTGAACAGGGGGAATGGACTGACAGAATAATGAGATGTGACCCTTAGGGGAAAATAATGGAAAATGATGTCATGGGGAGACGAGGGGTATGTCAGAAAATGGTAAGTGGCAAGTGGCCCCTACCATTAAAGATAGAACGGTCGGGGGTGTCCAAAAAAACTTATCAACCGTAGATCTGAGTGCCAACACCTCATCTATTCATTTGTGAGTCATCTTTAATCTGTGAGCACAAACTCTTATTTGCTCCGAAAACTTAGGATAAGCGCTTTATGTGGGTTTTCCCAAGCTTTCCCTATTTTTATCACCATGGGGGTTAGACATCCAACTTTTAAACATCAAAGATATGATTCAACATCGATCATCATGCCTTGTTTTATTTAGATAAGGCAAACTAACCTATTCTCTAACCTACTTACCTATGACATTTAGCACAGATTAAACTATTGGACTAAGAAATTACTCTATCCTGGGGTTATTTGACCAAGATTAGGCAGTTTGGTCAAATTTATTCCCTAGCTAAACTAATTTTCTTGGCTAAGATTAAACAGTTTAGTCAAGCTTATTGACTAATCCTATCAACATCAATTTAACATGGCCATGTTTAAACTGTATGAACCAAGTCATTTTTATTTCATGGGGCTCTATTCAATTTCTTTTATGCCCTCTTTTATTCTTTTTCTTTCTTTGTTTGTTTTTTTTTTTTTTTTTTTCTCAAATTATTTTTGGAATGAAAAATTATTTGGCAACCAAAGCAATAAAAGGATGAAATTTTCAGTCACTGGTTGATCTTATAAATTATAGGGTTACAACAGTGTCTTCACCTAGGGATGGTACTCTCCTTGTGAAGTGCCAAGAATCCTGTTTCTTGATGTTCTGAAAACTCTTTTTTTTTTTAATGGCTCAGTACCTTCTCCATGGGCTTCAACCATCCGATCAAAGTTATTCACTTAAAAAATTGTAAGAAAAATGAAATTATTTGTACAATGGAAAGGTGTGACTGAAGGTCCCTACTGAGGAGGGGAATAGTGCTTCAACATTCTACCATTCACAGGTCCTTCTGGAAGATTGGTCCCGTCGTTGTTGTTGAGCATAAAAGCATTATTTCCTATGAATTCTTGAATCATGTAAGGTCCCTTCCATAGATTGTCGAATTTTTTATGCTTCCCGTTATATTCATTTCGAGCATCCCACCTCAAAACCAGATCACCTAGCAAAAATTCATCTTCTTTAGTTCTTTTATCAAAGATCTTTTTAATTCTCTCCTGGACAACCTGAGTTTTGTTGTATACTTCTTCTATAGACTGTTGCAAGTGGATCATCTAATTTATCCTTCTTTGGGATTCATTCGGCTCGGCTTACATCTCTTGCAGCAGTTTCATGACGGGGACCCCTAAGGAGATAGGAAAAACCACTTCAGTGCCATAGACCAACTGATATGGAGACATAACAATTGACCTCTTAGTGGTCAGTCTGTCAKCCCACAATGAGAAAACTAGCTTGTTATTCCATGACTTTTTGTTTTCTTGCAAYGTCWTCTTAATAATGTTTACCAGGGTTTTATTGGATGACTCAGCTAGCCCATTTCCCTGAGGGTAATAAGTTGTGGAGTCTCCCAAACCAATATGATATTGGTTGAAAAAATCTATGAGCTTCTTAGATTGAAAATTAGCTACATTGTCAGTTATGATTTTTCTTGGACACCCAAAATGAGACAAGATATTATTTTCTAGAAATTTAATAATGACAGAATCAGTAGCTTGCCTGCTTGGTACAGCTTCAATCCATTTTGTGAAATAGTCCATAGCAGTAAGAATCCACCTATGTTGGCTCGAAGAGGGAGTATGTATTTCTCCGATAAAGTCTAATCCCCATTGTTGGAAAGGATCTTCAACATATATTGGTTTCAGGGGCAAAGGAAAGAGCTTCTTTTTTCCCTCGAACACCTAACATTTATGGCACGAAGTCACTTTCTAATGCACTTCAGCGAATAGTGTAAGCCAATAGAACCTAGCTCTGAGGATTTTATTAGCTGTGGTCTTCCATCTCAGGTGACCACCACAGTCTCCTACATGAAAATCCTGCAATACTTTGTCAACTTCATCCTTTAATAGACAATTCAACAAAATAGCTCCAGGATCCTTCCAATAAAGATTTCCTTCTGGAATGCGAAATTTTAATGCTTTCAATTTCAAAAACCTAGATTTAGTTTTGGTTAGACCAGTGGGAGCTTGTCAGTTATGCAAAACAAATACCAGGTCTATGTACCATGGAGAGTTTAGAAATACCTCTTTCACGCTTGGAGTCGCCTACTCTCCCTCTTCATCTACTGCAACTAAGAAATTAATATCAATAGCATGGAAATTAGACTCAGCCATTAACTTTGCTAGACCTTGACCTTTAATCAGTTTAGTAGGATTAATCTCTATGTCATACTCCAAAATAATAGTGATCCATTTTCCTCTTCTGCCATCTGGATTGTCCTAGGTTAAAATGTCCTTTACTACGACGTTCAGAACATATGCAATGGTGTTGGAATGGAGAATATATACTCTAAAATCCTTTATGGATTTTATCAGGGAAAAATCTTGTTTCTCCATTATTTTATAATTCAAAGCAACATATCTTAAATATTTATTGAAAAAGGCTATGGACTGTTCATAGCCTTCATTGTTTTTTTGTAGTAATATTGCTGCAATGGTATGTTCAGAAGCGAAAGAGAAAAGGTAAAAATCTTTGGTGAAGTCAGGACTGATCAAAACTGGAGCCTGTGTGAGTGGATGTTTAACTTGTTCAAAAGAATGCTTGGATTCAGTGTCCCATTTTATTTTTGTATCCTTTTTTAACATGTTGGTGATGTTCTTGAGAAGCTCAGCCAGGTTAGGTATGAATCTTCTCAGAAAGTTTATTTTACCAATGAAAGATTGTAACTCTTTGATATTCCTTGGGTGTTCTAGTTTTTGAATGGATTCTATTCTTCTGGGATCCATCTTAATTCTATCCTTAGAGATTATGTGCCCCAACAATTTACCTTCCTCTAATCCGAAAAGGATTTTCTTAGGATTTAGAGAAATCCCAAATTTCCTTCATTTCTCAAACACTCGTCTGAGATGTCATAAGTGCTCTTCATCGGACTGGGAATAAATAGTTATGTCGTCCAGATAAATGACAATAAATCTTCCAAGTTCTTCCACAAAAGTGATGTCCATCTCTCTTTGGAAAGTGGCCCCAATGTTCATCAAACCAAAAGGCATTTTCACGTACATGAAGGTACCCCAAGGTGTTGTGAAAGTTGTTTTGTCTTGATCATCTGGGTGAACGAGAACCTGGTTATAGCCTAAGAAACCATCCAGTAAGGAGATTCGAATGGATCCAACTACCTTTTGTAATATGTGGTCCATTTTTGGTAGTGGGTAGTTGTCCTTTAGGGAAACCTTGTTTAGGTTTCGAAAATCAATGCAAAGCCTGATTTCCCCAGTTTTCTTTCGGGTTGGGACCAGATTTGAAACCCATTTGGAAAATCATAAGGGAACTATGATTTTAGCATCATACATATTTTTTATTTCTTTTTCTATCAGGGGAAGCAACTTGGGATTGATTCTCCTAAGTTTCTGTCTGAAAGGCTTTTGATCTTCTTTTATTGGGATCCTATGTTGTATGATGCTTGTGTCATAAGATTTTAAGTCTTCGTAACCCCAAGAAAACACGTCCACATATTCCTTGAAAAGTTCAATGTATTTGAGTTTCTTCTCAGGGGGTAAATATTTGTAAAGTTTTACCATCTTGGGTTTCTCTTTTGTCCCTATGTTACAATCTTCAACCTCTTTACCACTGGCTTCAATTTTAGGTTTTTTTAGCTACATCATTAAAATCAAATAAGTCTTCTAACGAAACTAAACCCCTAGGTAAAACATTACTCTTTAAATGCAAAACATTAGAATCTATCTCATCTTCACCTGATTCTTTTGAATCTATTTTATTTACACTATTATTTCCAAAAATAGATTTATTTATATTTTTATCATCATTTTCTAAGTCTATGTTTGTACACTCGAAATCATTTTTACATTGTAGAAAATCTTCAATTTGGTCATGCCAAATACCTGCCAGTATCTGATGTTGTCCGGGATAGTCAGTCTGCACTTCATCTCTACTGTGTACGGGTGAGTGGAACGAAAAGGTATATTGCATATAGCTGCCGACATAGCTAAACCATCTTCTAAAATGTTCTGTCCCCTGGGCATCACCTGCAAATCAATTTCTGTGAAACATTGAAGGGCATCCAAAACAACATTCCTATAATCTCTAAGCCTGGGATGTTTTGTTGCATACTTACCTTTAATTTGTTTGATAATTAATTCATAATCGCCTCTTACCATGATTTGTTTGGCACCAACCTTCTTTAGTTGTTTCAGACCAAGCATCAAAGCTTCGTACTTGACTATGTTGTTAGTGCATTGAAAATTCAGTTTGTAAGAATGGTTCTTCGAATACATGGATTTGTGATTATGAAACCAAACTCCTGCTCCATCTCTCTCTTTGCTTACAACTCCATTGATGTCCATGCTCTAGAAATTTGCTGGCAATTTTTCACTTATTACGATTTCCTTTCCTTTTGCCTCAGTGATTTCTAGGCCTTCTTTTGGGTCAAGTGTATCTTCTTCCAAATGAGCAATTTGTTCTTCCATATCACCGTCGTTATACAGGATGAAGGAATCTAGATGAGAGTGTGTAGAGTACAGAGGATAGTTATGTGGCTTTTCTTGGCTGCTGACCATATATTTCATCAGCGTCTCTCTGTACAGTCTTCTTTGTTGTCTGAATACTAGGATGGTGGCATATGACATATCCAACTGCAACATGCCCTTCAACTTGACCCCCCAAGACTTGGACAACAACATACCATATTTCGGGCGAATGTCCATGACCACAACATCCATAACCATGATTTTTGCTAGAATCTGAACTAGGGTGATGCATAAGTCTTTGTTTAACCCGATACATATGACTTTTCTGGAGTCAAAAGAGTGCAAATCCTTGTAGGGCCTAGTGACCTCGATTCCTAGTTTTTCCATCACTGCTTTAGGCTTCAGGTTGTGGGAAGCACCCGAATCTAACATAGCATTATGCAGGATCAGGTCGTGTATATTAAGGTTGATGTAAAAAGGAGAGACAACACTAGTGTCATTCTGACCATCAACTTCAGGGCCAAACAAAAGTTCAAGTTGATCATTGATAAGATTTACCGTGTCTGAATGATTTGTAGATCCGATGGTTAAGGCCTTCATGCCTATATAAAGCTCAATGATCAGCACTTTGATCACCTATGATCGGTAAGCATTCTTACTCATCAACTCGGAAAGGCGAATAGGAATCTTCACTTTGGCTAATTCCCCTTCAAGGCTGAAAGGAGTAGGTGTTCTGTTTTGGCTCAACAATTCTAGTCTGTCCACCATACTTTTCTATGCAGAAGTACTTGGTCGATTGGTTGTTGAAACCTCAGTCTGCATTGATCTTTGTAAAATGGTAGGGTTTCCTTTTGCTAGAGGTTCAAAATTACCTTTCTCAAGGATCTTCTTGGTATAAGGCTCAAAGGTTTTCTTGGTTTCGACTATTTTCTTTGTTTAAGTTACCTTTTTTGGGGAATTTTCATCTGTCTTTTTTCTTCGCAGATTGTATTGCCTGTGTGCCTCCAAAATGGAATTTTCAAATGCTTGTTGATCTGTCTCCTCTGCTTCATCACTTAACTCTATTTGAGAAAGAAGGAAAAGTTCTTTCTCTTCCTAGGTAAGGAAGATGGCTTCGTTGTCATGAACGCCCATGAGGTTTATATGCATGTCATCTAATTTTTCAATTTTCTCTTCACCTTCATCGGCATAATTTTCTTGTAGGGGTGGTCTGATCTGTTGATCAGGACCCCTCTATTCTCTTTGATCCCTAGGATCTCTCTACCTGATTTGAGGAGGATTTCTTCTAAAGTTAGGATTCCGAATTTGTGGAACTGGTGGGTTTTCTCTAGGGGGATTTCTTTCGGCTATAGTAAGTATCTCCATCATCCTTTCCATTGCTCTAGATAAGGAATCCAATTTGGCATTAGAAGAGGATGTGGAAGGTTCCTCTTTAATCGTGACTCTCCTCTCCATCCTCTGACGTGCCCTTCTAGCTAACAGGTTGGCCTCCACACTTATTGCACTTTTCTACATGTCCTCCAGAGTGGTAGAGTTTCTTACCCTTAATTGATATGACATAGCAGCGTTGAAACCGTCGGGGAATTTTATCAATGCCAAACCTTGTGGAGGTTTAATATCGCCTGAAATTGCATTGTACAAATTGTTGAAGTAGGTACTGTAGTCCTGTACTGTCTCTCATCGATTCCTTCTGATGTTTTTGTATTCTGACAAGATCTAGAGAGGATTTTTCTTTACCTCCCATCTGTCTAGAAAACTTCTTTGAAACGTTGCAAGGTCAACCACTGACACATCATGTAAGCCTTTGTACCATTTCTTAACATCCCCAATCAAACTTTGTGCAAATAGTCTCATTTGAACGTCAGCTTCGTCCACTTCCTGTAAGTCAAAATAGTCATTCATTTTATCAACGTGTTGCTTTGCGTTCAAGGTCCCAGTACCATCGAACTATTGAAGTCTTGTTTGATAGTCCTGGGGCATAGCGTGTAAAGGTGCAACCAACACCAAGGGAGCATATCTGGCCACCATGATAGGTAGAGCGGTGACAGAAGATGAGGAGGATGAAGGACTAGCAGGCACAGAGTGAGCAGGTTGAGGTTTTACAGAGGTTGCAGCGATAGATATGGTAGAAAGTTCGAATGACTACTAGAAGTGGTATTGGTGTAGAACTTGATCAAGATTCGCTACCAAAATTTCTAGCTTGTCAGATTCTCCAAGGAATCTTTTATTAGGGTCTGCCCTATGAGATAGTAATTCAGGGGTCTGGGGTTGTAGGATGGTTGGATCTAAAATGGTTTCAGTCACAAAGCTATCAGATTTCGTTCTAAACAGGCTTTGTTCAAAAATGGTGTCAAAGTCGAGATCCTGAAGGGAAACAAGTTCCTTTGGAAGAGAAGGGGACCTGTGAAGGGGACTATGACTCCCTGAACCTTCTGCAATGGTCTTCTTTCTGAGTAATTGTTCTGGATTATCAGTTGCTACTGTAGGTTCTGGGTTTGGGTGGGATCGAGTATAAGCTCTTTTAGGAGACAGATTTTTTAATTTTATATATTTTTATTTTTATGAATCCCAGATTACTATGTACAAGCTTCTAACAACCTATGAACATTATTTCTTTCTCAGATTTATAATTAGTTCAGAAACAATGTTTTTTTCTAGGGAAATGAAACTGTGGGGTTGAAAGTTTGTTCAGTCCCCAGTGGAGTTGCCACTATGTTAACGCTCTATAAATTCCTAGAGGTTTTTAGAGTAGAAGAAATTTACCAGAGGTAACTTTATCCAATCACTTCGAAACTGGAATCTAGCCCTACCATCTTCAGAGAGGGATCTCTCTATATGATTTATATATGTTTTACCTTTGAGATATTAGTCTAGTTAAATAAAATAAGATTGAATGGTTTGTTTTTGTTTTTGTTAAGTTGGCTGAAAAGGTTTTTACGCCTCCATTGGGATATGGGGTCTGTATTATAAAGAAAGAGATATAAACATAAATTAAAACATTATTTTCATAGTACAAGATAATGCATTCATTGGATTCTTTAGCAGTAAAGTGATGGATAGAAAAAAAGATGAGAATATCTATTAAAGTAAAGAACGATTTAAGAATTTCTTCACTGTAATATCAGAAAGATAAACATTAAGATCTTTCAAAGTCAGAAAAATGGTATACAAAGATAAATCGTGCAACATGTGCTACTTTTAAAAGATTATATTAGAAAACAATATGGCAACTGAGCGAGAGAAACATTTAACACAAAAAAGTAAACATCGCCAATGAATAACATGCGAGAATCCTGTGAAACATCCCTTTGTATTACTAGAAGATATCCTGATAAACAATTACAGTATTTATGGCTTACAGGGCATAAAGATAAACTCTCAAAACTTCAAAGTTTGAAGTATTTATAATAAAAAATTACATACGATCCTATCATTAAAGATCAGGATGTGGCAGTTCTAAATTTAGCTAACTGACTCAACAAGATACAAAAATTCAGGAACTGTTTGATGATGTGTTGAAATCTTCGTGCTGATTTCTAGGGTAAACTGTTGGTGAGTCCTCTACACAACTTCGACTGATTGGATTGCTAACTGGGCTTGGACACCTCATCTCTTACTCGATCATACTGCACAACTCTTCCCTTCAAAGGTAAATGGGAATGATGACTTTGAGTAGCCTTCGGTATATTTCATCCATCTCTGTATACTTGGAAAAAGTTGGCTTGACAATGAAAATATACTGGATCTCATGTTGTATGCTATTGTCTTACTGCAAAGCTTCTAAGAACGCCTTGCCCATTATACTACCCTGTATTCTCGAGAATTTTGAGCTATATTTGGCCACTGTGGATAGCTTCTTTTTATAATCAGAGAGTGTCATTAACTTGTCATTTTTTACCCTTAAGCCAGGGAGGCCCTTCTTCTGTAGAGATTCAATTTTGCTGAAAAATCTTTGCACTCCCGTGTCCATAATCTGGACCTTTTCCTCCAGTTGTAGCATTAGTCCTCTTTTGTTCAGAACCCTCTTGATCTCGAGGATGGTTTCCTTCCTATCCTCAATCTTCAACTCCTCTAACTCTTCTCTGGTTTTGAATTCAGGAATTTAATGATCTCAATGGATTCTGTGGGCATCTCTCCCAATTCTCCTCTTATTTTCTTAATAGCCTGCTTGCTTCTTTGCACCAGTTCATTTTGCTCGAACATGATTTGTACCATAGGCCATATTTCATTTATGGATTTGGAGATATCCATCCAAACACTTTTCTTGGCCTCAACAAGTGTTTTTCCTGCCACTGTTTTCTTTTGAAGCTATTGCAATTCCTGTTTGATCTTGTCTGATGTTTGTTTCTCCATGGAGTAACTGGTTTGGTAAGAAGACTTGTGTTCCTGAAGTTTCTCAAATTCCTTTTTAAGTCTTCCAATCTCTATCTCTTTCAAGTTCATCTCCTCCATGGATTTCTCCAGTTCTACTGTCTTCTCTGGAGTTGTTAGTGGAGTTCCTAAGGGAATTCTCACTGCAGATGATGTGATTACTCCTGTGAGTGGAACTACGCTCAATGGAATGACTTCCATAGGCTTTGATTGTTCCTTCTCTTTCACTAACCTTTCTAGTTCTGCTTCCATCTCTTTCAACTGTGCATTCTACTCCATGATCAACTTGAGCATCTCATCCTTTTCCCCTTCTGTCTCAGCTATCTCCTTTGCCTGTGCATATTTTGTTGGTGGCAGTTTCAATTGTTTCCTCAGAGATGCTATATCGACATTTTTCTTTTTTAACATCTCCTTGACTGCTTTCACATTCGAGGGGTCATACTCGATCTTGAGGACCAATTCCTCCAACGTCTTAATTTTGTTATCCTTTGCAAATGATGATATATTTTCTAATTTCAGTTGTGTCTGAACATTTCTCAGAGATACCTATAATTTAGTAGCTGCATTAGAAGCATTTGTCAACATGGAGAAAACCATTTCTCTAGTTTTCCTGTGCAGATCCATCTGATCAGCAGGATGATAATCTCTAGTATGAAACGTGAATGTTTCTCTTTTGTAATTAGTGATTGCTTTCGGGTCCGGCACCTGTGCCTACAGAAAATCCATGTGCATTCTACCCTTCTCTATATCGAATGTAGACAACAGTCTGTGCTGTGTCGTTGATGTCTGTTTCAAAAACTGAGCATTAGTACTGTTGGTCAGTGTCTGATTTTTCTTTTTGATCAAGTCATACTTCTAAAAAACACTCAACTTTGGTCCTACTTTACTCGGCCGGTCAACTAGTGGAGTATCCGTAGGCTTCTTGGACGAAACTGTAGACATGATCTATTTTCTGCTTGTGCTAAGAAGTGACCGATCATCTTTCATAGTTGTAGTGGATTGGATTTCCTTTTCACCAGCCGTGTTAGATGTATGACTGGTTTTTGTCCTTTTGGTGTGTAATTGGAAATCTTCAACAGAGACTTCAGTGACGAAAGGTGAAGTATCCTTCCTAGGTCTTTTCTCTTTGGGAACCTATGGTGTAGTTGTCTATGAGATGGTGACTAAAGGGTCCTACTGTTCTATCTCTACCAGAGTGTTTGGCTTCCATTCTGTTTGATTTGCAAACTTCTCCATCTCAGGCTTGGGTGTATGAACATATGGAACATTTTTATTTTTAACCCTCATCTCAGAAATTATCCCACATGGATCATAGTGCCATATGAAACTAACATGAAACTTCATTTCTTTCAACGGTCTGTCTACTTCCTCCCCGACACCTCGGCTATTACAGATGAAATACCCTATTTTCCATTTAATTCTAAGTTGTTGTTTCCTTTTTAGAGACACAAAATGTATGTCATCGGAGTTAATCATTTGTCTTATGTACTCCAAGGAAAATATCCTCACAAGTAGATACTTGGGCAGTTTGTATGGAGCTAACTCACATCCATATACTCTAATTTTGGTGTGGTTTTGGTAAAGATACCAGTCTTCAGTTTTTGCAAGGTATGAGAGGTGTAAGATCCTCTGAATCTCCTCATTTATTCTTGGTTTAGTTCTGCCACTGAGCATACTCACCACTGGGTGGTAAAAATTCTCGATAAACTGTTTGAAACTGAACTCTGTGGAATTTTGTCTGAGTAGCGGAGTCCAAGCAGTTACCACCTGCGTCCTCCAGTCTTTGTCCATTTTCTGCATTGAAAAGGAGAACCTATCCACTTGAAAGAAAGTGAACATGTAGGCTAGTATTGAGGAATACTAGAACATGCCCTCTTTGGTGAAATTTGAAAACTGCTCGTGAATACTCTCCACCAGGAAAGTGTTGTAGTCGAACTGAGTCGTAGGTCTTTCTTCTGTGGATAAAATGGATAGAGAACCCAATATGGGTTCATGCACCCATTGGTCTGAAAAATAACTGAGCAGAGCACAGAGCGATGAAATGACTTGGTTTCCCTTCTCTGAGAACAGGGAGGAAGGATACGAGGGATTTGTCTTGGGATTTGAGCAGCTTGTGGGAGGAAAAGCTCGAAAATCTAGGCTCTCTGAGGGAAAGATAGTTTCTGGTACAACTCTGTTATGACTTCAAGATTAAAAGGGGACACAGATTCAGTTCTGGGTATCTGCATCATCTTATCAATGGCCTCTGGTGTGATGAAGAACAAAGTTTCTCTTGATGAAGATACTATGGCTCTCTGGTCAGGGAGGTCATGAGCCTGGCATTTCAGGGAAAATTCAGGGAAATGGTGAACCTGGGGGAAAAGATACAGAGGAAGGTTGGACTCTCAGAGCCCAATTTCATCGCTCTGATCTAAGAAAGTGTCTTTGAGCCATGACTGCAAATCTGCAAAGTCAAATTTGCACCTGGTGTCTATGATTAAGTGATATTTGTCGACCAAATGGATCCTTTCGAGGTCAATAGGAGGTGGGAGGAAAGGATTTTTCTCGGCTTCTGCTTTCTTGGATTTTGGTCCATCACTGTGAAAATACCTGCAATTCAAAAAAAACGTTAGTGGGGATGACTGTGGTTTTGGACGACTGACTGAAACGGAGAAAGTAAGCAATGGGAGAATTAAGGAAAAGAGTAGTTTTGAGCAAACGGATACCCGTTGGGCATGGGGGATAGATCAGAAGGCTAACAGATAAGTTAGCTTGTAATAAATGGCCAACAGGTCTTTTGGAGCGTGAGATGGCAGGTAACAATGAATGACGAATACGACCGAGTGACATGGAGGGTGTTGATTGGGAACTGACCATGGTGAAGGGACTTGTAATAGGTGAACAGGGGGAATGGACTAACAAAGTAATGAGACGTGACCCATAGGGGAAAATAATGGAAAATGATGTCATGGGGAGATGGGGTATGTCATAAAATGTTAAGTGGTAAGTGGCAAGAGTCTAGAGTAATGGATTCCTGTCACGTTAGAAAAGGGGGCCTGCCAGAAAAAACATCCCATTCTGAACCTCCCCCCCATCATTAAAAACAGACCGGTCAGGGGGGTCTAAAAAATACCATCAATCGTCCATCGGCATGCCTGCCATTGGACCATAGATCTACACGCAATGTTTATCCAACATTCTAGACCCCCGCCC